>JAZKJV010000426.1:871451-1379336 GCA_037367405.1 Ottelia alismoides
AACTGGAAATGAGTCTCCTCGTCGGATGCTCTTGTCCGCCACAACATGTGGACAACTGCTCCATCTTTGAAAAGGGCTGAGCTGGAAAAAGGCCGTGGAAGTGTAATCCTCGTCGGAGTCCACAGTCGTTGGAGAATGGAGTCTGAAAAAGTGTCATCGTCGAAGAACTGGGTCTCTCCATCTGGCATAGAGAATGGTACCCTACTCTGGAGTACCTATGATATCACATGAAAACCCTTGCCCAAATTGCATAAGAGAATAGTCCTCTATTCTGGAGACCCTATGGCTCACATGAAAACATTGGTTGAAACAACAAAAGATGATGGAGACCACGATAAAAGATGTCAAACATGTGCACATATGAAAAGACTGCATACATGTGCATGTCTGAAACTGAGGACTCGGAATCTGACGTCGAGTCTGAATAATCTGAATTGTAGAGTCTGGAAAATTTGAGCGGCCTGGAATATGGAGATTTGACACCTAGAACATCTGAATAGACATGTGACTCTACATAAACTCTCCCTTTCTCCCATATTGATCGGACTGACAAACATTGACCATGTTGGGAGAAGACAAGAACACGAGGAAAATGACACGAAAACAATAAGTTGAACTCACATTTTTTTAAGTAAGCCGTTCACCATTTTTTACGACTTTCAAATCATCTTTTTTTAAACATTTTTTACTTGCATACGACTTTTTCTAGTACATGCCTTTTTTTGTAATACGTGGGCCTTAGGCCCAAAACCTTGCACTGCTTCTCTTCCTTTCTTCTGTTTTTTTAAATACACGCACCGCATTTTTTCGTCTATTTCCTCTCTCCCATTTTTAATTGCCGATTCTTCCTCACCCCTTCTTTTTTCACTGGCCATTGATATAATTTTTTTTGTTCACGCCCCAAGAACCCATATGCCACAGCTGACCCCCTGTGTTTTTTAAATAACATCACACCCCACTTGGGATGAAAGAAGCATGCCCATTGCATGAGGCTCTATTTTTTTATAAAGAAGACATTAGGCAATAGGGTTCCCTGGGAACCCCATCCCTCGATAACGATTGCAGTCCCTGATGGGGTTGTGCCTCTTGCGTGTCTTGGCATCTACGCACGAAGGGAGGCAGACATCGCCTGGGTGATGCGGCAAGGAGGAGAGGCGCAGCCAGAAGCGCCGCATGGAGCCGCGCTGAAGGAGGTCACCTGGAGAGTTGTGCGGCGGGAGCCTGGAGGAAACTTCGCGAAGATTTGCGCCGCCACGAGATGCTGATGAAGGAGGCGGCGCTTTAGAGCTCGCCGCCGGTGCCACCTGCATTATGGCACAACGAGGAGAGGGGCCACCTTTGGGTTTTGATCTGCGGTAAGAATGAAATGCTGCCGGAGATGCGTCTGGTTTTTTTATTATTCTACACCAGATGCATCGCCTGTTGGAGCATGAATTGCATCAACGTGCGACTGAGGGAGCGTGGGTCTGAAACCATCATTTCAGTGGTTCCCATCTTTTATTTAGCAGCCGAATTAGAACTAGAGCTTGCGTGATTCGGTCGCCTCCACTTACTAAAGAAGAGGCGGTGCCGCCTGTAGGACCGGAGCCTCCGCTTGAGCATTCAACGTTGGGAATGGCGTCTGGTCTATGGTGGCGTCGCCAGGCCATGCTGGACCATCATTGATAGAGTTCCCTCGATAGTATGCGATAGGGTTCACTCATAGGGTTTTGTCGATGTCTTGTTGCTGAGATTAGGGTTCCTATTCAGGAACCCTAGTTTTCTTCGTATGGCACAATTTCAAGAGATACAAAAGGAATATACAAAGCAGAAATTCCAGGAATAATCCTCTCCATGGACAATAATCTTCAATGAATAAATATTCAAGAACAAGAACTCCAAAATTAAATCTTAAATAAAGAACTTAAAATTCTCAAGAATCACATCCGCTTTGATACCATGTTAGAAAATAGAGAATGCGCATGCTAAATGATAACAACGCATAAAATAGAATGATAAACATGAAGATCACAAAGGATTTTACATGGAACCCTACTCCCTAAGGAGCGGGATGAAACTGCAGGAGAAGCCCTTAAAGGGGCGAATATTTCATTTCTTTTCTCTCTTGATACAGGAGGTCCAGAGCTCCTTATATAGCCTCCAGAGAGCCTCCAAGTCCCACCACTATTAGATGTGGACTAAACATATGGATGGGGTAAATGGATCTTGGAGAGATCCATTTACCCTCCTACAACTCATATGGCGCACAACCAAATACTCCAACACATACGCAGATCTCTGAAGATGGGCCTCTCTCATAGGGACCTCTTGGTGAGTTCTCTCTCAAAGGACCCTCGGTAGGATCTCGTACTGGAGTTCACGATTACTGGAGAATGGAGTATGAAGAAGTCTCCTCGTTGGAGAACTAGGTCTCTCCTATCTGGTATAGGGAGTGGTACTCTACTCTGAAGTTCCTATGAAACCACATGAAAACCCTAGCCAACATTGCATAGGGTATGCTACTCTACTCTGGAGTCTCTATGGATCACATGGTAACTCTGACCGACACATAAAAGATGGGGACCACACAAATGATGACACACATGTACACATATGAAAATACCGTATACATATGCGTGTTTGAAACCTGAGGACTCGGAATCAATCTGATATCGAGTCTGAATATCTGATCATCTGCAGAGTCTGGAAAATCTGGCTGGTCTGGAATCTGTCTTTTAAATCTGCAACAGACCTGTGACTATACACAATATTCCCTCCTTTCTCCCAGACTGGTAGGAGAACAATGATGTCGACCGTGTTGGGAGAAGATGAGACAAATGGGGAGAAAAACAAATGACAAGAAGATTGGGAGAAAAGTTGAAAAACACTTAGTCGATAATGATTTTTTTCTCGGCTTTCACAATCAATCAAATTTTTTAATCATTTTTTTCTGGCTATTTCATTTTCTTTATAGCCATCAAACTTTTTTTTAATAAAAATGTTCAGTTTTTTTCTTTTTTCCTACTTCCCCCCTTTTTAAAATAAGGCCAATTCATTTCTTTTCTTTTATGGCATTCCTCTCTCTTTTTGCCCTTTTTTTAAGAAACGCAAGGCCCAACTCTGACCCTCTCTCCCCCTCTTTTTTAGGTAGCCGTAGCCCACTTGGGCTTTACAATAAATAACCCCACACAATTTTTTTAAAAAAAGACGCTAGACACCCTTTTTAGGTTTCTCACCGGGGGGAACTCTTTCCGCAAAACTATACCACTGTCGTTGCCATCGGCCAGAATCTCCATCTCTGGATAATGGAGGGCGAGCAAAGGTACCACCGCCTTATTGAGAATCGCGCAGGAGTGCGCCGTGCAGAGGTGCATAGGGGCATGCAATTTTACGCTGCAAGGAGATGTCGTATGGAGACTACATCGACGCCGTCGGGAGAAGTTCGGCAGTAGGATGGAGGTGTGCCTGGATCGCTGAGCTCGACGTGGCGTCGCTTGGATCCGCATCTCGATAGACAAAAGAAGAAGGATCACAGAGAGGTTTAGATGGCCCTGACGTGCCCAGATGCAGGTCAATGCTTGGGGAGTCGTACGCCGATCTTCTGTAGAGAGATCCTGTCGATGGTGGGACTAGAGACGAGTGGCCACAGGAACAACCGCCTCAAGGGTTTCCGCAGCCTCTGCTGTTGGAGAATAGGATGGATGCATGATGGGGAGGCCGCTGCATGGAGGATGGCCGCTACCATCGCCTGTGTGATGCGGTTGAAGATGTTGGAGCTGTCGCCTGGAGATAGAGCGGTTATGTCGCTTGGGAGGATCCTCTACCTGGAAGGACCTCTGCTTGGAGGTTCATCATTTATAGCCGCACGGAGGACGGCAGACCAACAAATTAGAGGTGTAAGAAAAGCCGATTCCTGTGGGGGTCGGTTATGAAATCTAACATCTCCTTCGAGCTGGGAGAAAAGGAGAAGAGGTGGCTGGAGATCTTCGAACGGGAGACTGCACAGTCTTAGGGTTTCATACCCTTGAAGAGAACAACCGGAATTTGCTATTGAACAAATCTCAAATAATAATCTTATGATAAAAAACAAATCTCGAATAATAAATGTAAAATTACTCCTCGAGAATTGACTCGCTCTAATAACTTGTTAGAAAATATAGATTGCGGAAGCGAATGATAAACAGAGCATGAAGAACAGAAAATAAACTTGAATTAGATTTTTTTTCGTGGAACCCTACTCCCTAAGGAACAAGATGAAACCACGGGAGAAGTCCTCAAAGGGTCATATGCTTCATTGCTTTTTCTCAATGCATACAAGAGGTCTGGGGCTCCTTATATGGCCTCCACAGAGCCTCTAAGTCCCATCAATGGTAGATGTGGGACTAAACACATGGATGTGGTAAATTGGGACTAAACACATGGATGTGGTAAATGGATCCTAGAGTGATCCATTTACCCATCAACAACTCAAGTGACACACAACACATATTAACAAGTTAACCATTCTTATTTAAGAAAGACTTTGTTGCATTGCCCTTAAACTTTTATAGTTTCATTTGCTCAGATATAGTTTCATTGGCTCAAATTTGATTATAAAATCTATTTTGGCCCGAAAATGTGGGTATGTCTAGGTGTTGCTATCACATCCCAAGTCTTGTTCTTTGCAAAATATTTTACTCTTGAGATAAAGGTGTTGTTGCTATTACAACCCAAGTCTTATTCTTGGCAGAAGATTGTACTATTGAAATAGAGAAGAATAGACACAGCCAAGCAAGATATGAAATCCTGGATTATAAATGGTTCGAGACAGTCCCATAAACCATCTTACTCCACAGACAATAACGAGTCTCCCACACCAGTAACAAAATGGTGGGAGTGAATACAATATATAGGCATCACGGAGAGATGGATCCTCTAAGATCCATTTACGCCAATACAAGGCTTCAGAAAAGCTTATTTGAAACTTGACATTTTTTGTATTGTGATGGTGATGGTATCACAATGCAAGATTAGGATATTGAGCTGGCTAAGAGAGGGTGAGAAAGGCCTGAGAAGAGTTGGAATGAGATTCTCTAAAGGGATTTTAATTACTTAGATCTAAGTCCGAGAATGACCTAAAAGATATATGAATGGTGGCAAAAAAATACATGTAGCCGACCCTACTTAATGTGGGAGAATTCTTTGTTTTTGTTGTATGGTCACAATGCCGTAAAATTCTTTTCAAGGGATGTGTGCCTTTTGGGAATACAGTTCTAGATTTCTCGTCATTCTCACTTTTTTTGTTCACTGAATATTGATGGCTACGTCTGAGCAAGCTGTTATGCTATGATCTTTTTTCAGGCAGGTCAATTTAAAAAACATATTGAAGACATGGCTGCCGTTAGTCTGCGCTGTGTTGCCTTTGCCTACAAACTTTTCGATGCAGGAAAGCTTCCAATGAAGAACAGATTGAGCACTGGATCATACCTGAGGATGAACTTATACTTCTTGGTATAGTGGGTATAAAGGTACTGACTGCCATGTAGTATATTGCTCCGTTAAATTTGACATAGAATAGCTCTGGATGTCTCATATTTAAAACTTTTGTAATGCTAAAACCTCATTTCGGTATATTTTCAGGTTGTACTAATTACTAAGCCAAGCATGAAAACCTCTGATGGGATATTGGAATTAAGCTAAATTTAATATATGATTTTCATGAATGTTTGGCTAATTGTTGCTATTCTATTGTGAAATATATAGCTGTTGTGGCTCTTATTTGAAAATAAAGGAAGTTTTCTCATAATTTCCCCCTTTTTGGGTTATAATTTTATCTCTTATAGAAGTACAGATGTGCAATTGGATCTCTCTAGGATCTAAATTTACAGTACTTTATATTTATCCCATATTGTTAATTGGTGGGACTGTGTGTTGGTGGGGTTATATAAAAAGCCCCCCACCTCTTGTATCTCTCGAGAAAAAAACAATGGAAAAATACAATCATTACTGGCTTCCTCATGTGGTTTCTTTCCAATTCTTAAAGAGTAGGTTTCACGTAAAATCTTATTCTTTTTTCCTTAACCACAATACTCAGTTCCAGAGATGAACCTAATACCATCGAGTGTAAAGTTGAGGTATTCCCCCTTTTTTGTTATTTTTGTCTAATCCTATTTTGGCACCTCATGATGTTTATGTGATGGTGGAAGTGATGGATGAAATAATAATTTTGTCGAAGTGTGCAACACTCTATAGATATGCTGTAAATTGCTGAAATCCCCTGCCCTGTATCATTCATCTGTCATGTGTTAATACAATGGGGTCACAAAAGTTAGTCAAGATGTTGAGTATCATTTACACCTAGGAAGTCATATCTAATCTTCTATTTTTTAAATCCTTCTCTGTTTGTTCTGCAGGATCCTTGTCGTCCAGGGGTTAGAGATGCAGTACAAGTTTGCCAGGAAGCCGGTGTTAAGGTTTTTTTTCCAGCCACTTGCAGCTACTTATTTTATTAGATGTCGTTAAATGTAAATAATAATAGTAAGGATCTGACCTTGTATTGGATGGTGGACAATTATGTCATTCAAATATGCTACACTCTACCTTCACATCCCTCCTTCCTTGTTCCCTGGCTTCCATTTCTGCACCCTCTCCTTTCTTTCTCCTCTCTGAAATGGAGCTCTCTTTTTCTACACAGTGAGAGCTGTTACCAGTCGTGTTTTGGGACACTGTGAGTTGAAGAATAGGTGATGCTTAGGATCGGGTGTCCGAGTGTGATGGCAGTGGATGTGGGCGATATGTTGGGATGACATTTTTTGCATGTTGGAGGGATTGCACTGAGGTAGTAGTCGTGATTAATTGTGGAGGTATGGTGACATGGAGGCTGTGGTTTTTCTGGAGCAGGGATATATGTTGATGTGGCTTGACCGAGGTAGTGGGAAGGGATTGAAATGGGGATATGGTCCATTTAGCAATGTCTTTTATTGTCCACTAAGGGAAGGGAAAGTGTGTTGTTGATTGTGGTCAAAAGAGATGGGAGAGTTGTACGTTGGATATGAGAAAGGAAGTGATGGATGGTAGCGGGGTCTTGAAGGTCGATGGTGGTGGATGTGAATAATTATGGGAATCAAGGTACATACTGTTTTTTTTTTGCATTGAAAGAATTACATGGGGACATTTGTCATGATTGGTTGTGTATGTACAATGCCATGAAGGTGATGGTAGGCTAGAAGAGGGCTATGCATTGATGACATGGCCATGTCTACAGTAGTAGAGGATGAATGGGCGGGTAATATGTCTATTGTAAATGGTGATTTGGGTTGAAATAAACACAAAAATTTCTACATCTTGTGCGCTACCGTATATATTTATACAAAATTGGATATCTAATTCCATTTCTGAAGTGATGCATAAATTACTTTAATATCTTTAAATATCCATGCATCTGGTCATCCGTTTTAATATATTTGTAGTATTATTACATCATATACAACCTTTTATGTCATCTTCAAACAATTTTTAATATGATTATTACAAGTGTTGTGAAGCGCGGAAGCACTGGCACACAAACATACTTAATCAAGTATGCATAAACACACATATTTACAAGGTTCACCCGTACCGGCTACGTCCTTGGGTGGTGACGATCGGTTTTCACTATGTGGAGAAAAAAGAATACGAGGATTCATAGAGCCCTAATTCCAGGGAATTTATATATTGTAAAACTGGACCTCCGTTCAAGTAGATCTGAATACCCCAGCGAGATCCATAGTGTTGGTAGGGTATGATGGCATGAGGGGAACATCAGACGATTCTTCAACTAGGTTCAGCCGAACAGATGGCTAAGATTCAAGGCATATCAACGGTCTTATATGTCATGAGAAAGCATATGCCTCCATCTCATAATCCATATCATACTTCTGGTTAGGATCCTGTTAAGGTTGCAAAAGTCAGTAGTCGGTACTCGGTTGATCGGGTCACCGACTAAGGATTAATCGGTGGTCAGACGACTAATTGGATTTAGTCGGGCTCTACTCGGCTTTTAATTTTTTTAATTATTTAAATATATAAATATTTTTTATACATATATTTACATAGATTTTTCTCAAGTGAGATGCATTAAGGACGAGGAAGGTCACGTGCTTGTTACTCAGAAGGATATAAAGACTAGATGGGAGCAATACTTCCATAAACTTTTCATTGGAGAAGGAAATAGAGAGATCACTTTGGGTGATCTAGCTAGTAGTGAAAGTTACTTGAATCGTGCATGCTATAGAAGAATACAAAGAAAAGAAGTAGAGGAGGCTTTGAAGGTTATGAGACTTGGGAAAGGTGTTGGACCGGATGACATCCCCTGTAGAAGTATGGAAAGTTTTAGGTGAGCGTGGTTTGACTTGGCTTACGAATCTATTCAATGTTATTTGGCGAAGCAAGAAAATGCCTGAAGATTGGAGGAGGAGTATCGTGGTGCCTCTTTATAAGAACAAAGGAGACATTCAAAATTGTTCAAATTACAGAGGTATCAAGCTGATGAGTCACACCATGAAAATTTGGGAACGTGTGATCGAAAGAAGGTTGAGACAAGTTTCCCAAATAAAAGAAAACCAATTCGGATTCATGCCAGGTCGCTCAACTATTGAAGCCATCCATTTGCTGAGGAGAACAATGGAGATTTATAGAGCTAAAAGGAAGAATCTCCATATGATCTTTATTGATTTGGAGAAGGCTTATGATTCCGTCCCACGAGAGATACTGTGGAGAGTTTTGGAGAAGAGACATGTACCCTGTCCTATACATTAATCTCATAAAGGATATGTATGATAGGGCTTTATCTTGTGTAAGGACCCCGACGGGGAAGACTAACTATTTTGATATCAACATTGGTTTACATCAAGGTTCAGCTTTGAGTCCATTTCTTTTTACTTTGATTATGGACGAGTTGACAAGTCACATTCAGGATGAGTTACCTTGGTGTATGTTATTTGCTGATGATATTGTGTTGATTGGCGAGACTAGAGATGGAGTAAATGAGAAGCTTGAGGTTTGGAGACATGCTTTGGAGACTAAAGGTTTTCGTATAAGTAGGGCTAAGACGGAAATATATGGAATGCACCTTGATGGAAGCAATGGTGAAGGAATCGAGGTGAAGATTGGTGACGATAACATTCAGAAGAGAGATTATTTTAGATATCTGGGATCTATTTTGCAACATGATGGGGAAATTGATGGAGATGTTACTAATAGAATAAATGCAGGCTGGCTAAAGTGGAGAGGAGCCTCCACTGTTCTCTGTGATAAGAACATTCCTTTAAAAATTAAAGGAAAGTTTTACAAAGCAGCCGTGAGACCTGCTATGCTTTATGGTTCTGAATGTTGGCCTGTGAACCATAGACATGTGCAGAGAATGGCTGTAGCAGAAATGAAAATGCTAAGATGGATGTGTGGACATACACGTAAAGATCGGATTCGGAATGATGCAATCAGAAAGAAAGTTGGTGTAGCTCCGATCGAGGATAAGATGCGAGAAAACCACTTAAGATGGTTTGGTCATTTGCAAAGAAGGTCAACTGATGCACCGGTTAGGAGATGCGAGTGGTGGGATGTTGAGCCGGCTAAGAGAGGGCGAGGACGACCCAAGAAGTGTTGGAAAGAGACTATACGAAGGGATCTTAGTTTTTTGGATATAAGTCCGAGATTGACCCAAGATAGATCTGAATGGAGGCGAAGAATCCATGTAGCCGACCCTACTTAATTGTGGGAAAAGGCTTTGTTGTTGTATATTTACATAGATTTTGTTAATTTTTATACCATCTTAATGAAATAAAAGAAGTAATTGAATATAAATAAAACAGTAAGTGTATTATAATAAGTTTGCTTTTAAAAAGAGCAAAAAATAAAAAAATCATGGTATCTCCAAGCAAAAATCGATCAGCATAGTCGGAACTAGTCAGTACTCGGTCAGCAACCCCACTGACTAGACTAGTTGGACCTACTAATCGGGCCAGTCGGAAGACTTTTACAACACTGGATCCTGTAATGTTGTAGAAAAGCCTCTCAGAATAGATACAACCATCTATGCATGCATCACTGAATTGTTTATTATTGGATTACATGCGTCATATGTAAGATGGGCAAATGGATCCTTCCAAGATCCATTTACCACATCCGATGTTTAGTCCCACGTCTACCAATGCTGGGATTTTGAGGGTTTGTGGAGGCTATATAAGAAGCCCCATACCTCTTGTATCAGATGAGAAAGTTCAATGAACAATCAACCCTTTGAGGTATTCTCCCATGGTTTCATCCCGCTCCTTAGGGAGTAGGGTTCCACGTTAAAATGCTATTGTTCCTTAATGTTTTGTTCTTTTTCTCCGGTATGCTTTCGCATTCTTATTTTCTAACATGGTATCAGAGCAGCTTCGATTATCAAGGATTTCTTCTTAAGGATTTATTTTATGTTTTTGGTTGAGATTCGATTGTCGGTTGTTCTTGAAGATTATTTATCCATTGTTCATGATCTGTTCAAAGTTTGAGATCTAGCAGTTTTTTAAACTATAAACGTTTCTGTTCAAGTTGATTTAGACGCACCACCTCAACCTCCTAGTTTCCTAGGCTCCAACAACCCTTGCCTCCCAGGTGATCCCAGAACATCTGCAAGGCGATGATGCCACACATCTTCTCCAACCGATGAAGAACCTTCACACAACTCCTCCTTGTCATCATCGATCTCTACGATGGTTCCACCTCACTGCAGCACATGTGTGAGATCCAGTAGCACCTCCACCGGCGACAACGACCTCCGGTGGCGATCCCTATCACCCATTTCTCCTTCAGGTGTGGTTATACAAGGCAATGTCATCCACAACCATTATCTCCAAGTCCCAACAACATCTCCAGCCTCTTCGGGGTCCTACCCCGCGTGTCTCCAGGCAGTCCTCCTCTCAAGGGAGGCACCACCCTATTCAAGGCCTTAAAAGTCGTATTTCGGTTTCGTTTTGGTGAGGGACCGAAATGAAATTTCGGTCGAAATTCGACCGAAATTTCGGTCATTTCGGTGGCTTTTTGAACTAGACCCCCCAAATTTCGACCGATATAGCCATTTCGGCCGAATTTCGGTCACCTACCGAAACCGAAATTCGACCGAATTTCGGCGAAATTTAAGGCCATGACCATATTCGAGAAGCGGCGACGATGTCGCTGCTCCCCTCTTGGCGGTAGTGATGGGTTCTACAATGGAACCGTATTCCATCGAAGGCGACGGCAACATGCGATCGCCCACTCCTCTAGCCATAGCTCCAGGCGGCAACCCCGATCTCCAGGAGCGCTCCCTTCAGGCGGAGGAGGCTGTGACGATTCTCTTCTCCGTTGCTGCTTCGTGGCGGCGGCAGGAGAAGAAACCTCAAGGAGGGGCGGCGTCCTTTGAGGATCCCTAAAAAAGGGGGGCCTAGTTGGGTCGAAGAATTTTAAAAAAAGGGAGAGATTTTTGTAATCTGTTGTACGTGTAAAAGAAAAAGAAAAGGAGTGCTTCTCTTTAGGCCCAACGTGCCTCTTTGGTTAAAAAATGGGGTTGCAGCATCAATAAAAAATGTGGTTTAAGAAAAGAGATGCATACAAAAAAATCATACGTGGGAATTTTTTTTGATGAGTCGACTATAAAAAAGGAAAATAGCTTAAAAAATTGATTCAAAAAAATTGTGAGAAGAAAAGCTGTAAAAAATAAAAAATGAACATCTTATTAAAAAATGATTTATTTTTTTTGAAAAGGAAAGCCAAAAAAAATGAGATTGGCTTTTTGTGTTTTGTTTTTTCCCATTTTCTTGTCTTCTCCCAAATTTGTCGATGCCATTGTTTTTGACTAGTATGGGAGAAAGAGGGAGTATTGTGTAGAGTTACATTTGGGTGATCCCACGTGCAACCAGTCTGACCTTATAGCAATAACACTACCCTCTACAGGGTGTTTCACAGTGATCACCTACTTGCAATTGACAATAAATGCTTCGAAGGAGCTGGAAATAAACTCCAGGTGTCACGAGACTACAACGTGACCATCTCTTCTTCCATGGAAAGATGCCACCGACTATCTCGCAAATCCTTCTGGTAGTTCATGGGAGCTCCGCGGCTCAAAGTCCAACTGCAAACTTTCTGAAATCCACAGTCAAACGATCAACAGGAACGTTGGAAGCAAGAGGATACGATGCATACAGCTATGAGCACCGAGCGCCTGCGCCAAGGTGGAATGTCTCTGTATGACTCTAGTTTGTCTCTATCATGGCAGAGATTATGTGTGGTATTGGAATCCATAATCCAATATGAGAGATCATGACGGGATGTAAAAGCAGAAGCACTACCTACGGTACTTGCTGCGACAATGTTCACTAAATCGGTCGCACGGGGCCGCATATGCCTGTGCGGTGTGCAGACCGCACCGATTACTTGAATCAGTGCATTATGTGCCCTCCCTGCATATGCGGCCCGCATATGCCCCGCATACTGCTCCAACAGCTCCAACTTTTCAATCTTCTCATTCAGGTCCTTAATTCTGTGGCTCTGCCTCTTCATTCAATTGTTAGAATATGACATGCATTTCTATACAAATGCAATGCATTATACCATTATGTACATGCAATATTTTATGTTTTTCTCATGTATTATTTTCACGAGTATATGCAATGTATCGTCAAATATTTTTTATATATGCCGATTGAGGGTTTGCTCATGTAGTGCATGTATGTGTATTGAAGTTTTGTTATTACGAATCATATAATGTGAAGTTTTTATGGTAAATGTTTTTTTGTGATTAAATATGAGGCAATTAAAAGTATATATGCATACCCATCTAACATGAACTGTTTTTCTTAGATCTTCTTTTAACTCCACTTAGATACATAACTTCAGTGGTAATGTTATTCATAGATTTTTTTATTTTTAAATTAAAAATTAGAAAATCGCTTAGAACAGCATATACCCCGCATATGCCCCCGCATACCGCTTAATCAGTATTCGGTGACCAGTCTGAACGCATACGCATATCGTTTTCCTGAACCTTGGCAGCGACAGAACTGCTGGCAGATGCTGAAGCATCAACATCTGAAGGTCCTCCTGAAGACTCTGTAGATGATCGAGGCATGATATCACGTAAGCGTGCCACAAGCTCCTCAAATCGATGATCTGAATTGGATGCCGATGGCGATGTAACATGTTCAGCTACACGTGCCGACACAGGAAAACCATGCTTAGAATAGCATGTCTCTTCAGAATGACCAGTGCGATGACAGTAAGTGCATGGTTGGTAAAACGACCTCCTCTCCCACGAGGTCCATGGCCACAAAAGGAAGACCTATCCCACGCGACACAGCCATCGCCGAAGGTGGTGGAGTAGAAGTACCGATAAGTCTTCGATAAACTTCCTCCATAGGAGGAATGGTAGCATCGGCAAGTATCTGCGATCGTGCCGCCTCATACTCAGGGTCAAGTGCTGCAAGCAATACCCCTACCATAGTAGCATTTTGGAAGGTCTTTTGTTGTTCTGGTGTAGCCGTGAGAGGTATAGTGCTATACAACTTCTCAAACATTCCCCGCAGGGAAGTATACAAGGAGTGAAGTGGTCGTCCATTCTGCTTCATCGTGAAAATATCATGTTGGAGTCGTAACATCTTCGTCTCATTCCGCATCTGTGAATATGTGGCGGCCAAAATATCCCACATTGCCTTAGTAGTAGGCTGATGAAGGACATCGTTGGCAATCTCCATCGACACCGTGCATGACAACCAAACCTTTGCATATGAATCATCAGCCTCCCAGGAGGCATAGATCCCAGTCTTCTCTATCGACTCATCCTCGGTAAGAATATGCTTCTTACCGCTAGACTTCATGAGGCTCGTGAACTACATCACCCATAGCTCATAGTTCGTCCTGTCCATCCTGACTATTGGCGCTGAACCTTTGAATGCGCCTATGGAGGGCATATCGACTTTGTTTTCTGACATGTTGCTGTAGATGAAGAACTAGGGATTGTAGATCAAAAACAGGTGTCTGCAAAGACTTGATCGGATTTGAGTGCATATGTAGACGTTACACACTCAAATCCATGAAGATAGGATGGCCAATGGAAGCGGAAGCGTCGGCGTGGAAGGAAGGGGAACCCGGTGGTGGGTGTCCCCTACCTTGGGCGTGGAGAGCGATAAAGAGAGACGGGGTGGGGTGGGGGGGGTGGACCCGACGGATAGAGGAGAGGCCTTGGCGGCGGCGGAGGGGAGGCCCTGGAGGCTGGACCTGGCGGAGGAGGAGGTCCCGCGGAAGAGGGGCGGCGAAATAGGAGAGGTCTGGCGGCATTGACGACGGCCTAGAGAGAGAGGGAGGGGCGGCGGTGGAGTACCCTAGGGTTAGGTTCTTAGTTATGATATCATGTTGGTGGAAATGAACGATCTGTTTATTCCATTGAACCCTAGGGTCTCTTATATAGAGAGGACCCATGGGTAAATTACATAACACAGATACAAGAAAATAAAAAATAGAGAAAACAATACAAGGACTACATAATACTCTCTACAGAGAATTCGTTGCAATTTTTAGTGAAGAAGAGACAATTACGATGGCTTTTGAGAGTTTGGATAGAAGGGAGGTTCCTTCGTGGAACCCTCCTCTCCCATTTATATTATTTTTTTATTTTTTTCTGTTGGAAATGCATACTGTCAACTTTTGAAAAAATTTAATTATATTTTTATTATTATTTTAAACCACTTTCTCTCTTTAATTGGCATACTTAAAGTTGACCATACGCACATATCAGACCTCAGATTTCGAAGCGCAATATCTCGTTTTGATCGTTTCTGAACGAAGATTAATATGAGTATAATATTGATATACTTCTGATCGGGTATTGAATACCCGAATTTTCAAGATACGGTTTTGGTTTGGATTTAAATTTTGTGAAATTACAATATTAAACGATCTTCGATTGACAAACGGTCGATTCCGTTGGTCTTTTGCGATTTCTGAATTTTGCGTTGCGGCTTTTTCGGACACGCAATACGATGCGATCGATTTTTGATCGATTTCACCCGAACGACTTTTGATTCACAATCAATTGATCGATTTGAGTCATCTAATGCCGACTGACAACTTTATTGGGTTAAATGGATCCTAATCGGGTCGGGTTCGGGTTTGTGCGGATTCGGATGTTACAAATATAAAAACCTCAAAGTGAGTCTCGTCCTCGAGACTCGGGTCAAGGTCATTAAGTGTCTTGATTTAATATGGTCATAAAAGCCTCAAAGGATTTTAAACCCATAAAAACCTCAAAGAGAAAACAAGTCATATTTGTGAACATATATCTAATTACTAAAGCTTGTTTTGTTTATTACCTAAGAAAAAGCTACGGGTATCGTACCCGCATATCAGCTTCGGTCTCCCATGTCGCCACTTCGATGCCATGTCAGTGCCAAAACACCTTGACCAATGGAATTGATTTGCTGCAAAGATTTTTCACAACACTATCTAGGATTTGCACTGGTCTCTCCTCATATGTCAAGTCAAGCTCCACGTCAAGATTCTTGTAACTGATGACGTGTCGAGGGTCGTGCACATACTTCCTCAAGTAGGATACATGGAAGATGTCGTGAATAGCTGATAGATGTGGAGGAAGGGCTACTCGGTAGGCTACCTTCCCCACACGAGCAAGAATCTCGAAAGGTCCAACATATCGTGGCACCAACTTGCTACGCACACCAAATCTTTGTATTCCCTTTATGGGAGATATACGGAGAAATAGCCAATCTCTAACCTATAATTTATAGGAATGTTGTTAGTATGAGATTAAGTTGAATATATATGTCATAATTGAATGGTTGAAGAGGAAAGAATTGGATTACCTGAAACTATAAGTCTCTTCTCCGACGATCTGTATAGTTCTTCTGCCGGCTCTGTACCATCAGAAGCCTCCGTCTCACAAGATCAACAGCTCTCTCAGTCTCCTCTAAGAGATCTACGGAGTGGAGAGTATGATCACCTACCTTACGCCAACTGAGAGGCGTGAGGCATCTCCGCCCGTATAGGGCTTCGAATGGTGCCATGCAGATATTAGAATGATAGCTGTTGTTGTACGTGAACTCCACCAAAGGTAGATGGTCCTTCTAGGACTCTTTCCATTCCAAAGTGCATGCACGAAGCAAATTCTCAAACGTCTGTATGGTGCGCTCACTCTGCCTATCCGTTTGCGGATGATGTGCATAACTCATCCTTAGCTCTGACTGTAGTGCTGACATGAACTGATGGCAATAGTGAGACGTAAACCTCGAATCCCTATCAGACACCACCTCTCGTGGTATACCATGTAGCTTGATGATATTTTACACATAGAGCTTGGCTAATATGGATGGAGTGTAAGTCGTGTTGACAAGTATGAAATGGGTTGACTTGGTCAACCTATTAACAACGACCCAAATAGAATCATGGCCACCTGGTGTCTTCGGCAAATCGATGACGAAATCCATATAGATACTCTCCCACTTCCACTCGGGAATGGGGAGAGATTGCAGTAATCCCGGTGGTCTCCTGTGCTCAGCCTTGACCATCTAACATGCCATGCATCTGATGACATGTTGCGTTACATCGCGCTTCATCCCATTCCACCAGAAATGTCGATGTAGATCATGATACATCTTTGTGCTGCCTGGATGGATAGATAACCGTGAACTGTATACCTCATCAAGTATGTCTCTACGTAGCTGCTTGTCGTTGGGCACAACGACTCAGCTTGCTTTCTATAAAATAGACTCTGTCACCACAAAATCATCAACGTCATCTTTTGCATGTATCTATCTTGGATCCAAGGATCAGTCTTCTGGCCTTCGGCAATGCGATCCCATAAACTGCTGAATCGTGGAGGCACTGCGGTAGAAATAGATGCGCTCTCCTGAGGATGCCAATTGGTCAAAGATGCGAGTATATCCCATGTATATAGCCAGTTCGTTGTACCTTCTGCGTGCGTTCTCCTGCTAAGTGCATCGGCCACCACGTTTCCCTTACCAGGATGGTAAGAGATAGTGCAGTCAAAATCCTTCAATAGCTCGAGCCCCCTTTGTTGTGTCATATTCAACTCCTTCTGATCAAAGATATACTTTAGACTCTTGTTATCAATAAAAATCTTGAAATTCACCCCATAAAGATAGCGGCGTCAGATCTTCAAGGCGAAGACAACTGCTGCCAACTCCAAGTCATGAGTGGGATAATTCCGCTTATGCGATGTCAACTGTCGTGATACGTAAGCAATCACGTGGTCTTGCTGCATCAGTACTGCTCCTAGACCTTCTCCAGATGCATTTGTGTAAACTGCATACTCCTGAGTGTCTGAAGGAAGAGCAAGAATAGACGTTGTAGTCAATCTCTCCTTCAGTGTCCTGAAGGCCTAATTACATGAATTATCCCAAATGAATGGAACTCTCTGTGTCAATCGTGTCAAAGGGCGAACAGTGCGTGAAAATCCGTTAACAAAGCGTCTGTAATAACCTGCTAGCCCAAGGAAGCTCCGAATCTGAGTAACTGTATTGGGCTTCTTTCAAGACATAACTGCATCTATCTTCGCAGGATGAATTGTGATGCCTGCTCCAGAAATAACATGCCCTAGAAATGAGACATGGGATAACCAGAGTTCACATTTGCTCAACTTGGTATATAGCTTGTGCTCCCGCAATGTATCCAAGACAATCCGTAGATCATTCGCTTGATCCCATTCATACCGTGAGTATATGGGCACATCATCAATGAACACCACCACAAATTTGTCCAAATATGGACGGAAGATCCGGTTCATCATATCTATGAATGCTGCAGGTGCGTTAGTGAGCCCAAACAACATCACCACAAACTCGTAGTGTCCATAACGAGTCATGAGTCTTCGGAATGTCGGACTCTCGAATCCTCAGCTGATGATATCCCGAACGAAGATCAATCTTCGAGAATACCGAAGATCCCTGAAGCTGGTCAAACAAATCATCGATACGCGCAACATAGGATAACGGTTCTTCACCGTTCTCTTGTTCAGCTGCCGATAATCGATGCATAATCTCACGGATCCATGCTTCTTCTTGACAAATAGAACCGGAGCACCCCAAGGTGAAGTGCTCGGCCTCACGAATCCCGAGTCAAGTAACTCCTGTAACTGCACCTTCATCTCTCTCTCAACTCGGTTGGTGCCATGCAGTAAGGAGCCATCAAGATCGGTTGTGTATCTGGTATCAATGTGATCTCGAACTCAATATCTCTCTCTCAAGAGGTAATCCTAGTAGCTCATCAGGAAACACATCTAGGAAGTCTGATACTACTCGGATATCATGTGCCATAGGCTCATGATCAGATACCTCTCGAACAAATGCTAGATAGGAATCACAACCCTGATCAACAAGTCGCTGAGCTCGTAACATCGAAATGTACTCTATGTTGGAGTCATGTAATGTACCCTCAAAAGTGAACTCAGGTAAGTCTTGAATCCTAAAGACAACTGCCTTCCTAAAACAATAAACAAGTGCATGATGAGTTGATAACCAATCCATGCCTAAAATCAAGTCGAACTCATCAAGCTGTAGGAGTAGGCAATCTGCGATCATCTCGTGACCGCCAATCAGTACGGGCAAGTGCATGACTATCAGGGAAATGACGAATTATTGGCCACCTGACCCTCGGATGTGATATGGAGAAGATAGAGTCTTTGCGATTGTTCCTAATGAAGCTAGCAATATATGCTTTTTCTCTTATTGGAATATAATATGAAAATTAATGAAATTGGTAACATCTGTGGTTAATCGATTTGAATGTCATGTTTCCCTTCTTGGACTCGCGACAAGTATAAAGACTGTTGCTATCCGAGAACTTAATGCACTTGAAATTATAATACTTCAAATGTGCGTATCTGGGTACCACGGCTCTGATATATGCATAAGATGCTTGATGCACAATACCATGGGATGCAAGAAATTGGGCAAGTTGAGTACTAAAAATTCCAAGGCATTATCAGATAAACTTGATTTTTGCTAAAAAAATGTTCCTTATTTCATTAATAAAGGACTGAATAACAAGACCAACATCGGACTTATTTTAAGAAGAAAGATCCATGACAATCTTGAAAACTCATCAATAGCAACAAGATAAAATCTATGCCCCTGATGATCTAGGACACGACTGGGACCCAAATATCAAAATGAATTAACTCAAACAAATTATGACTACTTCTACCCTGACTACTCTGGAAAGTGGACCGATGATGCTTCCCAAGCTGGCAGGCCTCACACTGAAAGTAGAGCGAGGAGAAATCTGTGGAAGAATATGACACAATTTTAGAGGAAATGACTAAAATGAAGATGCCACATATAAGGAGACGAAGATCCATCGCGAAGAGAAGAGGCACCAGCATAAGGAGACTGAACTAGTCTGTCGAGACCTTGCTCACGAACAGATTCAATCATCCTGCCGTGAGAATGTCCTGAAACACAAGAGCAGACGGATAAAAAATGCATAACAGTGTAAATCCTCGGTGATTTGACTAATAGATAGCAAATTCATGGAAAACTCATGAACATAAAGAATATTCTGAAGTCTCATTGCATGAATGACCTACACCTCCCCTTGACCAGTAATGGGAGAGTGTTTCCCATATGCTATCACTACAGATCGTCCGGACTGGGTTGGACTAAAAGCACTAAACTGACCTCTGTCACAACAGAGATGATGGGATGCACCGAAATCCATGATCCATTCTGACAAGTCTATCCTGTAACAACTAGTAAATGCATATACTATACCTTATGTAGATGTTGATGCAGAGGCAGCTACCACCGAGCATCTTGAAGGAGAGCTGGTTGACCCAGAAGTAGGCATAAGCTCCCTGATGAGTCTCGCCACTAATTCGTCAAATCTCTGATCAGATGCTTGTGAGGAACTGCTAGCCTGCTGAATCTGTTCTGTAACCCGTGCTGAAGATGGGAACCCATGCTTGGAATAACATGTTTCCTTAGAATGACCTGGTTTGTGGCAATAAGTGCAAGGCTAACTAGGGGGCCGACTACCCCTCCCTTACCACGGCCACCTCGACTATGAAACTGTGTAGGGCCTCCTCTACTTTGAGATGCTGCCATGGTTGAGGACGTCTGAGACAGCTAAGTACCACCATAAGATGCGGATAACCTACTCAATCTGTGAATGTCTTCTCCCATTAGAGGTATTGTGGTGTCAGTAAGAATATGTGCTCTAGTTGCATCATACTCTGGGTCGAGAGCTATTAGGAAAACTCCTGTCATCACTAAATCCCTATATGCCTTGAGTTGCTCTGATGTAGCAATCAAGAGAATGCAACCATGTAACCTCTCAAATATACCCCTTAGAGAAGTGTCAAGGGTATGTAGAGGACAACCATTTTGCTTCGACGTGAAGATGTCGTGCTAAAGTTGCAGAATTTTAGACTCGTTCTTTGCCGGAGAGTATGTAGCGGCGAGAATGTCCCTCATAGCCTTCGTCGTGAGCTGACTCAATATGTCGTTGACTATCTCCATGAAAATTGTTCTAGAAAGCCATACGCATACATAAGCATCATTTGCCTCCCATGAGGTGTTTACCCTAATCTTTTCAACATGCTACTCCTGTGTGAGGATATGCTTATTGTCATTACATTGCATTAGGCTCATGAATTGCATGGCCCACAATTCATAATTCGTTTCATCCATCTTCACAATGGGTGTTGGACCTTTGAAGGCACCCAGGGATGGAATATCTACTTTGTTGTCTCACATGATGAAACCAATCTCTATGACTAGGGTTGCACACTGTAAGAATGATGTCTACACAGACATATAGGAAGATGATTGTGGGTGTAGACTCGTATCACAACCACTTCCAATTTTTGGTGACTCCTTTGGGTGACTAGGGTGTTTTAGATAGTCACGCTACACCCTAGAAACCCGAGAGTGTGGAGTTCGAGGCAACTGAGAGCAGGGTTTGCAGCAGCGATGCGCAAGCAGGCAGGCACGTAACGACGCAGGCAACAGGGTGGTCAGGCTCGAGAGGGCAGATGCAGATCCGCAACCGTATGCGGAGGCACGGGTGGCGCGCATGGATGTGGCGCGAGCGACGCAGCTCGTGAAGCGCACATGGCGGCGCATCGGCACGGAGGCGCGATGTGGAGGTGCGTCGCTGAGGTTCGGATGGCTTTTGATGGGGTGGGACTTTAGGGCGCATGCTCTGGTCTAGGACTGTCGCTCTGATACCATGTGTAAAGACGTAAAGAAAACATTGTATTCCTCATAGCCCTAGAGCTCTCTTATATAGGAGAAAACCTCTACGGAAAATTTGCATAAAATAATCTGGATAAACAGAAAAACATAAATAAAGTCATAGAGATATAAATATCTCAACAGAAGTCACATACCTCAGCGCACACACCTGATGCTATTTCTCCCCAATATTTGACGTGGTGTTAAATTCACATGGCTTACATGAAACATGATCTACCTAGTCAAAGGCACATCCTCGAGTATTTCAGCCATGCCTTCTCAGCTGATGATGCTGTAACACAACCACAAATCTAATTTCGGTTCTGCTAATGGAGTATGGTTATGTTTCTTTCGTTTTTCCATATACTTATTAATAATTTTCTCTTTTTCTTTGTTTGAATTGATAGGCACACGTTTTTCTCGTCTTTCCATATAGTCATCAATAGTTGTTCCATTTTTTGTTTGGCTTGATAGGTACGCATGGTTACTGGAGACAATCTCCACACTGCCAAAGCCATTGCTTTGGAGTGTGGCATATTGGATTCAAGTGCTTCAGCCACAGAACCAACCATCATTGAAGGAAAAGTATTTCGTGCTCTATCTGACAAGGAAAGAGAAAATGTGGCTTTGAGAATATCTGTAAGATTCTGAAACTTTCTCATTTCACCTTTCTGAATTAACATACGCATCTTTATGCACTTTCATATTGTAAGATGACAAACAAGATAATGAAGTTTGCAGATAGGAGATGGAAATATAACATGGTTCAGTATGACATGTTATCACCCTACTCCATGTATAGAAGATTCGGAAGTGTTAAATTTCTTTGTTTTTTCTTTTGTAAAGAACACGTTGTACATGCTAATTGCTCATTCAACTCTCTCTGCTCATGATTTTTTAAGTGATGGATGAACCGTGCAAACTCTAGTAATCACAGAACAAAAGGTTACTACTGTAAGTCGCCATGACTTAGGGGAACTTAGTGTGTGCAATTGTATATATTCTCCACCTCACAAGAAATCAAAGTATTTATCAATAGCCAAAATTCCTAGAAAATTGCTAAAAGCTCCGCTCTCCCATGTAAATGGTAGGCCGTACCACCCCATACTAGACCAAAAGCTCTCAGTGCAAGAAGTGTCCGCCCATGTCAGCTGCACCCTTCTAGAGGTTCCGAGACATCTCACACGACGAGAACAAATGCCCAGTGCCCTTTGGCTCACCTTGACAGAGCTAGCAGCGGCATCAATGGTAGGGAAAGGTGAATCCTCAGTCTTCATCATTGCTCTAGACTTTCACAGAAGCCATATGAAGATCCTCACCCCTAGTGGATGTATTAATTTCCACAACAGTATGCAGTCCATGACTAGATTCACGTTAGCCTAAGTTATCTGTGTAGTAAGATCTATGTAAGCCATCTTAACTGGAAGTCCCCTTCCCCGTCAAGTCTAGTGGTCCTGCGGTATCGCAGGGTCACCAATCTCTTACATGGTGATTGTTCTGTAAACATATCATGTTGATGTAACTAATTGGATCTTTTCTCTGCTGACTCAACTGTAAATATGCTCCTGATAGGAGAAGTGCGTCAAATAAATGGGGAGCATCCGGGGTGTAACAAGCCGTATCTGAATATTCTTATCGCAGGGTCACCAATCTCTTACATGGTGATTGTTCTGTAAACATATCATGTTGATGTAACTAATTGGATCTTCTCTCTGCTGACTCATAACTGTAAATATGCTCCTGTTAGGAGAAGTGCGTCAAATAAATGGGGAGCATCAGGGGTGTAACAAGCCGTATCTGAATATTCTTACAAGATGTATAAGGTTCAGTGAATTGAAAAATAATCAAATACAGAGGATAAATTAGGGAGGGTTACACATTAGGTAGATCGAATCAAATAAATGGGGAGCACCCAAGTTTTTAACTCGACCATGGTCGGTCCCTAGCCCGAGTGAATTGAGGAGGGTTGCTCATTATGTAGCTGACAACCAACACAAGAGAGACAAATTCCCTAAATAGTGTTCTTTTTAGGAATTTGTCTCAAAGCAGTTTAGATCTTTTCAACATGGTTTTAAGAACACTATTTAGGAATTTGTCTCAAAGTAGTTTAGATCTTTTCAACATGATTATAAGCAAATATTTAGATTTTGTTAGGGTGTTCCTTACTAGCGACGCATTGCATCACCCGAATGCAATGAGAAGTTGACAAGGGTCGCTACATCACTGCCTGGATGTAGTTCAAAATTTGCAATGGTTCTCGCATGAGGAACACATGCATGAAAATAAGATAGTTTTGTTGTATCTTTGCCCAGATGCAGTACAAAATTTGTAAGGATTCTTGCATGATGGATACATGCGAGTAAAGAACTTAGTTTAAAAGAGGTTGCAAAGGAAGTTGCGGATAAGTAGTTGGGATATTGGCACTTTGACTGGCAAATTGATGGAGATAGTATATATGATGGAAAGAAGGAAGATTCAGATACTATATCTCCAAGAGACAAAATGGGCTTGAGAGAAAACAAGGGAGATCGAGAAGACATGCTTTAAGCTTTGGTATTCATGTAAAGATAATGGAATAAATGGTATTGGAGTGGTTGCTCATAAGGATTTGAAGGATTATGTGGTTGAGGTGTAAATCGATGCTCATAAGAATATTTGGGGATCGGATTATTTTGTTAAAATCGATGCTCGAAGAAGAAATTCTAAATACCATCTTAATTTATGCACCGTAAATTGGTTTAGATGAAAGGACTAAACAAGCTTTTTTGGAGGATTTGGATAAGATTATGTAAGGAATCCCACAACAAGAGATGATTTGCCTAGTTGGAGATCTTAATGGACATGTGGGAGAGGATGCTTCAAGGTATGCTAGTGTTCATGGAGGCCATGACTTCGGGGATAGAAATGAAGAGGGAAAAGTCATTCTGGATTTTTAATGACTCGTAATCTTTTCATAGCAAACATTCTCTTCAAGAAGAGGGAGGAGCATTTAATTACTTACAAGAGTGGTTTGGCTAGAATACAAGATAGATTACTTTGTATTGAGGAGAGGAGATCGTTTATGTTGCAAAGACTGCAAAGTAATCTCCAGAGAGATTTTGACAACCCAACATCGCTTGGTAGTCATTGATGTGTAAATAAATTGGTTGGTAAAGAATAGGAGGATTTCCAAGATCATTGGAACTAAATGGTGGAATCTTCAATTGAAGCAATCAAACTTCAGGGACAAGGTTTTAGGAGGCTTATCTTGGGATTGTAACAGAAGTGCAAACGAGATTTGGGAGGCAATAACTTCTTGTATCCGAAAGGTAGCCAAAGAGATGTTAGGTGAGTTGATGCAAATTGAAATTTGCTACGGTAGAAACAATATTTTTTTATCGTGAAAATATTTGACAAAGAACAAATTAGAGGGTGGAAGGAGAGAAGGCTCGTCGGATGCGAGATATTTGGGGAAGAAGCGGTAGATCGTGTGGGGGAGAAAAGAGAGGGATATATGAGAAAAATCTCAAATTTTATAAACTCTGGAATTAAATAAAACACTAGACTACCATCCCCTTTATAGAGGATTGCAAAAATAGAAAGGGAATAAATTTCAAACTAAGTTATCCTAATTGATTCTCAATAGACTCTAAATATCTCTAACGACTAACTACTTACTATAATCGACCAACTATTTGATTTGAGATCACACACGCTCTCCTTGTTTGATATAAAATTGCAATGGACTCAATAAAATTTTTGGAGATAAGAAGAGAAGAATATTGTGTGTTTATTCTGTGAGGTCTAGGGGGTCCTTATGTAGGACTAAACCCTAGGGTGCTCAGAGGAGAACTTACACAAATACCCCTGTGGGGTTACATAGGGAAACATTACATAAGGGTAGATCGTGTGGGGGAGAAAAGAGAGGGATATATGAGAAAAATCTCAAATTTTATAAACTCTGGAATTAAATAAAACACTAGACTACCATCCCCTTTATAGAGGAGGGGAGGGATTGCAAAAATAGAAAGGGAATAAATTTCAAACTAAGTTATCCTAATTGATTCTCAATAGACTCTAAATATCTCTAATCGACTAACTACTTACTATAATCGACTAACTATTTGATTTGAGATCACACACGCTCTCCTTGTTTGATATAAAATTGCAATGGACTCAATAAAATTTTTGGAGATAAGAAGAGAAGAATATTGTGTGTTTATTCTGTGAGGTCTAGGGGGTCCTTATGTAGGACTAAACCCTAGGATGCTCAGAGGAGAACTTACACAAATACCCCTATGGGGTTACATAGGGAAACATTACATAAGGAAACAGTGATACATAGGGAAACAATGCATGAGAAAATAGAGGTAAATAAAGTAACAACCATATACGGTAATCTCTAACACTCCCCCTCAAGTTGGAGCATATTCATAAATCATGCCCAACTTGTAAGTTATCCAAGAAAGCCGCTTCTTAGTTACTGCCTTGGTAAAGATATCAACAAGTTGAAGATCCGTTGGAATGTGCGGCGTGGTTATCTTCCCTCCTCGTACATCATCTCTAATAAAGTGACAACCAATCTCAATATGTTTTGTTCTCTCATGGAACACAGGATTGGTAGCAATGTAGGTAGCTGATTTGTTGTCACAATACAAGGGAATAGGAATGGATGTAGCAACATTTAGTTCTAGTAGAAAAGTGAGCAACCATGTGATCTCACATGTAGCCTGAGCCATTGCTCTATATTCAGCTTCAGCACTAGATCTTGAAACAACTGCTTGTTTTTTACTTCTCCAATTAACCAGATTTCCTCTTACCATCATGGCATATCCAATTGTAGATCGACGGTCTTCAGGAGAGCTTGCATAATCGACGTCAGCATATGCAGTAAGATTTGTGTGACCATTTGCCCCATAGAAGATTCCTCGTCCTGGCGAGTCTTTTAGGCAGCGAAGGATTTGAAGTACATCTTGCCAATGGTTGTAGCATGGTTTCTCCATATATTGGTTGGCTCTGTTTACAGCATAAGATATATCAGGTCTAGTGACTGTAAGATATAGAAGTTTTCCTACCAGGCTCCTATATCATGTAGTGTCTTCAAAGAGAGGATCATTGGATGCAGAATGTTTTATAGGCTCTGCTGGAATTCCTGAGGGTGCGTTTGGTTGGTGGGTTATCCTGGGGTGGATAACCCGTTTTTGTGTTAGTGTGTTTGGTTGGTGGGTTAAGGGTTGGGAGGGTTTGTGTGATGTGATTGTATTGGAATTTGAAAAAGTGGGTAGTTATTATGATATGATTGTATTGAAATTTGAAAAAGTGGGTGGTTGTTGTGATGTGATTGTATTGGAGTTTGGAATAGTGAGTAGAAGTTGAGTATTTTATGATTTTTAGATGATATGATGGTATAATATATATTTTTTTGATGGAAAAGGAGTGGGGCCTACAAGTGGGTTAAAGGTGTGGGTTTTAGGGGGTTACCCACCCAAAGTGGGGGGTAACCCCCCAACCGAACACCACCTGAGGGTTTGCACCCAAGTAGTCCTGCCTCAGTTAGTATGTCAAGGCAGTATTTCTTTTGCGACATATGTAAGCCTTTCTTAGAACGTAGGGTTTTTATGCCTAGAAAATAGCGAAGTTGTCCAAGATCCTTGGTGACGAATATTTTTTGCAAGAAAGCCTTGGTTTCTAGAATCCCTTGGTCATCATCTCCAGTAATAATCATATCGTCTACATATACAGCAAGAATTACAATACCAGTCTGCCGTTTCCTGACAAAGACCGAATAGTCAGACGTAGTCCTCTGAAAGCCCATGGTGTCAGTCTTTGTACTCAGTCTATCAAACCAAGCTCTTGGACTCTGCTTTAGTCCGTAGATGGCTTTATGAAGTCGGCATACATACTCCCCCTCGACTTCATAACCTGGGGGTTGTATCATGTAGACTTCTTCGTCAAGCTCTCCATATAGAAATGCATTCTTGACATCTAAGTGAAACATAGGCCACCCTTTGTTAACAACCACAGAGATGATAGTTCGCATGGATCTCATTCTAGCCACAGGGGAGAATGTTTCTAAGTAGTCTACCCCATATGTTTGAGTAAAGCCTTTTGCTACAAGTCATGTCTTTAAACGATCAATAGAGCCATCAGGGGATTGCTTTGTAGTGAAAATCCAACGACATGCAACTGGTTTACATCCAGGAGGGCATTTAACAAGGTCCCATGTTTTTCGGGACTGTAATGCTTCCATTTCGTCATTCATTGCCATTCCCCATCCCTCATCTTGTAGTGCGCTATGATGATCTTTGGGAACATAAATAGTCATTATGGCATCTGCATATATTTTGTCAGAGCAAGATAACCCATCAGTAAAGGTGAAATGAGATATTAGATGAAGTGTACATTGCCTCTTTGTTCTTCGTAGTGCGATCGGAAGCTCCTGAGGACTATCCGGGGCAGCATTGGTAGGAGCACTTGAGGATGGCATAGTTTCCTGCAACAGTGGAATAGGTAAAGGAACATGAACAGGATTTGACATAGTTCTTCTTTTGTACACAAAGAAGTTTGATGTATGGTACCCTGGGAGGCAAAAAAGATCATCAAGTCATTCTGAGTAAATTCCAGAGCATTATCAGAACGAAAGATTTTAATAGTAGTGGAGAAAATTTTTTTGACATAATGAAAGAAGTTCTTGACAACGATATTAATTTCTGAACGTTCTTTTAACAAGAAAACCCAAGATAAACGACTGTAGTCATCCACAAAAACAACAAAGTACTTATGACGACTAATAGTTTTGACCGGACAGGGTCCCCAAATATTACAATGGATTAAGAAGAAAGGAGTAGTGCGACGAGACTCAGTTCTAGCAGAAAAGGAAAGTCTATGATGTTTTCCGAACTGACATGCTTCACGTTCAAAGGGTTTTAGGTTAGATAGTTCAGGGAACATCATAGAGAGAGCCTTGGCAGAAGGATGTCCCAGACGGAGATGCCATAGAAGGGGGTCTTCAGAGATGGAGGTAGCGCCAGCAAAGTTGGAAGTAGACGGGTTGTTGAGGTAATATAGGTCATTCCTCTCATGTCCCCCACCAAAAATCTGCCTCGTCTGGATGTCCTGAAAATAGCAACAGAATTCATCAAAAATAACATGACAATGTAGCTCTCGACATAGCTTCTGAACCAATAAAAGACTGAGCGGGAAAGCAGGAGCACAATGCACATCTGTCAGTCGAAGTTTGTTGGAGAAGTCAATAGTTCCAACAGCAGTAACGGGAGAATGATCCCCATTGGCAACACGAACGCTCTTTACAGTGGTAGAGGGTTGAGATGAGGTGAGTAGACTTGCATCTCCCGTTAGATGAGTGGAGGCACCAGAATCAATAATCCACGCGTGTTTGGTAACAGAGACTGAGTTGGCTACTGTACCTGAGGTAGTGGCAAGGCTAGTAGTAGCAGCAGATGCAGTCATGTCTTTGTGTCTTTGGTTGATGGAGCGGAATCATTTAGAAGTTGTCGTAGACGAGTATATTCAGAAGCAGTGAATGGAGTATGTTGTCCATCTGTACTCTGAGTAGTTGTATCATTGTTTGTATCATATGACTCGTCGTCATAAGTGTTATGAGCGTTGCCCAGCAACGCTCAGAAGGATGAGTCATGCGACCACAGTGTACGCATGCAGGATAACTACCACTAGAGAAATCACGACCACGACCTCGTCCAGGGTCACGTCCACGACTAGAGTCATGTCCGCGGCCACGACCTCGGCCTCCGAGATAAGATTGACATCCTCTGTGCCCAAATGAATAGTGGGTTGTTGTCTCTATAGAAGAATTAATCGATAGAATTTTGAACCGGAGCTTCCAGTTCCTGTAGTCGACCGAATATGATTTCGATCGTAGGCAATTTATCTGCCATAAGAAATTGATATTTAGCAATTTTGTACTTCGGATGAAGCCCTGAGAGGAACCTGTAAACCTACCACTCATCATGTTCGCCTATTTGTTTATCACATCATGCAGGTTGAAAGATAAGAAGTTCTTAAAACAGGCTGGTAAGTGTCCGGTAGTATTCAGTCAGACTGGTCTCTTCTTGATTAGTAGACCAAATTCTTGTGTATATATCAGAAAGACGAGACTTGGTTGTTTTCTGGGAATATGTGTGCTCCCGATTTTCCCACATGGCTTTAGCAGTATCTTTATATAAAAGATTGGCAGCAATATTTGGATCTACATTATTTGTCATCCAAGTAATTACTTGGCAATTGTCGCCAAACCAGGCTTCATAATAATCTGCATCAGTGATAGAAGGAGTCTTTGTGAGGATGGCACTCTTTCTTTGGCCACCAATAATTATCTTGAAGGATCGAGACCATAGAACATAGTTTTCGAAGCCTTTCAACTTGATAGATGTGCCTTGTACCATCAGAGAATGAGGATACATAGGCTTGGTCTCGATGGACGTCATGATGGCGTCTCTAGGTCAAGAAAAAGTGACCTAGATGCAGTTGTAGTTGATATGTAGAACCTCCTTAGTTGCACATCTTTGAAGAGTAGTGGAGGCTCTACGGCCTAAACCAAAGTCGAACAAGAGGTCTAGGGCGACAGCGGCAGTTGCCTCGGGCGGCAGGAGCACGGTAGCACGAGGACTGCAGGAGCGCAGATGCGCAGGGTCCCTCGCGCAGGGCGCAAGGGTGCAGGCGCAGGTGCGCTGGAGCCCTAGCAGGCGCAGGTGTAGGGGCACAGGTAACGGCAGAGGAGGAAGAGGCGGGCGGTGGCGGAGGGATGCTAGGTCAGAACACCGGTATAGGACCGCTACTCTGATACCATGTGAAGATAAGAAGAGAAGAATATTGTGTGTTTATTCTGTGAGGTCTAGGGGTCCTTATATAGGACTAAACCCTAGGGTGCTTACTGCTTAGAGGAGAACTTACACAAATACCCCTGTGGGATTACCTAGGGAAACAGTACATAAGGAGACAGTGATACATAGGGAAACAATGCATAAGGAAATAGAGGTAAATAAAGTAACAACCATATACGGTAATTTCTAACAAAATTAAACTCAATCCTAATTTAATTAATGGACGAAAAATAAAGCGTTATTTATTTGTTTCATGCTACATCAGCTCTATGTCATTTAGGAAAAATTCATCTTGTAACGAATTGCTTGATTTTGATTGCATACGTGACAAATCGATCTCAATTTGATCTCATGATTGGTTAATGTTTTCCCCTCCTTCATGTTCCTCTTGTAATTCGTGGAAAAGAGGGGTGTAACCGCAAATCTCGTACCTCTTCACAAGAAAACTCCCTTTTGCCTTATTCTTCACTTTCACCTTTTTATAAAAGGATTTTGAGAGAGGGGTATATGTACAAAATTTCTAGGAGATATTTGACTTTTCTTTCTTGGGGAGAAAGCATCCGATCAGGTAGGAAGTTTCTTCTCTTCTTAGGGTTTGGGCTTTCCAAACTCGACGGCAATGTCGTTCATGGCGGAGGCAGCGGTGGTGGTTGCGTTGGACGCACACAAGGAAGTAGCGGCGGGGCCCACGCAAGTGACGTGCATCATATCGCATGGGCTATAAACTTGCGATGAGGTGGTAGGATGGGAGGCGGGATCAGAGGGCAGCCGACAGAGGTGGCGGCGTGGGCTGCGGTGGTGGTGGGTCTAGGCTAACGAGAGGAGGGTGCAGGAGTGTTGAAGTGGTTATAGGAGGTGGTACCGGCGGTAAGAGAACATAAGGCGTCAGTTGTGGGGCTGGAGCCGATGCCACTTTGGTCGTGGTGGGAAAAAGGGTTTCACCGGGTTTGAAGGTGTTGATGGAGGGAATGGAATGGTCAGAGGGAGTGCTGGAGTTGATTTCTCCAACAATTGTAGATCTGAAATGTGTTGGACAACAACTCCATATGGCTCTTTTTCCTATGTTTCTTCACTTTCTTTTCCATTGTGACCTTCAAACTTGCCTTGGACGAGGGCTGCATTGACGACAAATTGAGATGACGACGGGGGTTCGGAAACCTCTTGGACAACAACTTCGGATGGATGTAACGTGACAGATGGTGGAGTCTATCCGACGGCACTCAAGGTCCAAAAATCGGCAGCCAACTCTCGTAGACTTGATTGAAATTCAAACAATATGGACATTAACTCTTTGTTGTAGGCTTTTTCAGCACGTCGATTGCATTCCGTTAAACGAGATTATTTCTTTAGGTGTTTGTATGAGCATCTGTACGGATCGTCAGATCGTGAGGACGATCAATAGGCCACGCTTTGATACCAATTGATGCAAATATGAATTTCCAACGGTAGAAACACCATTTTTTATGGCGGAAATATTTGTCGGAGAAAAAATAGAGTTTGGAAGGAGAGAAGACTCGCCAGATGCATGAGATTCAGGGAAGAAGTGCAGAGTTCACGTGGGGGGAGAAGAAAGAGAGACAGAGGGAGAGATATGAGACAAATCTCAATTTTTTCAAACTCTAGATTGAATAAAACACTAGACTATCATCCCCTTTATATAGGAGGGGAGTGATTACAAAAATAAAAAGCGAATAACAAATATTGGTCATGACGGCCAAGCTAACAAGAGTTGAACATGGCCAACAGACCTGCACATTGATAACAAATGCCTTTCTTCTTGCTTTGTCATGCGTTGGTTGCTTCTCCCTTTCGAGCCACTACTCTCTATAGATCAATCTCACTATAAAGATGTTGCCCTTAGCTTTGACAATTATACTGATATAAGAAATCGGCCCCTCTCCTCGAGAACCTTGAGGATTATCGTGAGTGGACCAATAGTGAGTGGGCACTTTACTTTAAAGTTCGCTCAACATTTTTTAGATGAAGAGAGAGCGATCCACACATGAAAAATATTAAAGAGCAGAGGAGGGACTAGACTAGGAGATGAGATGGGTTGGGGATGAAAAAGGTTACAGGGAGGATAGTTGCTCTCACAAGGGATGATGCTGATGATGTCGCTTATGGGATCTAGTTGGAGTTATTTTATATTGACGTTTGATTGTGAATCATTTGATAAATATGTTTGATTTTACATCTTTTTGATTTGGGTGTCATGTAAAATTTCCTAAAAGATATATTCAGGTTGGCCAAAGCAACAGAAAGAAAGACCAGAGACCTTTCTCAAGTGAGTTGCGTTAAGGATGATGAAGGTCACATGCTTGTTACTTAGAAGGATATAGAGACTAGATGGAAGCCGTATTACCATAAGCTTTTCATTGGGGGAAAATAGAGAGATCACTTTGGGAGATCTAGCTAGTAGTGAAAGTTACTTGAATCGTACAAGCTATAGACGAATACAAAGGAAGTAGAAGAGTCTTTGAAGGTTAATAGACTTAGGAAAGGCGTATGATCTGATAACATTCCTATAGAAGTATGGAGAGTTTTAGGTGAGCGTGGTTTGACTTGGCTTATAAATTTATTCAATGTTATTTGGCGAAACAAGAAAATGCTTAAAGATTGGAGGTGAAACATCACGGTACCTCTTTATAAGAACAAAGGAGATATTCAAAATTTGTTCAAATTATAGAGGTATCAAGCTGATGAGTCACATTATGAAAATCTGGGAACATGTGATTGAAAGAAGGTTGAGGCAAGTTTTCAAATTAAAATAAACCAATTCGGATTCATGTCAGGTCGCTTAACTATTGAAGCTATCCATTTGTTGATGAGCACAATGGAGATTTATAGAGCTAAAAGGAAGAACCTCCATATGATTTTATAGATTTAGAGAAGGCTTATGATTATGTCCCACGTGAGATATTGTGGAGAGTTTTGGAGAAGAGACAAGTACATGTCCTATACATTAACCTCAAAAGGATATGCATGATAAAGCTTCATCTTGTGTTAGGATCTAGTCTAAGAAGACTTGGTATTTTGATATCAATATTAGGTTGCATCAAGGTTCAACTTGAGTCCATTCCTATTTACTTTGATTATGAACGAGTTGACAAGTCACGTCCATGATGAGATACCTTAGTGTATGTTATTTGCTAATGATATTGTGTTGATTGGTGAGACTAGAGAAGGAGTAAATGAGAAGCTTGAAGTCCGGAGACATGCATTGGAGATTAAAGGATTTCGTATAAGCAGGGTTAAGATTGAATATATGGAGTGCACTTTTGATAGAAGCAATGGTGAAGGAATCGAAGTGAAGATTGGTGACAATAACATTCAGAAGAGAGATGTTTTTATTTACTTGGGATCTATTTTGCAACATGATGGGCAAATTGATAGAGATGTTACTAATAGAATAAATGCAAGCTGGCGAAAATGGAGAGTAGCCTCTATTGTCTTCTGTGATAAGAAATTACTTCAAAAGTCAAAGAAAGTTTACAAAGCAACCGTGAGACCTACTATGCTCTATGGATCTGAATGTTGGCCTGTGAACCATAGACGAGTGCAGAGAATGGCAATAACATAAATGGAAATGCTAAGGTGGATGTGTGGATACACACACACACGTAAAGATCGGATTCCTAACCTTGTAGTGATCAACGTTGTCATCTGCACGGATTTTTACTGTAAACATCTATTTGCATCCAACCACAAAAGCCTCTTTAGGGGATGCGATTAAGCTCCATATATCACATGATTATAGCACAACCATTTCCTCCTCCATAGCAAGACGTCACTGATTGTCTCGTGTAGCCTCCTGGTATGTCCGTGAGATCTTTACAACTGATAGACCCTCAATAAACCTACTGAAATTCTTTGAAAAGCACTTTAAAGAAACATGAGCGGCGCGAGGGTACATGGCACACATACGCCTCTACTTCCAGAGAGCAATGGACACATCATGATCATCTGTATCATCTATGACCGGTATAGTCTCTTATGGAGGCACGTGTTCTTCCTACAAAGTAACATGTTGTATAGACAAATCTCCAGTGGTATCGGTAGAAATAAAGTATCAAGAATAAACCTAGGGTGTTGCAACCTTTTTCAGCCCCAACCCGTCTCATCTCCTAGTCTAGTCCCTCCTTTGCTCTTCAACATTTTTCGTGCGCGGATCGCTCTCTCTTCTGCTCATATAAATATCGAGCCAGCTTTAAAGTGAAGTGTCCACCCACTATTGGTCCACTCGCGATAATCCTCAAGGTCCTCGAGGAGAGGGGACGATTTCTTATATAAGTTTAATTGTCGAAGGTAGGGGGCAGCAGCATCTTTATAGTGAGATTGACCTATAGAGAGTAGTGGCTCGAAAGGGAGAAGCAATCGACGCATGACAGAGCAAGAAAGACATTTGTTATCAACGTGCAGGTCTGTTGGTCGTGTTCAGCCGTTGTTAGCTTGGCAATCGTGACGAGCTTGGGATGTGCGTTGTCACCCTAATGAGGAGCTGTTATAACCTTCTGTGTTGGATGATGAGGAAGGCATGTAAGCATGGGGTATAGAAGGTGGCTTGCGAGTGAGACAAACTACTAGGTGGTGGGGGCAGAGAAGCAACCACGGTAAGATGTGGAGGTGGTGGAACTAGTGGAGCTGGTGGTGGTGTTAGCTTAGGAGGAACCATAGGAGAAGGTGATGGTGAAGTAGGAGGATGTGGTGTATAAACCTCCTCAGTAGACTCAGACAAAATCAACCTGTCACATAGGAATAAAGACATGATTGACTCAAAGCAATAATATCATTTCTAAATCCGGGATTCCCACAAGGACACAGTTGACAGTTCTGGAAGAGAGCTTGTCACGACCAGGGGTCAGATAGTGAACAAAAGCCACTAAATCAAAGAGACGATGTGTTAGGGAGAAAAGACCTTATCGGAAAACGCAATCGAAAAAGGGACCTTTTCACTTAACATAGAGGACGTTGTTGGGTTGACCATATAACATGCAGTGAGAACGACATCCCCTAAAAGGAGTGGGGAGCATGACTCTAAATAAGAAGAGTCCTGGTCACATCAAGAAGATGATTGTGTTTGTGTTTTGGAACACCTTATGTTGATAAGTATAAGGGCAAGATGTTTGATGTATAATGTTGTGAAACCTGAAGAACTAGGATAATTGAGTAGTAAAAAACTCTAAGGCATTATCAGAGTGAACATATTTAATCGTAGCCAAAAAATAATTTTTATTTCATAATTATAAGATTAAACAGTAGACCCAACCTCAGAGAAAACCATGTCAATCTAGGATAATCACTAATCATCGACAACTACAAGGTAAAACATGTGCCTCTGATGGTTAGATACACGAATGGGACCCTGGATATCAAAAAGTACCAACTCAGATAAAGAACTACAATTACGACTTTGATGACCATGATAACTAGAATACTGATGCTTCTCAAGCTGGCAAATCTCACACTGAAGATGCCACATGTAGGGAGAGATCGACCTAGTGGGAATGAAAGAAGCGCCATCATCGGGAGACTGAACCAATCTGTAGAGACCCCCTTGCTCACAGCTACATCCAATCACCATGCCCTTAAGTATGTCTTGAAACACAAGAGATGGATCAAAGATAGTACGACAATGTAAATCCTTGATGATTCAACTAATAGATAAAAAATTCATTGACAAATCATGAACATAGAGAACATTTTGCAGGTGCATGGGCATGTCCTCTAATGAGGGAATGCATCTGATTAGCAATAACAATTGTTCTACTAGGAGGAACAATTTTGTAGGAAGTGGATTGAGCTCTGTTTCTAAATAGGTGATGAGAGATACCTACATCCATGATCCACTCCGAGAGATATGTCTTGTGACAAATAGTAAGGGCATGAAGGCAACAATGTTGGACGAACCCGATGGAATACTAGAGGGTCCAGAAATGGGAGGCATGATCTCCCTCAGATAGTAGACAAACTCATCGAACCTCTGGTCAGTAGGATTTTGAACTTGCTCATGGCATATACAGATGTCGGAAAACCATGCTTAGAATATCATGTTATTGAAGTGACCGGAGTTATGACAATAAGTGCTTGGCTGATGTGGACGAGCCCTTCCTCTGCCACGAGCACTGCATCCTTTGATTTGAGAAGATCCTCCTCTACAGCGAGATGTGACATCATCAAGGAGGTATGAGATGAGATCAATAAAGGGATTGTGATCCTGTTGAGTCTATGGTATGCGTCCTCATGAGAAATATGGTAGCATATTCAAATAATTAGGATCGGACGTCGTCATACTCAGGATCAAGAGTCGCCAAAAGGACACCAACCGTGATGCCTTCTACTGCTTCAAGGTAGCTGGCACTTACCAGAGGCATGAAGCGATGGAGCTTATCAAACATGCCCCTAGATATGTGTATAAGGTATGAAGATGATGATCATTTTGTTTAACATGCAGATGTCATGTTGGAGCCATAATATCTTCATCCCTTTCTTAACTTGGGAGTATGTGATGACGAGGATGTCCTACACCACCTTGGGTGTGGGTTGATGTAGGATATTATTGGCTATCTCCACAACAATTGTACCAGATAGACACACACTTGCATACATGTCATCTTGACTATGGCCCATAACTCGTAGTTGGTTACATCCATCTTGACTATGGGACACAACTCATGGTTGATCCCATCCATCTTGACTATCATTGCACAACATGAGGCTCATGGCCTGCATGGCCCACAACTCGTAGTTGATCCCATTTATCTAGACTATCAATCTTGTTTTCTAACATGGTGCATGAAAAAGATGAAGATTAGGGATGTAGATTGAAGCAAATGTGTTGACATAGAGGGAACCAGTTGTGTGTGCAAACTCATGCCACAACCGTTCCCATCAACTGAGGGAGTGAGGGCTTGCAGATAAACTAGAATTTTTATTTAACTATAAACAGCTCAAAATCAGACCGTTTAAAGACCTTGTGAAATGCAACTGCATGATAGAAGACCTCACGTTCCCTAGATCCTGCTTGGTGGCACTGGAAATAGGGTTAGAATTACCTTTGTCCGGTGAAAGAGGGCACGAGACTACGAAGGACTTCTGCACGGGGTCATAGGGTTTGCATATGTGCCGCCACTAGGGTAGTCTGGTGACCGTGCGGGGCCCTACGATGTCAGGACACCGCTTCCCGGAGCTTCTAGCAACCCTCTAGAGGTTGTTGCGGTGGTCGTTGGTGACGTGGAGCCATTGGCGCGTGTGGTGGTGCGGAGCCGTATGTGGTCGGCACAAGGAGAAGAGGCTGGTCGGTGGGGAGACGGCTTAAGCAATAGAACTCTGGTCTAGTAACGTCCCTCAGATACATGTAGGACGAGAATACCAAATTGATTATTCATGAGGTCCTAGGGTTCTCTAATATAGAGCGGAGAAACCCTATTTGGCAAATTACTTAGTAGAGACGGATATAAAATAGGACAAGATCAAATAACTCTCAACATAGATGGGACTATGATGCATACCCTTAACTTGATTCTTGGAAAAATTATGTATGAAGAGGACAAATCTGTTAAAAATTTTACCAGATGATCTAGCAAAAGGTCCTGACTTCATTTTAGTATGCTAATGAGGTGGAAATCTGACTTTCATTTGGAGTCATTTTAGTATGCTAATGAGTTGGAAATCTGACCTTCAGTTGAAGTCATTTTAGTATGCTAATGAGTTGGAAATCTGACCTTCAGTTGGAGTAGAAGAGTCTAGTATGCTTAAGGGGTTTGGAATTTGAGAGGTAGATAACTAAATTAATAATAACTATGTTGGAGTATTCGTTGTATGCGTCATGAGTTGTAGCAGGGTAAATGGATCCTGAAGAAGATCCATTTACCCCATCCATGTGTTTAGTCCCACATCGTGTAGTGGTGGGACTTGGAGGCTCTGGAGAGGCTATATAAGGAGCCCCAGACCTCATGTATCAATTGAGAAAGTCAATAGACAAACATGCCCTTTTGAGGGCTTCTCCCGTGGTTTCATCCCGCTCCTCATGGAGTAGGGTTCCACGTTAAATTCCCGCGTTCTTCTTGTTGTTTATATTTTTCCATGTTTTCGTTTCCGCTTCCTATTTCTTAACATGGTATCAGAGCGGGTTAATTCTCTGAGATTTCAAATTCTTTATTGTTTTGTTCATTCGAGATCTGATGTTACGTTGAAGGATTATTTGTTCAAGATTATGATCTGTCCGGGTATACTAGGGTTTGTTTTTTAAACCCTAATTTCTGTAGAACTTGAAGTTCATCCTTTTAGGGTTTCTTTTTTGAAACCCATGATCCAGAGCAGAAGCAGCAGCTCGACTTGGCCCCAATACACCATAGAGGTTCTCAAAGGCGATGGAAAAGAGACGTCTCCAGTCATACGCTACTCCAGGCGTGATGTCAGATTCAGAAATCTTCCAGCAGCGTCATTGCGCAGGGGAGGAGGAGCATCCCCACGCAAGTCCTATCATCACGCGCACCTTCCAGCACCTCGAGCGGTGCATCAACCGCGTGCATGCGAGCAGAACAGCCCTAGGCACGCATCTCCAAGCGTGGTCGATCGTCCAGCAACCCTCGACGACGCGCACCAGGCAACACCTCACGCGCGCTTCTTTCACTGCTCCAGAAGGCGGAACCCGGGCAAACCTCCCATCTCATGATTCATAGCAGTGCGGCCCCTCATGCACCTTTGGCGATGGCGACACCTCCCGCTCCTCCTGGCGATGGCGGAAGACCAGGTGGCAACCCCCTGGCGGAAAGCCTCCTTCGCGCAAGCCTACGCGTAGCCCATCGTCGTTTTCGCGCCGAATCCTCTTGTTCTTGACTCAGGTCGCAGCCGTTGGAGGCGCTCGTCTCTGCTGTGCGCGAAGCCCCTTCCATCACAGGTCGCATCTCCCGGTCAGGCCTCCTACGTGCGCCTTCCTCCTCTTTCAGCGGCGACACAATTCCTAGCCGCATACAGCGGCGTTGTTCCACGTAGCAGTTGGCGGCTCCCCTCGCGACATAGAAGAGTTCCAGGCCTACCAGATGTTGCGGCATCTCCTCCCTCGCGTTGCATCCTCCAGGGCGGCAGCACTCCCTGCTGCGGCGCTCCTTCGGTGGCAAGAACTCCTGGGCGGCGCGCGAAGAAGATGCAGGGAACACCCCTCCCCCCCAATCGGGGCGGCGCATGGATACAAGGGGGTTCCCACGATGGGAACCCTAGGATTGCTGGCCATCCTTTATAAAAAAAATAGAGCCCATTTTGGGTTTGAGGGCCTGGCGAGTAAAAAAAAGAGGGGGCAACTTGTGAGGGCCCCAGCAGTGGACCGAGCATGTTTTAAAAAAAAGAAAAAAAGGGAGAAACCATGTTTTGCAAAAAAAAGGAAGAAAAAAAAGAAAAATAAAAAGAGCCGCGTACAACAAAAACACGTACGCAAAGCAAAAAAAATGATTTGCGAAAGCCGTATAAAAAAACAAAAAGATTGAACGACTTAACAGAAAAATGTTTTCAAAAAAATGTGTTAAACAAAAAAATGTGATGGCTTTAAAAAAAAGAAAAAGAGAAGCCTCAAGTTTCATGTTTTGTTTTCCACATTTATCTTGTCTTCTCCCAACTGCCGATGTCATTTTCCGACAAGTATGGGAGAAAGGGGGAGTGTAGTGTAGAGTCATAGGTCCTGGTACAGATTCAGATGTCAGATTTCCAGACTATTTAGATATTCTCCAGACCACCCGATGTTCAGACTCTACAGTTTTTCAGATGAAGATTTTTCCATGCGCAGTTCCAGACTCGACGTTCAGATTCCGAGTCCCAGTTTGATGCGTAGATTCAGACTCGACAGATTGGTTTGAGTCCAAGTTTGAGGCACTCTATGTTGAGGCCCATTTTTCCGAATTCTCCAGAGAGAGACTCAATTTCAGACACGCATATGTTTGCGGTCATTTTCAGATGAGCACATGTTTGCCATCTTCTTTCGAGGTCCCCATCTTTTCTTATGTTTTCGGCCAAAGTTTTTATGTGAGCCATAGGGACTCCAGAGTAGAGGACCATTCCCTATGCCATGCTGGCAAGGATTTTCATGTGGTATCATAGGTACACCAGAGTAGTGCACCATTCTCTAAGCAAGATGGGAGAGACTCAGTTTTCCGACGAGGAGACTTATTTCAGACTCCATTCTCTAGCGACCGTGGACTCCGACGAGGATTGCTTATCCATGACCCTTATTTAATTTGGCCCTTTTCAGAGATGGAGCAGTTGTCCACATTATTATGGCGGGCTAGAGTACTCCGACGAGGAGACTCATTTTCAGTTGCAGTGACTCTGACAGGCGCAGTTCAGAGCACATGCTCTCCGACGAGGAGATTCAGCAGACTCACACTCCAGCCCGTTCGTCCTCCTCACCTGCACGGCATGAGATGTAACGTCCTCGACATCAGCAGTTGTGCGCGTTGGGTTGATATTGTCCGTAGTGTCATGTAGCGTTGAGTTGAGTTTCTTTCTGTTTGTCCAAGTTGAGCATTGCATGCTCCAGCTTGAGGGGGAGTGTTGGAGTATTCGTTGTATGCGTCATGAGTTGTAGCAGGGTAAATAGATCCTGGAGAAGATCCATTTACCCCATCCATGTGTTTGGTCCCACATCGTCTAGTGGTGGGACTTGGAGGCTCTGGAGAGGCTATATAAGGAGCCCCAGACCTCCTGTATCAATTGAGAAAGTCAATAGACAAACACGCCCCTTTGAGGGCTTCTCCCGTGGTTTCATCCCGCTCCTCACGGAGTAGGGTTCCACGTTAAAATCCCGCGTTCTTCTTGTTCTTTATATTTTTCCATGTTTTCGCTTCCGCTTCCTATTTCTTAACAAACTACAAAGATTAATAGGCGAAATCCCGACCTCAAGTCAAAGCATATATGTTACTCCTGATTCAGCACACTCTTGCGTTTCTTCCTCGTTCGTGTATGGAAACTCCATTTTGTCATGGACACATTATATCTTGGTGCTTTTGTTTATGTTTTTCTTTAATTTGTTGGGGATAAGGTTTTGAAAAAGGTGAGGTGTATCGAGATTCACAATGGTTCTTGTTATTGAGGTGGGGCATAAACATCGAAATGTATGCCTCTTTAGAGAAAAATGTCAAAAATACTTTAAGTCCTTAAAATGAGAAATCTTTGTAAAAATTACAAATACATATCATTTCTTGCAACAAATTAATCTTCAAAGGCTAATATCTGCGCATGAAGGGGTTTCTTGATTTATGTCAAAATTGATCATAAAAAATGGAGGACTGAAGTGCAGGGGGGTTCTTAAAATATTTGCACTTAGAATTTAATTTTGATGCTTGCTATGTTTGTTGGTCGCACGGCTGTTTCTTAGTCTCCCAGCCTAAATTGTTCAAGAAAACAAAGCAGTGGCTAGGAAGTGTGATTTTGTGTCAAGAATCAATCGACAAAAAGTTCAAAACTCATTACTCTTACATGCGTATTTTATGATTTCATTGTCTTGCCTCTGCATCCTATCATTTTCATTGCCTTTTTTAACATGTATTTACTATATTTTTTTGTAGGTAATGGCACGATCTTCTCCTAGTGACAAGCTGCTGCTTGTGCAAGCACTGAGGAAAAAAGGGCATATTGTCGCTGTTACTGGCGACGGAACTAATGACGCTCCTGCTTTGCACGAGGTAAGTATCTGCTCTCTTTTTATACTAATTTTAAGATATTGTCTATTTATTTATTTTTGACTTGTATAACCTTGTTCCGCTTTTTTAGGCTGATATAGGGCTTGCAATGGGCATTCAGGGAACAGAAGTTGCAAAAGAAAGTGCTGACATTATAATTTTAGATGACAATTTTGCTTCAGTTGTAAAGGTTATCACCCAAGAATGTTTGAAGTTATTCCTTTTGGCTGTCTTATATGTTGAAGATTATGTGGAAGCATTCACAGTTTACTTAATTTATAGGTCGTTCGCTGGGGGCGTTCTGTATATGCGAACATTCAGAAATTCATTCAGTTCCAGCTTACAGTAAATGTTGCTGCCCTCATTATAAATGTGGTGGCAGCCATCTCATCAGGCAATGTTCCTCTGAATGCTGTCCAGGTCTGTTTTCTGGTTCTTACGTTTGTTGTAATATTTGAATAGTCATGACAGGCTCAGGCATGAGTAGGATAGGATCGGTTGATTTCATTCATCTCCCATTTCCATGAATTCAATGTCCCTTGAACAGCTCCTTTGGGTCAACCTCATCATGGATACACTCGGAGCCCTTGCATTGGCCACTGAACCACCAACGGATCACCTTATGCAGAGGCAGCCAGTTGGCCGAAGGTGGGTAACAATGTATTTGAATCTCTCAAATTTGGAAAATGACAGATATAAACTATAGGGATCATAATTTGCTGTTTCAAAAACTGTTTAGAAATAATGAATTAGTTAGGGAAGCTTTTAAGGATTTATTTGTTGATTTTTAATCCAACATTCTTACTTGGTGGTATTTTAAGATGATCGGGGCTATAAATCTGGCCCTCTACTTTGCCTGCTGAGTTGTAGGGAGAATGGCCTGTGGGTGAGTGTCCATTTACCCTATGTGACTATGTATAACTTATCTTCCCTTTTTTCTTTTATCAAGAAAGAATACATGCGTTATAGGGTTTTCCTTTCATGGAGAAGGATCTTCCATGTAAATCGCCGTTTTGTGGTTTGCTTGGTGACTTTGATTTCTACAGTGTAGTAGAGCCTGTTTGATCAAGGATATAACGTTTTTGGGGATGTCCTCTGTGTTTGATATCAAATTAGCACATGAGTAATTTGCATGTAATGTATTTTAAATTTTATAATGATTATTATGTTTCTTCTCCAGGGAACCTCTAATCACAAATATAATGTGGAGGAACTTGATGATACAAGTATGTCACTGCACAAATATACCCTTCTACAGTAGAAAGGAAGTATTTGTTTTTATTTTTAATCAATTTTGGTTATTACAATTCATCAGGCTTTGTATCAAGTCACGGTCCTTCTCGTTCTTAACTTTGCTGGAAGGGGTATTTTGCACTTAAAAAATGACACGAGAGCTCATGCGGAGAAAGAGAAAAACACATTCATCTTCAACACATTTGTACTTTGTCAGGTAAGTTTCTTGTTCCCTTGCTACTTGCGTTTTGCAGTTCCTTGGCCATAGCATGCTGCTTTTGTGTTCAGTGAGAGATTGGTATTATTGCTAGCATGCTTGCTCTTTTGGTAAAATTTTGCTGTTGTCTATGTCAAGTGTTGCTTTGTAATTTAAATAGATGCTGAGATTCTAAATAAGGACTTTGTTCTATTAGTTTGATCCAGTTAAGTCACTCAACAATTCAATTCAAACATAGATTATGAACTAATAAGAGTCGCAGAGGAAAATCCAGTGCGCAGTAAATGCCAGAGAGCCTAATAAGCTTGGAGAACTCCATAGTCCTAACGGTTGTAACAGGAGAATGAGCATCATTGGCTATCCGAACCGACTTCAAAATGGAAGAGGGTTGAGAAGAGGTCAGAAAACTACCTTTTCTAGTCAAGTGAGGAGACACATCGGAGTCAATGATCCGGGTTGATACTATTGCAGAGGCAGAGTTGGCTAGAGTATCTGAGGTAGTAGCTAGATGCATAGTAAAAGTAATCTCCCTTGGAGTAGGGTTCTTCATTATGCGAGTGATAGGAGTCACCTGACCACCGACGAACATCTTGAAGGCCAGAGACCAGAGCACGTAGTTATCCATGCCTTTTTATTTGATAGAAGTGCAATGTACCATCGTAGAAGAAGTTGAGTACATGGGCTTGGTCTCGGTGGACGTCATCATGGTCTCAAAGGTCGAGAAAAAGTGACCTGGAAGAAGATATTGTTTCAAACAAGCATAAGTGAGATCCAAACAATCATACGGGTGACCTAAATCACTATTTCAACCCCTTATTGGACTTCCGTAGCAGTGAACTGTGGATGATATGCCATCAATCAGACTTTTAGAAGAGCTTGATGCAGTCAAGGAGTCCCAAAGATACCCAAGGAGGCCTGGCGAGCCCCAAAAGGTGTTGTAGAGCGCTGGAGATGCCCTAGACGGAGCCCCAGGTTGTCTGTTCGAGAGCTGCAGGAACCCTAGAAGGGACATCGAAGGCTCCTGGCACCTAGGTGGAGCCGTAGGTGGCCTGTCAAAGGGCTGAAGATGCCCAGGAGGAGCCCCAGATGGGTTTGCAGCGGCGTAGGAGGTACCCAGGCAGAGCCCTGGGGTTGCAGCAGCCTATGCAGAGTGTTTTAGGTGCCCATGCAGAGGGCTGCACTGTAGACGGAGGCTTGGCGAGGGTTGTAGGTGCCCAGGCAGTGCCCTAGATGGGCTAGCAGCGCCGCAGGAGGTGCCCAGGTAGAGCCCTGATCGTGTGTTTCGTGAGGAGACCTTACTCTAGGCCCAGGATTATGGTAGGAGGGCACCCAAAAGGGTTGGCGGCGACGGAGCAGCAAGATTGGTGGTGGCGGTTTGATTTTTGGTCAGAACATCAGTCTAGGACCGCTGCTCTGGATACCATGTGGAGAAAGATGAGAGAATGAATGATTTATCTTATTCAAGGGTCATGGGTTTCTTATATCGTGTTAAACCCTAGTCTAAAAAAAGAGAAATTATATAAAAGACTCCGAAGTGTTATACGACTCAATAAATAGCCCAGTAACAAAATAACTCTAACACATGACATAGCGACAGTGAAGAGGATTGTGATTGATTTGGTTCGTGAAAGCTTGTATTGTCTTTCTGCCAAAGTCACAACCGCCTTAAATTCTGCTATTCGAGGAAGACAAAGCAAGGAGGAGTGTCATCAACTTGCCATGAAATGGTATGAATGAATATGCCATTTGTCGTTTAGTTCTCTTAAAGAGCTTTTTCTATATTTTTTGAAGATTTAAAAGTTGAGAACTTTGTCGGTCATGTTTGTATAAGGGCTAAGCACACTTATGCCACTCATCTGATTCTCGAGAGCAAGACGAATGAGATTTTTGCTTTAGTTCATTCTGATGTTTGGTGCCCTTCTAATATTGCTTCTTCAAATGGCTATAAATTCTTCATTACATTTATTGATGACTATTCAAGAACTATCTTTGTTTATCTTCCTTGTGACCGTAGAGAGGTGGTTAGCACTATACACACGTTCTTTTATCTGATTGAGACATAGTATGAGAAAGTGATCAAGAGGTTCAGATCAGATAATGCTAGTGACGATAAGTCTAAACATTTGGTATATTTTTTAACATATAAGGGATAGTTTATGCGACCTCCTATCCCTATACTCAACAAAATGGTGTTTCGGAAAGAAAACCGACACTTTTTGGAAGTTAGCAGAGCTCTTTTATTCTAGCGAAACCTTTCTAAGAGATTTTAGGGGGAGATAGTTATAATGAATGCCTTTCTTATCAATATGATGCCCTCAAGACAGTTGAAAATGGCTACTTTGTTTTCCATTATTCAACCTGAGCATAAACCGTTTGTCCTTCCTCCAAAAACCTTTGGTTGTGTTTATTATTTTCATATTTATGCACATGATGCGAAGAAACTTGATATATTGGTTTTCAAAGGTATTTTTGAGATAATCTCCTACTCAAAAAAGGTTATAAATACCGACATCCTAGAGATGGAAAAATGCATGTGACTAAAGATGTCACCTTTATTGAGTATGAATATTATTTTCCTAACCATTCCCTTCGTTGGGAGAGTAGATCTGAAGATAAAGGAAATGTCCATGATATTTTTTAGATATATGGGAGATTTCTATAGGTCTTTGGTGACTCCAATCAGATTGACACAAAGATAGAGTAATATAAGTCTCGTTCTCCTCATTAAAAGATATACTATAAGAAAGATCGACAAGGGACTTCAGACTTATAGATCGAGAAAGCAATCCTAATCTTATTCGACCTTTGGATGATCCAAGTTTCTCTACTAGCATTAGTGACTCTAACTCTAACATGGCGAGTGGTCTAGAAGATGTAAATGACAGTGATGATTATGTGGGTGTCGATGAGATGCTCAACTTAGAAGAGGATTCGGACACACAGAGGTGTTCGAGATATACAGAATGTATCATACACCATGTTAACATATGCATTGGCTACTCTAAGCTTAGCAAAAGTTATAAACGGATTATTTCATCATTGTCAGTTTCTGTGATTTTTAGGAACAACTCCCTCCTAACACAACTTACAACTTTCATCGTATTGTGCTCTCCAAAGATCTAACTCTTCTCAAAATATCAAAATGTACTGAGTTGGAATCCCATTTTAAGTATTGGATTTATTGTGGTACCGGAGGATCCATCTACAGGAGAACCAGAGCTCTCCTCCTTTTTCCACCTGACTCTTTGGCTTTAAGAGTTACAAATTCTCTCTCGGTAGGACACACATTTCTATTACTGTTAAAGTAATAAATGATGGGGTTACCACTATCTTTTTTTAGTGATGAATCTTGTATGTGTTCCTAAATAAAGAAATTTGTCTGTATTATAGGTAAATGGATCTTGAGTGAGGTCCATCTAAGTATTATGTGTAACCCCTCTCCTTTGTTTCTCTTTATGTGAATAAGAAGAGAAATAAACAGCCCTAACCGTGATTGACGGAAGGGATAATTTGCCCCGTGGTTTTCCCCTCTTCCTTGAAGGGTTGTGACATTACCTCTCCTGTGTTTCTGGCTGCTTATTCAAGATTTCTTCGTGGTAATTTTAGTCTAAATGGATTTTGCATAAAATCTTATCATGTGGTGGAGCATGAAATAATATATGGTATCCCTTTCTAGTGTAGAGGGCAGTACTTACGGCTATGGAGAATGAAACATATGGTATTACGGTGTGACAATCGAGCAAGTATGCATGTTTCCAACAACCTACGTTTCGTGAGTGCACAAACATGTGGAAGTCATGCTTCCTCTACTGGAGACAACAAACATGCCCATCAAGGCACTTTCCTCAGATGTCAACTCTTACCTGAGATCAGGCAGTTATCGATTTTTTTATATTCCTCTGCATGGGCAGAGTGAAAATTTACGTGTGCACTAATACTAAGGTTGAGTTTCTTTTGATAAGTGTTATATCAAGTAGGGCATGATATGAATATATGATCCAGGTTGAGGGAAAGTGTTGAAATGTATTAGCTGTAAAATAAGTTAATTGACATTTATCCTTTTCTCCCCCTTTTTTAACCTCCATTTTCTCATTTGGTCTCATCTATATTTAAGAGACCCAAGGCTATGGAATAAAGAAACTACCATTACATTTCCCTCAAGTTCGATGACAGTTTCTGAATTTTCATAATTTATCTTTCGTTTAACAGATTTTCAATGAGTTCAATGCTCGTAAACCTGACGAAGTAAATGTATTCAAAGGAGTCACCAAGAACCGACTTTTCATGGGGATAATTGCAATAACCGTTGTGCTTCAGGTGGGTAAATAGAGAACTATCTTCTTACGAACTTGTCGGTTCCTATCTGTTTTGTTGATTTCCATTGACATATATTAGTGCTGCAGATCTTGATTATTGAGTTTCTCGAGAAATTCACTTCAACAGTGAGGCTGAGTTGGAAGCTATGGCTTGTTTCAATTGCCATTGCTTTTGTCAGGTGGGATTTATGCTTGGTGAAGATTTTGCTGTTTGTTGTCATCTAGTTTTTTTAGTATTCAAATGGTAACTTTCCTGTTTAGCATTTCTTTAGTAAAGAAACATGCACAAATACACCCAATACTGAGATAGGTTTAATTTTGGAGAGGTCTACAATTCTCACCATAGATAGAATAGGGTTTTGTTACTTCGTACATTTGATATAAACAAAAAATGCTTTTGTTACAGTTGGCCCCTCGCTATCTTGGGGAAGCTTATTCCTGTTCCTGAAAGACCATTTGCCGAGTATTTTACCAGACGACGTAAGCAACAGGAGGTCCTTCAAGGTAGACTTCTCTTTAAGCCTCTGAGGTATATCTCAATGAGCAATTACGTGCCCGCATTTAGTGAGATGGCTTCGACATTGCAGGGGAAACGGTAGATGCTAATGCTAAGTGAAGGCTTCTCATCGGTCGGAACTGTTTGTCTGATCTGCTGGTTGGATGCCGCTAACCATACGGGAAGAGCTAACTTCTTTGACCTCAAACACGTGTTCATGCATACACTCTTACCTGTCCATTTACCCTGTAATGTAACTTTGCTTTAGGTTCTTATGGATGTAACAATGTATATCTAAGCATTCATATGCCTCTTTAAGTGTGATTACCTTATTGGTGTTTCTTTTGATCTACACTTCTGTAAATGGGATGTGGTCATGTTATATTCCTTAATGTGATGTTCGTTGACAAGTCACATGTAACATGGGCAACAGCTTTTGTCGATGACATACTAGTTCAGGATTAGCTTTGCAACTTGGATGATGTGGGTTTCAGATGATGTTAATTAGATGGCTTCCTTGGTGCATGGTTCAACATGGACCCCTCACAATGAAGGCTTATGAGGCGATATTCGTCCAATTTATGCTAGATGCCCACACTTGTCTTAGGTTGGGGACTTCAATGTTAGACTTTGTTTCTACAAGATTTGTCATTGGGTGAGGGGCTGTCAGAACCTCGATGCTGGAGCTTTTTCTATATCGATTGACGAGTTGTCTCTTGAGGTGTTGGATGCCTTGGACAATAGACAAATGACATGTCATCTCATCTAAAAATATATTGATCCTTTTTCACTTTAGTTTACTTGTTGGAGTTGTTCCCTTTGATCTCGTGAGGTCGCTTCCTAGATCACGATAAGGCCGCACACCTTTATGCTAGGATTTGTGGGCGGAGATCACCCAAGATTAATTTGTGTTCGCACATGCTTGGGTGTTGGACGATAACTTTCGAGACATGGTGATGGGTTTCTGGTCTCAGCAGAATGTTGGAGGTTTTTCTTTCATGGATGGTGCTATAGAAACTCGCATACTTGTAGAAGATGCTCACTCATAAGTGACCCCCAGATGAAGCATGGGGAATAGAGAAGTAGGACACACGACGAGGTGGCTTGATGTGATGCCATTAAGGATAAGCAAGATCTTTTCGATGAGAATCAAACTAGGGTTGTGGAAGATGTCATAGAAGCCGCATTCACTCAATTTTTGCGGAAGACCAATGGTTTCATGGGGGGTGATACGGTTGGCACTGTGATGGTTGCCCATTATTGGCTCTTCGAAGGGTAGTAGTCATTCAGATAATGCAGGCTGGTTAAGAAGAGTTGTGAACACGTTGAGCAGGTGGAGAATCTCATCTAAAGACTTTGCCAACCTGCTTGTTTGTACTGTAGTCTTTGATCTTAATGTTTATGTGTCTTTGAACAATGTAGTTGATTTTATTCTTCAAAATTGGAGATGAGATAAATGACGGTGTTATGACTATAATTGTGGAGTTCATATATGGGTTTCTAGTGACTGAATTGATCCCTTATCTCCTCTCTCAGAGGAATGCAGTGAAGAGGGTATAAGATTTTCTATCGATTTACTGACTGATGCTATTTAACTTATAATGGTTAAGATTGTGGACAAGCATCTTAAAATTGTCTCAGATTCCATTATATATCCAGAGCAGCTGGCTTTTATACTTGGTAGCCAGGACTAGATAGAGTGTTGATGGTTATGAGTTTATTTCTGATTGGAGGAAATGAAATATCATAATGTTTCTTTGGAAGATGAACTTCTTCAATGCTTATGATTGTGTGGATTGGAAGCTCATTTGTGTTTCATTACACCGGAGAGGGTCTTAGATTAGTGGATTGCATAGATGAAGAGATGTGATCAACTGTGTTTTTGTAAAATTGCAAGACAAATGGATTTTTCTTCTAAGTGTAGAAGGGGCCACTTGTGTTCGTCCTAGTAATAGGTGCTTTATTTTTTATGGTCAACCTAGTTGCTCGTGGAGATCTTCAAATGTTTTCTAAAGATGATACCTCGATCCTCATTCTTAAACATGCATATGATACAATGCCTTTTAATTGAAGTTACTTCTGATTGCAAGGGCATTAATGCATGACATCATTGGTGATGTTCTAGCCTTCAGGTCATAGGGGAAAGTATGTGTTTGTTTCCAATGGCATGTTGATTGTGACGATTAAGGCATGTTTTGCCAATTCAGTGTTGTAGAAGTCAGTATTCATTATTCAATTAGAAAGATCATTAAGTAAAGAATAAATGATATTCGAGTGACTATTCAAAAACATTTCAGTTATGTATTTTAATTAATAAATTTATGTTAACTAATTTTACTTTAAAAGTTTTTATTTATATAATAACTTTCATATGAGTTTCGTTAATTTTTGTGTGTTGATGTACAATAATATCGACAAAATTTTCAACTTGTTAATATATATGACAATTTATTCATATTTGTATTCTAAAATACTCTAATATAAATTTTAATCCAAAATAAACTCAAAGAATATTTAATATATTTTATGATAATAGTACTAAAATATTGGCATGAAATTAAATTTTCTGTGCTAACATATATATATATATGCGATTTCATCAATATTTGTGTTCTTAACAAACCTTGATTTTGAGAAAAAAATCAACCCCTAAAAAACTCAAGAAAATGTTGATATTTTGGAAAATAATATAATTACCTTTATTTTTAATTTTTTTGCATAAATATTTATATGAGACCTTATACACATTTGACATGCTAGCATGCATCAATTTAAAATTATCTTATATTAAAACACATGACATTTCATCCAAATTTGATATGTTAATATACATCAAATTTAACTAAAAGTTCAAATACTCAAAAAATCAAGAAATCACGATAAATATATTACGATAAAAATAATAAGGTTTTATTTTAAGATTTTTCTTATTAACATTCATATGAGATCTCTTTAACTGGTGTGCTAATATACACCAATTTTGAGAAACTATTCAAACAGTTATTGCATATCAGATTTTATCCATTTTTGTCTCTAACTTACTCTTTGAAAGTTTAAATCCTAAAAAAATCAATGAATATGATTTCTATTTTATGAATAAATAATAAAACATTAATTTTAGCATGAATTTATGTATTCTAACATACATATGAGATTGTGTAAATATTTATGTGCTAACATCCACCGATTTTGAGAAAAAAGATTAACCCGTAAAACACGAACAATTGTTATTTATATTGTATTAAAATAAAATGATTTTCATCTAAAATTAATTTTTTTCATTAACATCCAAAGGATACATCTATATTTGATGTGCTAACATACATCAATTTTAAGTAAAAGTTCAAATACTAAAAAAATCAAGAAAACATGATATATATAATGATAAAAAAATTAAGTTTTATTTTAAAGTAAATGTTTGTGTTTAACATTCATATGAAATTTCCTTAATATTTTTGTGCCAAGATACACCAATTTTGAGAATTATTCAACTCATTAACATATATGAGATCTTATCCATATATATATGTTCTAACAAACTCTAATTTTAACTAAAAGATTCATTCTTAAAAAGCACAAATAATATTTGATATATATTTTATGATGAAATTAATTAAAGATTAATTTAGAATAATTTTTTATTTGCTTCATATATTTGAGATTTTGTCGGTATTTATGTGCTAACATACGAAGATCTCGGGAAATTGGATCAACCCCCTAAAAACTATAGAAAATGTTATATTTATTTCAATAAAATTATAATAAAGTTTCATTTTCAACTTATGTATGAACGGATATATGAGATTTCATCCATTTGATGAGCTAACATACATCAATTTTAAGTGTAAATTCAAATACTACAAACAAGAAACCATGAAAGATATATTATTAAAATAATTAAGTTTTATTTTAAAGTATTTTTATGTTTAACATTCATATGAGATTGTTGCATACCAATTTTGGGAAATTGTTCAACTTGTTAATATTTACGAGATTTTAAAACTAATTTTAACAGAAAGATTCATTTCTAAAAAAAATCAAATAATATTATATACTTTATGATTAAAAATAATAAAATATTAGTTATAAAATAATTTTTATGTCCATGCATACATATGAAATTTCGTTAATATTTGTGTGCTAACATACACCGACTCAAAAAAATATCAAACATTAGAAAGTTCTACATATTTTGAAAAAAATTATAATTAAATTTAATTTAAACTCATTTTTGTATTAACAAAAATATGAGATTTCATCCATTTTATGTGCTAACATACATCAAAAACTTAAGTAGTATGATATTAATTTCATTATAAAATAATAAAATATTAATTATCAATCATTTTTGCGCTAACATTCATATGAGATTTTGCTAATATTTGTGTATTAGTATACATTGATTTGGAGAAAAAAGTTCAATCCCTAGAAACCTCAAGAAAATGTTATGTAATAAGTATATAATAATAAAGTTTTATTTAAAATTAGCTTTTGTATTAACATACATATAAGACTTCGACCATATTTGATGTGCTAGCATACATCAATTTTAACTAAATGTTCAAATATTGAAGAAAAAAACAAGAAAGAATGGTAGCTATATCATGATAGAAAAATTGAAGTTTTATTTTAAATTTGGTGTTTTTTGTTTATTGACATTCATGTGAGATTTCATTAATCTTTGTATTCTAATATACAACCTTTTCAGAAATTGTTCAACTCATTGATATATATGAGATTTATCCATATTTATGTTCTAACATATTCTAATTTCAATTGAAAGTTTCATTCCTAAACAAAGTCAAAGATATTGATATATATTTTCAATAAAAATAATAAAATATAATTTTTAACATATTATTTTGTGAGCAAATGTAAAAAAGAGATTTCATCAATATATGTATGCCAACATTCACCCATTACGAGAAAAAAAATCCAATCCTTAAAAACTCAAGAAAATATTATACATATTGCAATAAATTATAATAAAGATTCATTTAAAATTAATTTGGGATTTTATCACTTGTGCCCCTCCGAGATATCGCAATATCAGTTATGCCCCTATCATTTTGGTAATATCAGTTGTGCCCCTCTCTTCTTGCTAATTTTTCACTTGTGCCCTTCCGTCAGATTGACCGTCAAAAAATTAAAACAACCATAGTTTATTCAAACCATGGTGTGGTTAAGAAGGGTATTATGGTCAGAATAAAATCAGAGGAACTGGGGAGGAGGGGTAGAGCATGGGGCTGGAGAGGTTGGGCCGCAGGAAGTGTTGCGGGAGGAAGTGCGGGCTGGGGTGGGAGCGGCGGGGGCCGGGGGAGGTGCTGCGGGAGGAGGTGCGGGCTGGGCCAGGGGCGACGGGGGCCGGGTGAAGTTCTGCGGGAGGAGGTGTGGGCTGGGGCGGGGGAGGTGCGCGACTACGACGTGGCTAGCAGGCGGCGGGGGGGGGGGGGGGGGGGGCGGTGCGGGACAAGGTCGGGGGATTGGGGTACAGAAGCTCGGGGGAGGGGTGCGGGACAGGGGCCGGAGGGTTGGGTGCGGGAAGCTCGGGGCGTGTGGGACAGAGGCCGGGGGAGGGGGTGCGGGACAGGGGCCCGAGGAGGGGGGTTGGGTGCGGGACAGGGGCCAGGGGTTGGGGGCCGGTGGAGGGGAGTTGGGTGCGTACAGGCGGCGGCGAGTGCATGATAGAGGCTGGGGGAGGGGGTTGGGTGCGGGAATCTCGGAGCAGTGGCGAGCTTGAGGATAGGTGGAGGCACGGGGCGGCAGGAGGTGTGGGAAGCTCGGGGCAGGGGCCGGGGAGGGGGGTTGGGTGTGGGATAGGGGTCGAGGGTTGGGGGCCGGGGGAGGGGAGTTGGGTGCGTGCAGGCGGCGGGGGGTGCAGGATAGAGGCTGGGGGAGGGGGTTGGGTGCGGGAAGCTCGGAGCAGTGGCGAGCTTGAGGACAGGTGGAGGCACAGGGCGGCAGGGGGTGGGGGAAGCTCGGGGCAGGGGCAGGGGCAGGGGCGGAGGGGGAGGAGCTCGGGGCGGGGGGCGGGGGCGGAGGAGGGGGTAAGATGAGGCGAAGGAAGAGGGCAGGCCGGGGTGGGGGAGGAGTTTCGGGTGGAGAGGGAGGAGGAGGAGGAAGAGGATGGGGAAGAGGAGGAAGAAGAAGAGGATGAAGAAGGGGGTGTCAAATGACCATTTAACCTTTTTTAAAAAAATAATTCCGTTTATGTCCTCAAAGTTAACGTCCGTTTGCATTGTGGATGGACGGCCACTAACACGAGGGGCACAAATGAAAAATTAGCAAGAAGTGAGGGGCACAACTGATATTACCAAAAAGATAGGGGCATAACTGATATTGCGATATCTCGGAGGGGCACAAGTGATAAAATCCCAATTAATTTTTTACTTAACAGACATTTGTGATTTCCTCATTTTATTGGCATGCTAACAAACAATAATTCTAAATAAAAGTTCAAATACTAAAAAAATAAGAAAGCATGATGGATAGACAATGATAAAAATAATAGTCTTATTTTAAAATTATTTTTTTGTGTAGTAACATTTATATGAGATTTTGTTAAACTTTGTCTGCTAAATATGCCAACTTTCAGAAATTGTTCAGTTCGTTAATATATATGAGATTTTATCATAATGTATGTTCTAACATACTCTGATTCTCCTTGAAATTTTATTTCCTACAAAAATCTCAAAGAATGTGAAATTTATTTTATGTTAAATACTAAACTATTACATTTATATTCTATTATTTGTGTTGTAATGTACATGTAAGATTTCATTAATATTTGTATGCTAACATAAATTGAATTCAATAAAAAAGGTCAATCGCTATAAAACTCAGTAATATGTTATTAATATAATTTAATAATAATATACCAAAGTTCTATTTAAATTATTTTTTATATTAACACACATATGATATTCCATCCAAATTTGATGTGCAAACAGATATCTATTTTAACTAAAATTGCAAATACTAAAAAATCAAGAAAGAATGATAGATATATTATGCTAAAAATAATATTTGTAGTATAATTTTTCGTATTAATATTCATATGAGATTTCGTTAATCTTGTGTGCTGATATACACATAATTTGATAAATTATTCGACCCGTTAATACATATGAGATTTTATCCATTTTTGTGTTCTATCATGTTCTAATTTTGACTAAAAGTTTAATTCCTAAAAAACTCAAAGAATATGTTATATATTTTTGATAAAAATAATAAAATATTGATTTTGAAATAAATTTGTGTGCTAACATGCATATGAAATTACGTCAATATTTGTGTGCTAAATAAAGAAATTTCAAGAAAAATATTAACCTATGAAAATATAAAGAAAATGTTATTTCGGTTGTAATAAAATAATAAATGTATGTATAAAACAATTTTTTATTAATATTCATAGAGTATTTCTTTTGTATACGATGTGCTATCATGCATCAATTTTAACAAAAAAATTAAGATATTAAAAGATAAGAAACCATGATAGATATATTAATATATTATGTTTTATTTTAAAGTAATTTTTGTGTTTAACATTCATATGAGATTTCCTTATCTTCATGTGCCAATATACAACAATTTTGGGAAATTATTCAACTCGTTAGCATATATGAGATTTTATTGATATTTTTATTCTACCATACTCTAATTTTAATATAAAGTTTGATTATTAAAAAACTCAAAGAATTCTATATACTTTTGTGGTAAAAATAAAATATTAAAGTGAAAATACATTTTGTATGCTTACATACATATGAGATTTCATTAACATTTGTGTGCTAATATTCACGTATATATAGAGAAAGAAGTTCAAAGTCTAACAAACTTTAGAAAATATTACATATATTGCAATGAAATTTAACAAAATCTCATTTAAACTTATTTTTAATATAGGGATTTTTACACCCATAACCCTGAGTAGTTTGGCAATAACATTCATAACCTGCATAATCGCGAATTCCATGAGAAACCTCGAGTAATGCTTAACTCTTACATGATATGACCCTATGTTATGTTCCGTTTGATATACCGTTATATTTAACGATTTCCGTTAAAAAGACAAAAATACCCTTGATGTTCATTTTTATTTGCAAAACATGCTATTGGTTCCCCCTCCCCCGCACTCGAACACCCCCTCACTCCTCTCCCCGTGTTTGGTCGACTACCTCTGCACCCCCCCCCCTCGATGACGAGGTCTACTTCCCCCTCGTCGAAGAGAGTCTGCACTTCCAGGTCCCCTCATCAAACCCACAAGCCTCTGTTGCACCCCTGCGAAGCTCTCTATCGATGTCTCCTCGAATAGCATCCGCATCCGCGTCCAGCTCCCTCATCCCCTGACCGGGCGGGTTGCTCCTCCCCTTGTCGACCGCCCCTCCTCGATCGAGCTCAAAGTTTGAGCCCCTCACCCCCGGCCAAGTTGGTGCTCCCCTGCTCGCCCACCCGCAACTGAAGCTGAAAGCCGCTCCTCCCCTGCTCGCCCCCCACGCTAGCGCTTCCTACCCTGCTCGCAGCCCCGCTCGTGGCGGAGCCCCCCCACCCCCTCCCCCCACGTGCTCCTACCTTGCTCCCCTCGGCGCTCCTACCCTGCTCGCGCCCCCACCTACGTCGAAGCCCCCTCCCCCCGCGCTCCTGCGCTCATATCCTGCTCGCCCCCCAACCCCGTGCTCCTGCGCTCCTGCCCTGCTTGCGCCCCAACCCGCAGCGGATCTCCCCTTCCCCCCGAGCTGCTCTTGCTCCTCCCCTGCTCGACCGCACCACTCCGTCAGGGTCAAGGTCACTCCCCCCAGCCTCTATTCGAATCTTCTTCCCTTGGTTGTTCCCTTGCTCGAATCTCTATCCCAGCAGCAGCGCCAAACCCCCCCCCCCCACCCCAACCACCACCATGGCGACCCGATTTCATTTCTACCTGTGCTCAAAGCCCCACAGGCCATTGTTCGCCTGACCGAAGCAAGAAGAAGAGAAGGCAGCTGGGTTTTTTTGTTTCGTAATCGTTCGATTGGGGATGAGTTAGATTAATCCATTCAAATGGTTGAGTTAAAATATTAAATTAATGGAGGGTTATGAATGTGAGACGGAGTAACTATCCAGGGTTTCTCATGTAATTCATGATTATACAGGGTTATGAATGATATTACGAAATTACTCAGGGTTATGGGTGTAAAAATCCCTTTAATATAACATATGAGATTTCATCCATTCATGTGCTAACTAAAAGTTCATTTATTAAAAAATAAGAAAATATGATAGATATATTATGATAACAAGATAATGTTATTCTCTACTATTAATATTTCTGTATTAACAACATTCATATGAAATTTCCTTAATCTTTGCATGCCAATATAATACAATTTTGATAAAACTTTTCAACTCCTTAATGTGTAGGGTTTAAACGATGTTGCCCCCGCCCATTTTCTGGTTTTTTATTTTTTTAAAAAAATAAAGTCATGCATTTTCGACATTATATCCCTCTAATTTGTCATTCCAATTCATCAAAAATAGAGACTCATATACCCTTCATCTAGAACATGTTAATTACATCAATTCTAAGACCGTTAGGATTACTTGTTCGAGAAGGAAGGAATAGGAGTCTCTATTTCTGACGAAATTGGAATGACATATTAGAGGGATATGGTAATGAAAATACATGGCTTTGTTTTTGAAAAAATAAAAAAATATCGGGAAAATGCTACGGGGGCAGACCTATTTTTTCCTAATATATATGAGATTTTATCCATTTGTTTGTTCTCCCAAGCTATAATTTTAACTTAAATTTTTATTCTTAAAGTAATATGATATATATATTTATGTCATTCTAAAATAATAAATTATTAATTTTAAAACAATTTTTATGTGCTAACATAAATATGAGATTTTGTCAATATTTTTGCACAATCATACACTGATTTCAATAATAAGTTAAAGCCCTAAAAAATCAAGAAAATGTTGTATATATTCCAATAGTTGTAATAAATTTTCATTTAAAGTTAACTTTTGTATTAACAAATATATGATATTTAAACCATATTAGGTGTGCTGACATACATTAATTTTAACTAAAAGATTAAATGTTATAAAAAACACGATAACTATATTTTGATGAAAATAGCAAAGTTTTATTTTAAAATATTTTTTATTTATTAACATTCATAAGAGATTCCATGAATCTGTGTGTCCTATACACTATTTTGATAAAATTGTTCAACTTGTTAATATATATGAGATTTTATCCATATTTGTGTTCTAAGATACTGTTAAATTAACTGAAAGTGTTATTCCAAACAAACTCAAAGTATATGATATGTATTTTCTGATAAAAATAATAAAACATTAATTTTAAAATAATTTTCGTAAGAAAACATACATAGCAGATTTTTTCAGTGATACCGATTACAAGATGAAAGATCAACACCTAAAAACTTGAATCAATGTTGTATATATTGCAATAAAAATATAATAAAGTTCCATATGAGATGTCATCATGTTCTTGATGTGCTAACCAACATCAATGTTAACTAAAAGCTCAACTAATAAAAAACAAGAGAGTGTAATAGCTATACAATGACAAAAATAATAGTCTAGTTTTAAAATTATTTTTTTCGTATTAACATTTATATGTAATGTCATTAATCTTTATGTGCTAATATACATAAATTTTGGGAAATTTTCAACTCATTAATATATATGAACTTTATTCTAATTTGAGTTCTAATATGCTATAATTTTCAATGAAAGTTTAGTTCCTAAAAAATCAAAGAATATGAAACATAATTTACGATAAAAAAACTAAAATATTGATTTAATCATATGCTTTTTGTGTGATAACCTATATGTGAGATTTCGTCAATATTTGTGTGTTTACGTAACTTGATTTTGATAAAAAAAGCTCAACGCTAAAAAATTTATGAAAATGTTATATATAGCGATAAAAATATAATAAAGCTTCATTTGAAATTAATTTTTATTTCTAACATACACATGAGAATTTATTTGTATTTATCATGCTAACATACATCTATTTTAACTAAAAATTTACGAAAACGTAATAGATATATTGTGATGAAACTAAAAATATTTTATTCTAGAATTACTTTTTTGTATATTAATATTCGTACTGTAATTCTTTAATCTTTATGTGCTAATAGACACCAGGAAAATTTTTAATTCGTGAATATATATGAGATTTTCTACATATTTGTGACTTATCATACTCCAATTTAACTAAATGTTTAATTTTACCAAAAATGAAAAATATGATATTATGATAAAAATAATGAAATATGTTTTTTAAGATATATTTTTGTAAGTTAACTTGCATATAGAATATCATCAATAGTTGTGTACTAACATATATAAATTTTAGGAAAACGATCAACTCCAAAAAAACAAAAATATTATATATTTTGAAATAATGTTATAGTAAAGTTTCATTTCAAATTATGTTTTTTGTATCAACAAACATATGATATTTCATTTATATTTGATGTGCTAACATACAATAATTTAAATTACAAATTAAGGTACTAAAAAATTTCAAAAAAACATGTTCTATATATTATGGTAAAAAAATAATAAAGGATTAGCTTATAAAATTAATTTTATGTCTACTAACATTTATATAATATTTCATTAATCTTTGTGTGGTAATATACACTGATTTTAAGAGATCGTTTAACTCTTTTATATATGAAATTTTATCCATATTTGCGTTGTAACATATTCTAATTTTAAGTAATATTTTAATTCCTAAAAAACTCAAATTTATGCTAAAAATGAAATATTAATTTAAAAATAAATATATTTGTTCTAACATACGTATCAGATTTTGTCACTATTTGTGTGCTAACATAAATTGATTTTTAGAAAAAAGATTGACCCTACAAAACTCAAGAAATATATATAATTACAATGGAATTATAATAAGTTAATAAAATTAATTTCTTATTAACATACATTTAAGATTTTATTTTTAAAAAATATATACAATTACAGCGAAAAATATATTTAAGTTTTATTTTTAAATGAATTTTTTTGCAAACTGATGTTCATATTAGATTTCATTAATCTTTTTTGTGAAAATATACACATATTTGAGAAATTATTTAACTCGGTAAGATATATGAGGTTTTATCCACATTTGTGCTCTAACCATCTTTAATTTTAACTAAAATTTTAATTCCTAAAAAATCAAAGAATATGATATATATTATGAAAAATTTAATAAAAATTTAATTTTAGATTAAATTTTTGTGGCATAACATGTATATGATCAATATTTGTTTGCTAACATTTGTTGATAATAAGGAAAAGGGTCAACCCCTAAAAAACTCAAGAAAATTTTATATAATGCTATAAAATTACAAGAATATTTCATTTAAAATAATTTCTTGTATTAACATACATTTGATATTTGACCCTACTATTAATTGTACAAATACATCCATTTTAACTAAAAGTTCTAATGCTAAAATCAAGAAAGTATGATGGATATACTATGATAAAAACAATAAAGTTCTATTAAAATTAAATCTTTATGTATTAACATCCATTATGAGATTTCATTAATCATTTCCTAGTAATATACTCCAATTTTAAGAAATTTTTAACTCATTAATATGTATATATATGAGATTTTATCCCTATTTGTTTTCCAGAATATTCTAATTTTAATTGAAATTTTAGTACCTAAAAAATAAAAAATAGGACATTTATTTTGTGATAAAAAATATTGAAAATAAAATTTTAAAAGTAAACTTTTATATGCTAATATACATATGAGATTTCATCAATATTTTTGTTGACATGTACTAATTTCAAGAATAAAGATCAACCTCCAAAAACTTGAGAAAAATTTGTATATATTACAATAAAATTATCACGTAATTTCTTTCAAAATTAACTTTTTTATATTAACATGCATATGATATTTTTAAATAATTATTCTGCTAACATATCAATTTTAACTAAAATTTCAAGCACTAAAAAATCAAGTAAGAGCTATAGATATATTATGATAAACTGATAGAGTTTTGTTTAGATTTCGTTAATATTTGTGTGCTAAAATACCAATTATGAGAAATTATTCAACTCATTAATATATATGAGATTTTTATCCATAGTTGTTTTCTAAAATACTCTAATTTAGCTAAAAGTTTCATTCCTAAAAAACTCAAAGGATATGATATGTATCTTCTGATAAAAATAACAAAACATTAATTTAAAATATTTTTTATAAGAAAATATACATAAAAGATTCTGTCACTATTCATGTGCCAATATATACCGATATTGAGAAATTAGATCAATCCCATCATAACTCAATAAAATGTTATTTGTAGTGAAATGAGTTTATATAAATTTCATTTAAAATCACTTTTTTGTATTAACAAATATATGAGTTTTCATCATGTTATTGATATGCTAATAATCATCAAGTTTAATTTAAAGTTCAAATACTAAAAATTAGGAAAGCATGATAAACATACTATGATAAAAAAATAATAATGTCTTATTTTAAAATTAATATTTATCTATTAAAATTGACATGAGAATTCGTTAATCTTTGTTTGCTAATATACACGAATTTTGAGAAAATCATTCAAGTCGTTAATATATATGAGATTTTATCTAATTTATGTTCTAACATACTGTAATTGACATTAAAAGTTAAGCCCTAAAAACTCAAAAAATAACACATATACTTTGTGATTATATTTTTTGTGCTAATTTATTTGTGTGATTTTGTCAATATTTTTGTGGTAACATAAATCAATTTCAAGAAAATAAATCAATCCATAAACTTTAGAAAATGTTATATATATATATATAATATAGAGAAAAAGGAAAATGTGCCCATTACTGCAAACAATTGTGTGTTCTCATTTCTAAAAATGAATGTTTTTAATAAAAATATAAATAAAACCCCATGATCTTGATTTATATTATAAAATAAGATTGTATTAAAATTTCATGACATTTGGAGCTATGCCACCCATCCACCGAGCGATGTTGGATTCATTTCATCACGACTATTGATTGGTTATTATTGCTCGATTTTGTTCACACGAGGACTTGAGTATTTAAAACTCAATGGACATACAATATTGTATGTGCCCATGGACACATACTCCTCGCCCTCCTATATATATTAATGATAATACAATATAATTCCATTTAAATATATTTTTTTATTAACAACATATGATATTTCAACCATATTTGTTGTGCTAATGTACAATATTGACGAAAAATTCAAATACTAAAAGCATCATGAAAGCATAATAGAAACATTATGATGAAACTAAACTAGTTTGGTTATAAAATTATTTTTTATTTATTAAAACTTTTATGAGAATCCTATAATCTTTATGCGCTAATATACACCAATATTGAGAAATTGATCAACTCATTATTATATGTGAGATTTTTCCATAGTTGTGATCAATAATACTCTAATTTTAATTAAGTTTAACTCCTCCAAAAATTAACGAATATTTTATTATAGTAAATAAAAAAATATTAATTTTAAAATAAATTGTTGTGAGCTAAGAAACATATGGGGTTTCAACAATGTTATTGTACTAACATAAACTGACTTCGAGAAAAAATAAACTCCAAAAAACTGAAGAAGCTGATATATATTTTGTAATAACATTACAATAAAGTTCAATTTAAAATCAACTTTTTGTATTAACATACATATGATATTTCATCCATATTTGATGTACTAACATACTTTAATTATAACTAAAAGTTCAAAAACCCTAAAGGTCAAAATAAAGATGATAGTTACATTATGATAAAAATAATTAAGTGTTGTTTTATAAAATTAAACTTTTTTGTACTAACATTTATATGAAATAAATTTTAGTACAAAAAATAGATCATTAATTTCAAAATAAATTTTTGCATGCTAACATGCATATGGGATTTCGTCAATATTTGTATGCTAGCATAAAACTATTTTGGTTAAAAAAAGATAAACCCTAACAAACTCAAGAAAATGTAATATATTGCAATGAAATTATAATAAATTTTCATTGGATATTTTTTAAAATTAGCGTATATATGAGATTTCATCCATATTTGATGTGCTAACATGCACGATTTTAACTAAATGATCAGATACCAAAAATCAAGAAAACATGGTGGATATATTACAATAAAAAAATAAGTTTCATTATGACATTAATTTTTTCCATATTAAAATTCATATGCTATTTCTTTAAGTTTTATAGACAAATATACATTGATTTGGAAATTTTTAACTTGCTTACATATATGAGGTTTTATCCATAATTATGTCTAAAAAACTCTAATTTTAATTACAATTTTAAATCCTTAAAAATCAAATACAATGATATATATTATGATAAAATTAATAATAAAAATTTTAGATTGTATTTATGTAATCTGACACGCATACGATATTTCATCAATATATGTCTAATAACATTCATCGATTTCAAGAAAAGATCAACCCCCTAAAAACTCAATCATAGCATACATTTGAGATGTCATCTTATTATTAATGTACATACATACATACATAAATTATAACTAAAAGTTATAACACTAAAAAATCAAGAAAATGTGATAGATATACTATATGAAAAATAGTGAAGTTTTATTTTTGAATTAAATCTTTGTGTATCCACATACATGGGATATTTCATTTATCTTTGTGTGCTAATATACCCCAATTTTTAGACAATGTTCAACACATTAATATAATATTATCCATATTTGTTTTCCAATATATTTAATTTTGACTGAAGTTTTAATTCCTAAAAAACTCAAAGAATATGATATATTTTTTTTATTAAAAAATAAAATAATAATTTTAAAATAAATTTTATGTGATAATGTCCATGTGATGTTTAATCCATTTTTGGGTGCTAACATACAATGATTTTGAGAAAAAGTATAAAATCCTAAAAACTCATAATAAATTTTTACTTAAAATTAGCTATTTGTGTTACCATACATATGATATTTCATTCCTATTTGATGTGCTAGTGTACATCAATTTTATTTAATAGTTCAAATATTTAAAAAATCAAGAAAAGATATATTATGATAAAATTGATAAAGTTTTTTTTCAAATATTTTTCTGTGTATAAACATTCGTATGAGATTTCATTAATCTCTGTGTGCTAACCATACACCAACTTTGAGAAGCTGTTCAACTCGCTAATATATATGAGATTTCATCCATTATTGTATCCTAAATACTCTAATTTTAATTAAATGTTTATTTCCATAGGTAATAGAAGAATATGAAATTTTATCATCATTTGTGTGCTAACATAAAATGATTTTATCAATATATGTGTGCTAAAATATATATGCGATTTTGTCAATATTTATGTGCTAACATAAAATGCTTTCATGAAACACATATCATTTGCTTAAAAAACTCTATAGAATGTTATATATTGCAATAAAATTATAATTATTTTTCATTTAAAATTATTTTTGGTATTAGCATTCATAAGACATTTCATGCATATTTGATGTTCTAACATTCATAAATTTTAACTAAAGTTCAAACTAAAAAATCAAAAATATTATAGATTTATTATGAAAAAAAGAATAAGTCTTTTTTTATAATATAAATTATTTGTGAATTGACTTTAATAAGAATTCATTAAATTTTATGTGCTAATATACAATAATTAAATTACGAAATTGTTCAACTCATTGATTTGAATGAGATTTTATCCATGTTCTAACATGCTCTAATTTTATCTCAAAGTCTAATTCCTCAAATAAGTCAATGAGTGTGATATATATTTTATCATAAAAATAACTAAAATGTTATCTTCAAAATAAGATTTTGTGGAGCTGGTATATATATATATATGAAATTTTGTCAATATTTATGTGCTAACATACACTGATTTTGTGAGAAAAGATCAATGCCTAAAAAATCAAAATATGTTATATATTGAATTAAAAATATAATAATCTTTCTAAAAAAACTAGTCTTTTATGTTAACATGCATGTGGTATGCTAACATGCATCAAGTTTAACTACAATTTCTAGAAAAATAAAAAGCATCATATATATATATATTATGATAAAATAATAAAGATTTTTATTAGATTTATTTTTTTGTAGTAACATTAATTTGGTATTTTGTTGACTTTTGTGTGTTGATAGATACCAATTTTGAGAAATTGTTCAACATGTTAATGCATGTGATATTATATATATATATATATATATTTGCATTCTAAAACACTTTAATTTTAAGTAAAAGTTTAATTCCCAATAAATCAAAGAATATGATGTGCATTTTATAATAAAAATATTAATTTTTAAATAAGTTTTGTGTGCAAACATACATATGAGATTACATCAATATTTGTATGGTAATATACATCAATTTTAGAAAAAAAGATTATCCAATAAAACTTTGAAAAATGTTACTTATATTGCAATAAATACAATAAATTTTCATTTAAAATTAATTAATCGTATTCACATTCATATGATATTTTATCTATAATTGATGTGCTTACGTAAATCAATTTTAACTAAAAGTTAAAATGCTACTAAATTAATAAAGCATGATAGATGATTTACGATAAAAATAATTTTGTTTATTTTATAGTAAGTTTTTTGTGATTATCATTCATATGAAATTTACTTAATGTTTTTATGCCAATATACACTAATTTCGAGAGATTATTCTCTTGTAAATATAAATGAGATTCTATTCATATTTATGTTACAAAAAACTCCAACTTTAACTGAATGTTTAATACCTAAGAAAACTCAAAATATATTATATGTTTTTTATATTAAAGTTTATAAGATATTAACTTTCAAATAAATTTTGTGTTATCATATATATAAGATTTCATCAATATTTGTATGCTAATATACGTTGATCTTAAGAAAGAAATCAACTCCTAAAATATTTTAGAAAATTTATATATGTATCACGATAAATTCATAAACTGTTTCATTTAATTATTTTTTATATTAACTTACATATGAGATTTTTCTCGTTCAATATATATTGCATACATTAATTTTAATTAAAAGTTGAAATACTAAAAAATGAAATCGTGATAGATATATGATTATGAAAATAATAAAGTGTTAGTGACTGCAATTATTTTTTTGTATTAACATTGATATGAGATTTCCTTAATCTTTGCATGCAAATATACTCTTACTTTGAGAGAAAATTTCATCTCTTTAATATATATGAGATTTTATCTATATTTGTATCCAGATATAATATAATTTTTATTAAAATTTTTATTACTAATAACTCAAGGTATACGATATATATTTTATTATGAAATAATAAAGCATTAATTTTAAGATATTTTTTTCTGTGCTAATATACAAATGAGATTTTGTCAATATTTGTATGTTAGAATACACTGATTTTGGGAAAAAGTACAATCCCTAAAAACTCAATAAAATATTATATATATAGCAGAAAAATATAATAAAGTTTCATTTAAATTTATTTTTTATTGACATACAAATGAGATTTCAACCATATTTGACATCCTAACACAAATCAATTTTAACAAAATTTTAAAATAAAAAAATATAAAGCATGATAACTATATTATCATAAAAATAGTAAAGATATTTTAAATTTGACTTCATGTGTATTAGTATTCATATAATATTTTGTTAATCTTTATGTGCCAATATATACCAATTTTGGGGAACTCGCCAACTCATTAATATATATATATATATGATATTTTATCTATGTTTGTGTTTTAGTATACTCTAATTTTAGTTGAAAAATTCATTCATAGAAAATCTAACAATATGATGTGTATTTTCTAAAATTAATTAAACATATATTTTAAAGGATTATTTTCATCAGTTAACATACGTATGGTATTTAACCAATATTTTTAGGATAAATACAATGATTTCAAGAGAAAATATCAACCCCAAAAAACTCATGAAATGGTATATATTGTATAAAAATATAATAATTATAATTTAAAATTAATTTTTCACATTAACGAATATATGAGATTTCATCATATGATTAATGTGCTAACAACATTAATTTTAACTTTAAGTTCATATATTAAAAAATCAAGAAATTATTATAGATATACTATGATAAAAACAATAAATTTTATTTTAAAATAAATTTTTTTATTAACCTTATGTGATATTTAATTAATTTTTGTGCTCTAATATACATCTATTTCAAGAAAAATTGTTCAACTTCTTAATATATATGAGATTGTATTCTTATTTGTATTCTAATTTTCAGTGAAAGTTTACTTAAAAAACTCAAAGAGTATGGTATATTTTCTATGACAAAAATAATAAAATATTAATTTTATAATAAATTTTCTGTACATATGATATTTCATCAATATTTGTGTGCTAGCATACACTAATTTCGAGAAATGTTATATATATATATATATCAATAAAAATAAAATAAAGATTCATTCAGAAATAATTTTTTATTATCTTACATATTGCTTTCCATGCCTAACTGAAAGTTAAAATACTAAACAAATCAAGGTAACATGGTTGATAAATCATTATAATAATAGTAATAGCATTTTATTTTAAAATTAAATTTTTAGATATAATATTCAATTGATATTTCATTAATCTTTGCATGCTAATATATAAGGATTTTAAGATATTATTTAGTTAGTTATTAATATGAGATATTATCCATATTTGTGCTTTAATACACTCTAAAGCAAGTCGAAGATAATTTACTCAAAAAATTAAGGCATATTGTATTTATATGATAAAAATAATACATTACTCATTTAAAAAAAACTAACATACATATGAGATTTGATTAGTATTTATGTGCTAGCATACATCGATTTTGAGAAAATAGATTGACAATAAAAACTCAAGAAAATATTATATATTAAGATAAAGATATTATAAAGTATGATTTAATATTAATATTTTATATTAAATTTCATTTATCGTTATGTGTGCTAACATATATAAAATTTAACTATAAGTTCATAACATGCTTTATTGTTTTTTAGTAATTGATCTTTTAGTTAAAATTGTGTATGTTAGAATATAAATTGTGGATGAAATCACATGTGTATGTTTATACAAAAAAATAAATTTAAATGAAGTTTTTTGTCATTTTATTCTTATATAATATTTCCTTGAGTTTTAAGGGTTTAATCTTTTTTCTCGAAATTGTTGTATGTTAGCACACAAATATTGATGAAATCTCATTTATGTGTGCATGTGTTATCTCACAAATATTTATTTAAAATTATTATATTATTATCATAATGGTAAAAAATATGTAAACTATAATTTTTTAGGAACTAAATTATATGTTAAAATATAGTATTTTAGTACACAAATATGGATAAAATCTCATATATATTTACAAGTTGAACAATCTCCCAAATCCGATTTATATTATCACATAAATATTAACAAAATTCCATAAGAATGTTGAAACACATAAAATTAATTTTAAAACAAAGTTTTATTATTTTTATCATGGTATATCTCTCATGTTTTTTATTATTTTTGATGATTGAACTTTTAATAAAAATTGATGTATGTTAGCACATCGATAATAGGATGAAATCTCATTTGTATGTTGATAGAACAATTACATTTTCAATTAAACTTTATTGTAATTTTTTGCAACATATAACATTTTTGTGAGTTTTTAGGGGATGATGTTTTCAAAATTGGTATATGTTAGCATGTAAATAACGATGAAAGTCAATATGTATGTTTACTCATAAAATATTCCAAAATTACCGTTTTATTATTATTATCATTAAATACAAATTGTATTTTCTATATTTTTAAGGAATTAACTTTAATTTAAAATTATCGTATGTCGATAAAACTCATATATGTTAAGGAGTTAAACAATATCCCAAAATTATTGTATTGTTTATTTGGAAAAAAAGACTAATGCAATCTTGTATGAATGTTAATACACATAACAAATTAATATAAACTTTATTATTTTTATCATAATAAATATGCCATGTTTTCTTGATTTTTTAGTAACTTAACTCCAAGTTAAAGATGATGTATGTTAGCACATTGAATTTGGATAAACCCTCTTATGTATGATAATACATAAGATAAATTTTAAGGATTTTTATCAGTTGTGACCCCTCTGAGATATTACAATATTAGTTATTCCCCTTCCTTTTTGGAATATCAATTGTGCCCTTGACTTCTTGTCATTCTATCACATGTGCCCCTTTGTTACTTTAACCGTCAATGAGTTAAACTTAACCATGGTTTTTTCAAACCATGTTGAAGTTAAGAGGGCAAAACTATCCAAACACTCCCCCGCCTACCATCCTCCTCCTCTGACCCCTCCTCTGCCCCATGCCTTCCAGCCTCCTCCTTCACCATCCCCCCTTGAGTAGACCCATTGATTTGTAGGTACTCATTCTTGGAGGAAGAAGAATATTGTCTCTAGGACTCCAACCACCTTCGAAGCTTTAGAGAACCACTGACGCTCTGTCTGATCGAGCCGCGTCAAAGCTTCATCCCTACAGTTTTGGCAGGGCATCATGACGTCATTTTACATGCATGCACATTTATGTCTATTAACATGTCTCTCCCTTCAAGGGACCATATTATCATCAAAGAAAGATCTGATAAAGAGTTTTTGTGCTCTCATGGTTGTCAAGGGATACAAGTGGGTGCTTCTAGAATCTGTGTCTGCAACCCAGCTTTCTATGTCACTCCAACTTGATTAGTGCTAAGAAGAGAGGCAGTGTAGGAGGAGAGGGCTGGAGTAGGGGGCTTAAGAGGAGGAGAGTACTGGAGTAAGAGGTGTAGAGGAGGAGGGTGCAAAGGAGGAGAGGGCTGGAGGAGGATGAGGGAGTCAAAAGAGAAGGAGGGGCAGAGGAGGAGGGTAGCGTAGGAGGAGGAGGGGGCTTAGGAGGAGGAGGAGGGGTGATGGAGGAGGACAGTGCTGGAGGAGGAGGGCAGAGGAGGAGGGGGCAAAGGATGAGAGGGGTGGAGGAGGAGGTGCAGAGGAGGAGGGGGCAGTGTAAGAAGAGAGATATGGAGGAGGGAGGCAGAGGAGGATGAGAAGGGTGGCATAGGAGGGGAGGGGGCTTAGGAGGAGTAGGGGGAGGTGGAGGAGGAGGAGGGGTCAGTAGAGGAAGAGAGAGCTAGAGGAGGATGGGGCAGAGGAGGAGGAGGAGGAGTGGGGGCGAAGGGTGGTGTAGGAGGAGGAGGGGTCTTAGGAGGAGGAGTAGGGGGCGATGAAGGAGGACGAGGTGCAAATGAGGAGGAGTATGGGCAAGGAGTATGTATATGGACTTTCATGAATGGACTTTATGGTCATATATATCCAATGTTATGACCCATGTGTCCCAAAGGATAACATCCATTTCGGATGCAGATGGACGACAGCTAACCCGATGGGCACACGTGATAGAACAAGAAGAAAATGGGGACACAATTGATATTCCAAAAAATGGAGGGGTATTAATGATATTGCAATATCTCTAAGGAGCACAATTGATAAAAATCCTAATTTTAAATGAGATTTTATTATATTTTATTTATGATATATATGTATATATTATTCTCTTGAGTTTTATAGGAGTTGATCTTTTGTTCACAAAATCGATATATTTATCACAAAAATATCAAAGAAATCTCATATGTATGTTAGCACACAAAATTTATTTTAAAAATATTATTTTTTTTATTTTTATCATGAAACACCTATCTCTTTGGGGTTTTTAGGATTTAATCTTTCACTTCAAATTAGATTATTTTAGAACACAAATATGGGGAAAAAATACCATGTCTGTGTGAAAACATTCTCATAATTGTTGCATATTATCACAAAATAATGAAATATCATATGAATGTTAATATACAAAAATTAATTTTGGTAAAATAACACTTTATTGTTTTTGTCATAATATATCTATCAATCTTTTTCGATTTTATTTGTTTTTGAAATTTTAGTTAAAATATAAGTATATTAGCACACCAATAATAGGATAAAACCTCATATTTATGTTAATTTAAAAATTTGATTTTAAATGAAACTTTATTGTACTTTAATTGCAATTTATATAACATTCTCTTGAGTTTTTAGATGCTGGTCATTTTCTTGAAATTGGTGTATGTTAGTACACAAATATTGATTAGATCGCATATGTATGTTAGCTCACAAAAAATATTATTTTATTTTAGGACACAAATAAGGATAAAATCTCATTATATATGTATATATGTATTGAAGAATTGAACAGTTTCTCAAAATTGTTGTATATTAGCACACGAATATTATCAAAACATCATATAAATGTTGTTATTTCTATCATAATATATCTATCGTGCTTTCTTGATATTTATTAATGTTTAAGTATTTGAACTTTTGGTTCAAATTGATGCATGTTAGAACATCAAATAAAATGTCGAAGCCTTCTCCTACAATAAGTTGGGTCATTTACGTGGATTCTTGCTCAAATCTATATTGAAAGATCTGACTATTTTTTATGCTGGTTATGAGCTACTTTATGCAACCCCCATAAGGAGGGATTTAAACCCTAGTCTTTTTTGTGGTAGGCATACTGCACAACCTCCAAACCATTGAAGTGGGTGGTATGTCAACACATCAAATATGAATGAAATTTCGTATGTTTGTTAATACAAAAACTTTTTTAATGAAACATTGTTTTTTTATTACAATGTATACAACATTTTGTTTGTAGGGGTTGAACATTTTCTTGAAATTGATGTATAGTTGCACACAAATATTCTCGAAATCTCATATGTATGATAGAATACAAATAATTGTTTTAAAGTAATATTTATTATTTTATCATAATATACATATCATAGTATTTAAGTTTTTAGGAATTAAATTTTCATTTAAAATTATAGTATGACAGACCACAAATATAACAAAATCTCATATGTATTAACAAGTTGAACAATTTCTCAACATTGGTGTACACTAGTAGACAAAGATTAAGAAATCTCATATGAGTGTTAATACACAAAAAAATTAAAAAGTAAAACTTTATTAAATTTACCGTAAATATATCTATCATGTTTATTTTATTTTTTATTATTTTAACTTTTGTTTAAAGTTGATGTATATTAGCGTGTCAAATGTGGATAAATGACATAATTATGGTAACATAAGATGTTATATAAATAAAATATTATTATATTTTTAGTGCAATATATAAAGCATTTTCTTGAGTTTTTTTAGAAATCAATATTTTCCTCAAAATTGTTGTATGTTAGCACATAAATAATAACAAAATCTTATATGGATGGTAGCACAAAGAAAGTTTTTTTAAATTAGTTTTTTCATAAAATATATATCATATTCTTTGAGTTTTTTATTATGGTTTACATTAAATTTATGATATGTTTGAACATAAATATGGATAAAATCTTGTATATATTAACAAGTTGAACATTTTCTCAAAATTGGTGTATTTATAAGCGCATAAAGATTAGCAAATTTTTTTATGAATTTTAATATACAAAAATACATATTAAAAATAAAATTTTTATTTTTATCTTAATGTAAATATCACACATTCTTGATTTTTTTTTAGTATTTCAAATTTAATTAAAATTGATGTATGTTAACATATCAAATATGGATTAAGTCTCATATGTACATTAATATAAATAATTAGTTTTAATCAAAACTTTATTATAATTTTATTGAAATTTTATTAACATTTTCTTGAGTTTTTTTACAGGTAGATCTATTTTCTTGAAATTGATATATGTTAGCACACGCATATTTACAAAATATTATATATATATAAGCTCAAAAAAATATATTAAAATAATATTATATTAAATCTATATATATATATCTTGTATTCTTTTAAATCTTTAGGAATTAATCTACCAAATAAATTAGAGTATGTTGGATCATAAATAAGGACAAAATCCCATTTACATATTAACGAGCTGAACAAACTCACAAAATTGTTCTACATAAGCATACAAAGATCACTGAAATCTCATATGAAAGTTAATACACCATAATTAATAAAAATTTATTATAATATATCTGTCATGATTTCTTGAGTTTATTCATTAACTTTTGGTTAAAATTTATGTATTTTGGCATGTCAAATATGAATGAAATATCATATGGATGTTAATAAAAAATAATTCTAGATAAAGGTTTTTATTTTACTTTAATATAATTTAATATCTATTTGTTTAGTTTGTTAAGGGTTGGTATTTTTCCAAAAATTGATATTTGTTAACTCACAAATATTGATTAAATCTCATATATATATATATATTAGAACAAAAAATATCTTAAAATTAGTATTTTAATATTTTATTATAAAAATTATATCTTATTCTTTGGTTCTTTTAGTATTAAATTTTCAGTTACAATTAGACTAAGACAGAACTCATACACGGATAAATCTCATATATATTAACGAGTTGAACAACTTCTCAAATTTGGTATACATTAGCACATAAAAAATTGATGAAATCTTATATGAATGATAATACACAAAAAATTCATTTTAAACGAAACTTTATTATATTTATCATAATGTATCCATCACGCTTGATCTTTTTATTAATTTAACTTTTAGTTAAAATTGATGTTTGTGAGCACATCACATATGGACAAAACATCATATGTTTTTTAATAGAAAAAAATAATTTTAAATAAAACTTTATTATAATTTTATTATGATATATAGCATTTTCTTGAGTATTTAGGGCTTGAAAGTTTTCATTAAAATGGGTATATGTTAGTATACATATATTGGTGAAATCTTATATGATTTTTAGCTCATAAAAAATTTTAAATTTAATAGTTTTATTATAGTGATTGATCATGATTTCTTGATTTTTTTAATATTAGACCTTTAGTTAAACTTGATGTATGTTAACGAATCAAAAGTATGATGAAATATAATAGTATGTAAATACAAAAAATAATTTTAAATGATACTTTATTATAATTTTTTTAAAATATACATAACATTCTCTTGAGTTTTTTAGGGATTGATATTTTTTTCTCATAATTGGTGTATGTATGTTATCACATAAAAATATACTTTAAATAAATATTTGTTTTTTATCACAAAATATATATCATATTCATTGACTTTTTTTATAAAATTAAACTCCAGTTAAAATTAGAGTATGTTAAAACATAAATAAGGATAAAATATCATACACACATTAATGAGTTGAATGATTTCTTAAATGGGTGTACATTAGCTCATCAAGATTAACGAAATCTCACATGAATGTTAATGCATAAATCGTTTATTTTAAAATAAACCTTTATTATTTTTATCATATTGTATCTATCATGCTTTATTATTATTATTTTAGTATCAAATGTTGATGAAATCTCATAAGAATGTTAATAAAAAATTAGATTTGAATGAAATATTATTATATCTTTATAGCATTGTATGTAGAATCTTCTTGTGCTTTTTAGTTTTGAATGTTCTTCTCATAAATGTTGTATGTTAGAACACAAATAATGATAAAATATCATAATATTTTATTATTTTTCTCATAAATTATTTATCATATTCTTTTATATTTTTAGGAATTCAGTTAAAATCAGTGTATGCTAGAATACAAATATCAGAAAAATCTCAAATATATTAATGAGTTGAACATTTTCTTGAAATCGGTGTATATTATCACACAAAGATTAATGAAATGGGACATGAATGTTAATACATAAAAATATATGTTTAAAATAAAACTTTATTATTTGTATCATAATGTATACAACATGCATTCTTGATTTTTCTAGTATATGAACTTCAAATTAAAATTGATGTATGTTGGCACATCAAATATGGATGAAATCGCATAAGTGTATTATACAAATAATTAATTTTAAATGAAACTTTATGATAATTTTATTGCAATTTATATAACATTTTCTTAACTTTTTTAGGTGTTGATCTTTTTTCTCTCAAAATCGGTGTATGTTAGCATGCAAGTATTTATGAAATCTCATATGTATATTAGCTCACAAAAAAATATTTTAAACTAAATATTTTTTACATTAAAACTATATATTTTAGTCTTACCTTTTTTAGGAATTAAAATTTCAATTAAAATTGGAGTATGTTAGAACATAAATAAGGATAAAAACTCATATACATAGTAACGAGTTGAACAATTTCATAAATTTAATGTATATTAGCATACAAAGATTATCAAAATTCGTATTTAAATGTTATGCATAAAAGTTTAATTGTAAATAAAACTTTATTATTGTTATCATCATATATCTATCATGGTTTCTTCCTTTTTTTAATATTTGAACTTTTGGTTAAAATTGACGTGTGCTAGCATGTAAAATATGGGTGAAATCACATATGTATGTTGATACAAAAAACTAAGTTTTAATGAGACTTTAATATATTTTTACTTTTATCATGCAAATATTGATGAAGTCTCTTTTATATGTATGAACATAAAAAATATCTTAAATTGATATTTTTTATTATTTTATCATCATATATGTCATGTTTTTTGAGTTTTATTATAATGTATACATCATGCATTCATGTTTTTTCTAGTATCTAGGTTTTTAATTAAAATTGATGTATGTCGGCACGTCAAATATGGATAAAATCACATATTTATGTTAATAAAAATAATTATGTTTAAGTGAAACTTTATGATAATTTTATTAGAATTTATATAACAATTTCTTGACTTTTCATGATTTCATATTTTTTTCTCGCGAAATCGGTGTATGTTAGCACATAAATATTTATGAAATCTCACATGTATATTAGCTCAGAAAAAATTATTTTACAATAAAAACTTTCTCAATATATATATGTATATATTGTTTGAAGGATATGGAAGAACCCTTAAGCGCATCACGGAAGTGTGAGGATCGTATCATATATGATCAAGAGCAACTAGTCGTACTAGTTGCTCGGTGCAGCGGAATTTAAAATTTTTTCTATGATGAAACCACATGATCCAAGAACAATTCTTGGATTGTTTCATATAACCACATAATAGATATAGTAATACCTCTTGTATCATGGTTGTGATCGAGCCTCTAAGAGAAGATACCTCATGTCTCAAGTTCAATCCATCTGAGGAGACGCTTGCGAGCGCAGGGATGAGTCGCGTGCTTCTCGCAATCCAATTCAATGATCCAAGCAATGGATCTCCCGATCTCATCTCACGAGATCAAATGCCTTCTTCATGAGCGAGCGCAACAAAGAAGACGGAGACCTGAGAGTCGTCGAGGTGGCGGCACAATGGCAGAGCGACGATGAAGGCAACCATCTCTCTATGAGAAGAATGGACGGACACTCAAGGATAGAGAGAAGAGTGGGTGAGAGAATGTGTGTGTGTGAGAGAGACAGAGAGATATGTTGTAATCGTGCCACCCGAAGAGAAAGGGTGTCGCTTCTTATCTTCGGTTTTGGCAGTCCATGGATCCCAATCCTTGGATAAGACACAATCAATGGGTGAGATTGATTTTTCTTTCTTTCAATGACCATGATGTTGTTGCAAAAAACACAATAACAATTGATTTAAATTAAATTAATTTATATTGATAAATCAATATAATTAATTTCAAATTCAAATCATTTAACTAGTCTTGAGATAATGAGGAGACTAACTTCATCCCCTAGAAAGTAGGGGACAGCCACCTGATGAATCTCCATTTCATCACCTTTATTCTATCATTTTGTCCTTAAAAACTGTAAAGCCTTGAACTTGGAATATCTCGGATCCTATATAATAAGATCCGGCTCGTCAAGAGAAAATCAACGAAATTTGTTTCGCGTGAATCGGACTTTGTTTCGAATTGTTATTATTTTCAGAAGAAAGAGAAGGAAGGCTAAGATGTCATTAACCCATAATGACTATCATTAGGACTAATTAAACATGATTAAAGAAACTAATGACGGATTGAAAACCGCTAATGATCATTAATAAACACTAACCAATAGTTAGCAAAAGATAAGCGTAAACCGCGAAAGTTAAATCGTGATTAGTGAAAGTTAATCACAATTAGTGTTAATTAAGCATCATTAGCGAATCTAGAATCCTCTGGAATGCTCTAACTTAAGCTCCATGTTTGGGATAGGTTTTGGCCAAAACCATGGGCCAAAACCATGGGTTGCTAAACCATGGTTAAGTCCTAAACCATGGTTTTCTAACCATGGTTAGTGGTTTTCCAGGGCCTATAAATAGACCCCCCCCACCCATTCATTCTCTACGACTTCCACTACCACCACCACCACCCCAAGGGCTAGGGTCGAGAGGTCGGGAGGAGGAGTGGGAGGTGAGGGAGGAGCGCTAGCGAAGCGCTGCCGGGAGAACGAGAAGGAGAAAGGTATGATCCTCTCTTAGTTTGCTTCGTAAGCTAGGCTTTCAATTCATCCTATTGTTCTTCCAAGTTTTGTTCTTGATTTATCTTTCTTTCCGATTCTTTTTCATGTTATGGTTCGAGGAGAAATCTGTGTAACACCCTACTTAGGTGCGGGCGGCTATGCACGTCAGTGACCCTGTGATTCGTCACACGTTCACTCACCTAAGACGCGTGGTGTCTACCGATTCTCCATCATTTATGTTTCTGTTCTTTCTATTATGCTTTTATAACTATTTTGATGGAGAAATCTGTGTAATACCCTACTTAGGTGCGGGCGGCTATGCACGTCAGTGACCCTGTGATTCATCACACGTTCACTCACCTAAGATGTGTGGTGTCTATCGATTCTTCATCTCTTGTTGTTTGAGTATATTCTTTCAGTTTTGTTGTTGTTTTCCTCACGATTGATTTTATAGAGGAAACTCTTTTCATTTTTATTTTGAAATATGTCCCGATATAAGGGGAAACTCTGCCGAAATTTTCCGAGAAATATGTCCCGATATAAGGGGAAACTCTGCCGAAATTTTCCGAGAAATATGTCCGGATATAAGGGGAAACTCTGCCGAAATTTTAAGAGAAAATATGTTCTTCGTGTTCACGTTATTCGCGTTCTTCGTTCGTTCTTCGCGTTCTTGACACGTTCTTAGCGTTTTTGATACGAAAATGAAATTCGATCTTTTTAGGAGCCTTCAAATAGCCTTTCTAAAAAAACAAAACATGATAAAGCCTTGCATACACGAGAGAGAGAGCTCAATTAGGTAACGAAATCCTTCCTTTTGCTGTTGGGTTTTCATACGAGATTATTGAAATTCTTGATTTTATTTTCTTTGTTATTAAGAACCCTAATTTTGACCACTTCTGAAAAGTCTGGAAAGTTGCTTTGTGATTCCCACTAAAATAAGGTTTAAGCATCAAATTGATGTGGGGGCTTTGAAAGTTAGGGTTTGGGAGTTAAAATAAGCATAAATACAAGTATATATGGTTATGAATAATATATATGTGAGTCCATACTAAATATTGCTAATTATGCAAATCGAAGATTTAACGAAAGAATTACATCATGGGAATTGATGTGGCTTGAGTTGGATCCTGAAAAGGATCGTGTGTCACGTTAAGGATGACTGGGAGTAGAACTACAGGTTGGGCATGCAACCTGTAGGCTTGTCGGAAGGAACCCGTATTGGTGTTTCCCTACCTAGGTGGTACACGATTGCCCTACTATGATAAGTGCACACAAATTGAATGTTTTGCAACGCGTGGTACCGGAAGCCAATATATTCGGGTTGGAGCGAAGGAAGATGTGCTCGTTCCATGTGGAGGCACGGGTTGTTCAATAGCGGCTGGGTCACGATAATATGTATTTAAAGCTGCTAGGTTATATGATTAAATGTTAGTCTGAGGTTTTAAGCAACCGAGTCCTCGAGGACGGTGTGCTCATTTGATTTTCCAGGCTGAGGGTTTGAGACCCTGTTTAATAAAAGAAAAGGAAATTGTGGGGTAGTATTAGAGGATTGGTTGAGGCGACATACGGCGGCATAAGCTTACCAAGATCAACACAATCTCCAATCCCGAAGTGTCCACAGCTTCGGAGTCCAATAATGGTGGGGTTCCCCTGAACTAATCCCCGATGTGGAATAGAAAGGAATAGGACTTAAATTACTGAGAAGGACTGAAATTTTTGTGATATCAAGTTTTGAAAAATTACCCAATTTGTTTGCTTTTCTCTTCTTCGTTACTTAGCATTCGCTAATTTTTATCCTATGATTTATGGAAAACCCAACAGGTATCGGTGAGCCATCGCAAGGACTTTAACAATTACATCCAGCTTACATACTAGACATCTAGCCATCCACAGTAGATTTACTCTTTAAGGTAGTTAGTAATCTTTTGTATATTTTCCTATCAAGCTGATGTACATGTAAATGGTTATAGTGGGACAGTGTATCATCTGAACTTTATTTTGTGAATAGAAAAGTGTTGAAATACTTTCTTCTGAGTATTTTTATTTGCAGTCTATTTCTGAATGTTAGTTGTGATTGCTGAATAAATTATTGCTGAGTAACCAGATCCGGATATGGAAGGATCCGACGGCCCGGGGAAACGGGGTCGCGACAGATTGGTATCAGAGCAAGGTTACTCCAGTAATTTATTTAGTAATTATCAACTATAAGCGGTATTCAGAAAACTAAGGTTGTATTAAGATTCTTTGATCTTAATAACTGACTGTAGTACCATTCACAAGTCATTGTCCCTTATGTACATCATGCTAAGACATATAGGAACTGACCTTTGACCTTGACTCATCCCCGGATCATGGCAGACCAAGACGTGTCTAGACAATTAGCGGCTATGATGGCAATGCTCCAAGACATGGGGCAAAGGCAACGGGCATTGGAGGAGAGGCTCAATGCACAGGCTGAGGGACTCGAGGCATCTAAGCCTGCGGATGCCAGGATTGAAGGTTCTGTCCATCTTTCTGAGGAAGAATCTAGTTACCATCCTTCAACTGAGTCTGCTCCTACCTCGGTTGAAGGAGCAATGGAGAAGGCCCTTCTTAGACACCAAACATTACTAGATAATTACCGAAAGGGAAAAATTCCTCGATTCAAAGGTGTAGAGACACCTGCCGAGGCTGAGTTATGGCTTGATGACGTTACTAGGATGTTGAGGATAATCCATGCACCAGTTGACACCTGAGTGCACTTTGCTGATTACTCCCTAGCAGATTATGCACGATGATGGTGGAGAGCGATTTCCAAGAAGCTAGCAGATCTTGTTCCATGGGATATCTTTGAAGAGAGGTTTCGAGCTCACTTTTGTCCCTCTCATTGGGAAGAATTAAAGAGGAGAGAGTTGGCTTCTCTGAATCAGGGTTCTAAGACCGTACGAGATTATCATATCCACTTTACTGAGCTACTACGGTACTCACCAACTCTAGAAGCTTCACCACAAGAGTGTCTTACCAAATTTGTTAGCGATCTTCAGGGAGATCTACGAGAAAAGCTTGTTGGTTTTAGAGCTACAACCGTAGATGAAGCAATAGACATCGCCTCTCGTATTGAGATGGAGAGGGATGAAAACCGCCAAAGAAGAAGTTTCCACTTTAATGGTGGACCATCCAAAGGCAAGGCACATTATAATCGTAGAGATCGTCGCTATCGTCCAGTCGGTTCTAATATAAGCTCACCACAGACCTTGGGTCAGGAATTATCAGGAAGAAGGGGTTTCTCTAGACCTTCACTATATCCTTGCGACTCAGTTGCAGGAGCTAGCACCTCTGTGTGGATCTTCAGCTCAAACAAGAGCACGTTGTTTTTACTGTCATCAGGAAGGCCACATCAAGAAAGATTGTCCGAAGTTGAGAGGTTCAGGATTTAAATCAACCCCAATTAACAGTATAACATGCACCTCGAGCAATGGAGCAACACACGGAGGAAGACATGGTAGAGGTCGGGGCTCACCAGGAGTGTCTCCTAAACAACAACCACCACAAAGTGTTGCGGGTTCTAGCTTGCCTATTCCTAATGGCCAGCTAAATGCAATTACTGAGGAACAAGCCTACCACTCAGGCACAGTCGTACGAGGTACCGTTACTATTTATGGCTTTTCAGTACATGCTTTATTTGATTCTGGTGCTTCACATTCATTTATTGCTCAACGGTTAATACCCACTTTGGGTAAGATACCAGTAAAGGTACAACAGTCCTATCTGATCAAGGGACCAGGAGGACAAATATTTATAATCCAAGAAATCCTGAATAATTGCATAGTAGTGATAGCGGGACAACAGTTACCTGTTTCACTACTACTGATAGAAATGGAAGACTTTGATCTTATCCTAGGGATGGATTGGCTAGAAAGGCATCATGCATGTCTTGACTGTTTTCAGAAGACAATAACGTTTCACCTTCCAAACTCGATAGAGTTCCAGTTCATTGGAAAGACATCCAATGATAATATCAAATATATCTCTACATTGAAGGCACAACAGTTGTTAGAGCAAGGGTGCCAAGGTTATTTAGCTTATGTATCCACAACATCAGGGTCAGAAAGAATGATAGAAGATGTGCCTATAGTGTGCGAGTTTCCTGATGTATTTCCAGAGGAACTACCTGGATTACCACTTGAGCGAGAGATTGAATTTGAAATCTCTCTCATACCTGATACTCATCCTATCTCTATCCCTCCATATAGGATGGCACCAGCTGAGTTACGAGAGTTAAAGGTACAGTTGTAAGAACTGTTAGATAAAGGATTCATTCATCCTAGTGCTTCACCATGGGGTGCACCTGTCTTATTTGTTAGGAAGAAGGATGGGTCAATGCGGTTGTGCATTGACTATAGACAACTAAACAAGAGGGCAATAAAGAATAAGTATCCACTGCCAAGAATAAATGATCTCTTTGATCAGTTACAGGGTTCAATGGTGTATTCCAAGATTGATTTAAGATTTGGATACCATCAATTGAAAATTAAAGATACATATATTCCCAAGACAGCTTTTCGAACTAGATACGAGCATTATGAATTCTTAGTTATGCCTTTTGGACTAACAAATGCCCCAGCAACCTTCATGGATCTTATGAATAAAGTATTCAAGGATTTCTTAGATCACTTTGTAGTAGTCTTTATTGATGATGTGCTTATTTACTCCAAGGATAAGTATCTACATGAACATCATCTCAGGAAGGCACTTGAAACTCTAAATAAGAACAAACTGTATGCTAAATATAGCAAATATGACTTCTGGCTATCTGAAGTATCTTTCTTAGGCCATGTTATTTCTGAGGAAGATATATTAGTTGATCCTACAAAGGTTAGTGCGGTGATGAGTTGGGAACGCCCGAAGACTGTCACAGAAATACGATCTTTTCTGGGATTAGCTGGATATTATAGAAGATTCGTGAGGACTTTTCACGAATAGCATTGCCAATGACTATACTAACTCAGAAGGAGGTCCCATTCTTATGGTCTGATACATGTGAAGCTAGTTTTCAGACACTGAAAGAATGCCTAACATCTGCACCAATCCTTACTCTACCCTCCGGGAGTGAAGGGTTTACAGTGTACACTGACGCATCTAAAGAAGGACTTGGGGCGGTTCTTATGCAACATGGTAAGGTAGTTGCGTATGCATCACGACAGCTCAGGACACATGAGAAAAACTACCCAACACATGACTTTGAATTAGCTGTCGTAGTTTTCCCTTTAAAGATATGGAGACACTACCTGTATGGTATTACTTTTGAAATCTTCACCGATCACAAAAACTTGAAATATCTGTTTGATCAAAAGGAGCTCAATATGAGACAGAGATAGTGGCTAGAGTTGTTGAAAGATTATGATTGCACTATCTCCTACCACCCTAGTAAGGGGAACGTCGTAGCAGATGCCCTTAGCAGAAGAACTTATTCACCTGGGTTAGTGAGTGCTATCCACTTCTGGGGTTTACTATCAACGTTAAGTGAATGGAAACCAATTGATAGTAGTGTTGATATTATAACTATTCCTCATCGATACAAACCAGAGATCTGGGATAAAATAAAGAAAGGACAGGAGGATGATCTAGTCCTTAAAGACTTGAAACAACAACTTGAGAAGAATGAGATAGAGGGATTCCAGACACAAGATGGGTTACTATATAATCATCACAGAGCTTGTGTACCAGACATACCTGAACTGAGGAAAGACATTTTACGTGAAGCTCATTGTTCTAGATTATCTATTCATCCAGGAATTACGAAGATGTATAAGGATCTTCATTCATACTTCTGGTGTCCAGGAATGAAGGAAGATGTTGCTGAGTTTGTGAATTCATGTTTCACTTGCCAGCAGGTAAAGGCTTCACACCAAAAGCCACCGGGATTGTTGCAACCCCTTCTTATACCTGAATGGAAATGGGAAAGCATTTCCATGGATTTCGTTACTGGCTTACCTCAGACGACTGGTAGTAAAGATAGTATCTGGGTTATAATAAATCGTCTGACAAAGGTAGCACACTTCATTTCGATAAGCTTATCTTTCACTCCAGACCAGCTTGCTGAGTTATATATTACACATGTGATTCGCCTCCATGGTATCCCAAAGGAAGTAGTTTCCGATCGAGATTCACGATTCACCTCACACTATTGGGAGAACTTCATGAAATCCTTAGGTACACAATTATGCTTGAGCTCAGCATATCATCCACAAACAGACGGTCAGTCAGAACGTACAATTCAGACACTAGAGGATATGCTACGAGCATGTGCCTTAGAATGGAAGGGATCGTGGATTAAACATTTGCCTCTTGCAGAATTCACCTACAATAATAGTTACCATACAAGTATTGGCATGGCACCATTTGAAGCACTATATGGACGAAGGTGTACTACTCCTTTGTGTTGGGAAGAGGTCGGAATAAAGAACCTTTATGATTCAGATAGACTTCAAGAGACACGGGAAGTTGTAGAGCTTGCTAGAAAAAGACTATTAACTGCCCAGAGTTGCCAGAAAAGTTATAGTGATACCAGGCGAAGAGACCTTGAATTTGAGGTAGGTGACTTTGTATTTCTCAAAGTATCACCTATGAAGGGTGTTCAGAGGTTTGACTTGCGTGGGAAGTTAGCACCCAGGTTCGTGGGTCCCTTTGAAATTATTCAACGCATTGGAAAAGTGGCATATATACTTGCACTTCCTCCACATCTTTCGGCAATACATGATGTATTTCATGTATCAAATCTGAGAAAGTACATTAGGGATCCAGAGCATAAGATAAGTTATGATGATTTACATGTTGAGACAGACTTGACATACCAAGAGATACATGTACAAATACTTGAAAGGGATATCAAGAAGTTGAGAAATAAAGAGGTGCCTCTAGTTAAAATATTATGACGGAACCAAGAGTTTGAAGAAGCCACATGGGAACCTGAGGCAGAAATGAAAGAGAAATACCCCTACTTATTCGAGTAATAACACTGTGTATTGTATATCTTCTTTATAAATGAAATGATGTTCATTCTCTTAAAAGTTGTTATGGTTTCAATCCTCTTTAAGGTTGTTATGCCTGTATTTCTAGTCTCAAGGACGAGACTTCCTTTAAGGTTGTTATAATTGTAAAGCCTTGAACTTGGAATATCTCGGATCCTATATAATAAGATCCGGCTCGTCAAGAGAAAACCAACGAAATTTGTTTCGCATGAATCAGACTTTGTTTCGAATTGTTATTATTTTCGGAAGAAAGAGAAGTAAGGAAGGCTAAGATATCATTAACCCATAATGACTGTCATTAGGACTAATTAAACACGATTAAAGAAACTAATGACAGATTGAAAACCACTAATGATCATTAATAAACACTAATCAATAGTTAGCAAAAGATAAGCGCAAACCGCGAAAGTTAAATCGCGATTAGTGAAAGTTAATCGTGATTAGTGTTAATTAAGCGTCATTAGCGAATCTAGAATCCTCTGGAATGTTCCAACTTAAGCTCCATGTTTGGGATAGGTTTTGGCCAAAACCATGGGATGTTAAACCATGGTTAAGTCCTAAACCATGGTTTTCTAACCATGGTTAGTGGTTTTCCGGGGCCTATAAATAGACCCCCCACCCATTCATTCTCTACGACTTCCACTACCACCACCACCACAGGGGCTAGGGTCGAGAGGTCGGGAGGAGGAGTGGGAGGTGAGGGAGGAGCGCTAGCGAAGCGCTGCTGGGAGAACGAGAAGGAGAAAGGTATGATCCTCTCTTAGTTTGCTTCGTAAGCTAGGCTTTCAATTCATCCTCTTGTTCTTCCAAGTTTTGTTCTTGATTTATCTTTCTTTCCGATTCGTTTTCCTGTTATGGTTCGAGGAGAAATCTGTGTAACACCCTACTTAGGTGCGGGCGGCTATGCACGTCAGTGACCCTGTGATTCGTCACACGTTCACTCACCTAAGATGCGTGGTGTCTACCGATTCTCCATCGTTTATGTTTCTGTTCTTTCTATTATGCTTTTATAATTATTTTGATGGAGAAATCTGTGTAATACCCTACTTAGGTGCGGGCGACTATGCACGTCAGTGACCCTGTGATTCATCACACATTGACTCACCTAAGATGCGTGGTGTCTACTGATTCTTCATCTCTTGTTGTTTGAGTATATTCTTTCAGTTTTGTTGTTGTTTTCCTCATGATTGATTTTATAGAGGAAACTCTTTTCATTTTTATTTTGAATATGTCCCGATATAAGGGGAAACTCTGCCGAAATTTTCCGAGAAATATGTCCCGATATAAAGGGAAACTCTACCGAAATTTTCCGAGAAATATGTTCCGATATAAGGGGAAACTCTGCCGAAATTTTAAGAGAAAATATGTTCTTGGTGTTCTTCGTGTTCTTCACGTTCTTTGCGTTCTTCGTTCGTTCTTCGCGTTCTTGACACGTTCTTAGCGTTTTTGATACGAAAATGAAATTAGATCTTTTCAGGAGCCTTAAAATAGCCTTTCTAAAAAACGAAACACGATAAAGCCTTGCATACACGAGAGAGAGCTCAATTAGGTAACGAAATCCTTCCTTTTGCTGTTGGGTTTTCATACGAGATTATTGAAATTCTTGATTTTATTTTCTTTGCTATTAAGAACCCTAATTTTGACCATTTCTGAAAAGTCTGAAAAGTTGCTTTGTGATTCCCACTAAAATAGTGTTTAAGCATCAAATTGATACGGGGGCTTTGAAAGTTAGGGTTTGGAAGTTAAAATAAGCATAAATACGAGTATATATGGTTTTGAATAATATAAATGTGAGTCTATACTAAATAGTGCTAATTATGCAAATCGAAGATTTAACGAAAGAATTACATCATGGGAATTGATGTGGCTTGAGTTGGATCCTGAAAAGGATCGTGTGTCACATTAAGGATGACTGGGAGTGGAACTACAGGTCGGGCATGCAACCTGTAGGTTTGTCGGAAGGAAACCGTATTGGCATTTCCCTACCTAGGTGGTACACGGTTGCCCTGCTATGATAAGTGCACACAAATTGAATGTTTTGCAACGCGTGGTACCGGGAGCTAATATATTCGGGTTGGAATGACAGAAGATGTGGTCATGCCATGTAGAGGCACGGGTGGTTCAATAGCGGCTACGTCACGATAATATGTATTTAAAGCCGCTAGGTTATATGATTAAATGTTAGCCTGAGGTTTTAAGCAACTGAGTCGTTGAGGACGGTGTGCTCATTTGATTTTCCAGGCTGAGGGTTTGAGACCTTGTTTAATAAAAGAAAAGGAAATTGTGGGGTAGTATTGGAGGATTGGTTGAGGCGACGTGTGGCGGCATAAGCTTACCAAGATCAACACAATCTCCAATCCCAAAGTGTCCACAGCTTCGGAGTCCAATAATGGTGGGGTTCCCCTAGACTAATCCCCGATGTGGAATAGAAAGGAATAGGACTTAAATTAATGAGAAGGAATGAAATTTTTGTGATATCAAGTTTTGAAAAATTACCCAATTTATTTGCTTTTCTCTTCTTCGTTACTTAGCATTCGCTAATTTTTATCCTATGATTTATGGAAAACCCAACAGGTATCGGTGAGCCATCGCAAGGACTTTAACAATTACATCCAGCTTACATACTAGACATCCAGCCAGCCACAGTAGCTTTACTCTTAAGGTAGTTAGTAATCTTTTGTATATTTTCCTTTCAAGCTGATGTACATGTAAATAGTTATAGTGGGACAGTGTATCATCTGAACTTTATTTTGTGAATAGAAAAGTGTTGAAATACTTTCTTCTGAGTATTTTTATTTGCAGTCTATTTGTGAATGTTAGTTGTGATTGCTGAATAAATTATTGTTGAGTAACCAGATCCGGATATGGAAGGATCCGACGGCCCGGGGAAACGGGGTCGCGACAAAAACCCCAGCAAATGCATGTAAATAGCATCAATTTGTGAATAATAGCATCCATTATTTATTGAATTTATTACGTACAAACTAAGGTTTTCAATGCCAAAATTATAGAATAAAGAGAAGAAAAGAAAAAAGAATAAAATATTGCAAAAATTTTATGACCCTAACCCCGAGACCAAGTCCAAAATGGAATTGTCGACAAGGAATAAAGTAGGGGGAGAGAAGGGCAAAAAAAACAATAAATACCTCATTTACTTATTCCTTAATTATGCATTTTTGACACATATTTTATTCTTTATTAGTTAATAATCAAATAAAAAAATATTTTACATGAAAGTTGTATATAATAATGTAAATAAAAATACAAAATTGAGTTTGCACAAAAGTAATACACAGTATGCATTCTATACACAAAATAAAAAGCCAAAAACCAAACTTCACAGATCCATATCTTCTCAGTAAAACTCAAACATAACAAAATCACCTCTAATTGTATGGAACTTTTCACAAGCTATTTAATGGTGGTGGTTTATATTTTTTTGGAGTTATTGTGTAAAAGTTAGGTTTTGGACCCTTATTGTACATTCTACCGATTTAATATATTAATTTAATTTATTATTCTTTTTTTTTAAAAATCACATTTTTATAATTTTTAAACATTGTTTATAACATATTTGTACACTAATATTAAAATTAAACTAAAAAGATAATGTAAAATAAAACAAATCTATGTAAAAACATAGATGAAATACCTATGTTCTACATGTATATAAATAAAAGGGAAATATATTCTTTAATTCTTTTATTATTTCATACTTTTATAATATTGTAAATATCATTTATATTCTATTTAAAATACAAAATTTTAAAATCGTTAAAATATATTAAAATAAAATAAGTATACATAAAACATAGGTAAAATACCTATGAATATACCTATATAACATACATCTCTGTTTATTTAATTGTACAAATAACATCATAAAAATCAAATAAAAATATATTTATACTCACAAAAATAAGTTATAAATATATAAAATAGAATAATAAAAGAATAAAATAAAATATATAAAATAAAATAAAAATGAACAAAATATAGGTAAATATACCTATAAATAAGCTATTAAAAAGAAACTTGTAATAAAATAAATCAAAAAATAAATAAAATCCATAATAAAATATTACATAAAAAAATAAACAATTTCCATTTTATAATAGAAAAATAATAAAATCATTTTCTATTTTTAATTAATTATTCTTCAATAAAAACCATGGTTTGTCCTGTAGTGGTCTTAAGTGGACCAATTAGGACACGACCCGCATTGACCCTCGGCCAACTGTCCCATCCATGCTTGAGACTAATAAACCCATCTTTTCCCTGATTTTGCGACATTTTTCCTGGGCTATCCATCCATCACTCGCTGAGGCATCTTCACATGAAATGTCCCCTGATCAGTGTACATACACGCCCGAGTCTTAAAATCCATGTATATAGCTCTGATTCCTTATTTTTGGCCGGTTAAATAAGGGCACTAACCATGTCCTTAAATAACTCCATCTTCTCCTTTGCTCATTTTGGCCATTTCTTCACCCTAAAGCTATGCCATCTCGGCCCAGTGAGCATCCAGGTGACAGCTGGAGGTCCCTTGAGATGGATGGGAGCTCGCGGAGGAGGAGATGCGCCCACGACCGCCACTCGCCGGAGGTCCTTCTCCCTTTCCTCCTGGGAAGGTATGATCTGCGCATTTTTTGATTTTTAGGTAGGTTTTAATCTCACCTTTTTATTTATGCATTTCGTTTAATCAGTAGGCCTTAGACGTAGCCTAGACACCCCTATTCGTAGTTCGTCGGAGCTCCGCTCCGACGAACTTTCCCACCCATTTTTACGTGCTAACACGGCTTCATTTTCGTCGAGGGACCCCCCCTCAAGCCGTAGTACCCTCCTGTGCAGGTTAGGCGCGCACACATGCGTCAGGAGAAGGATTCGATGATTGCCGGAGGTTCATGGAGCGTCGTGACTTCGCCGACCCGCTGACGATGCTCCGGTGAAGCTCAGTCGATTCTGATACCTCCAGCACCTAGAGTACCTCGCCAGGAGAAGTCCAAGACCCCTTGGAGCCTCGAAGATCGCCGGAGAGGGGAGATTGGAGGCGGGGAAGTTCGGTCGTTCTGGCCTTCTTCCATGTTCTTCCTCCTCACTTCTCTGTCGTCGGATGATGAAGATGGTGCCAGATTCGGCAAGAGCCGTATGATCAAGGCCAACATCAACCATCATATCACTTTGAGTGATCGAATCTCAGCCACACGAAGCAAAGTGTCATTGCGCGCCGAGGGATCGATGCGTATCAAGTAGGCGAGGCTGGATCGTCGGATGGCACACATAAGGGGTATATTGCACTTTTACCACTGCTCTTTTTGTAGTTAACAATTCGTCTTGTAAATAAACTATGTTATTGTAAATAAATGGGAATTTTGCATGTGAAACTCTGCTATTTATTTTAATTACATTTTGGTCCTTCCCGCCTCACATGTAGTCCCACGTGAGGGTGGAAATTTTGTATATAACCCTTGGTGGTTTTTGGAAATTGTAGAAATATTCAATAAAATTAAATAAATGTTTTCTATAGTTGGCATATTTGCACGGTGGCTCCTGCAACTTATTTTTATTGCATATATGCCCCTACCAGGCCATTTATTTTTATGACTTTTACCTAATTAGTAAAAATAGCTACCTAGCTCCAAAAATTCCCCAAAAATAGGGATTGATGTCCCTTGCCTTGTAGATTAACGCCCATGATTTATTAGGCATTTTTGACAGCTAATTATAAAAAAATGAAATAGGAGCCTATATTCGTTGACTAATTTGTAAAATATAAAAAAAATACAAAAAACTTTTTGAAAAATTCTAAAAAAATATATACGTTATATTTTGATATTTATTGGGTCTAGAAAACAAAACCTCGTAAAAATAGAAAAAGAAAATATAAAAATTTCAAGAAACTACAAAATTCTAAAAAATTATAAAAAACTCTTCAAAAATACCAAAAATATGTTTTCATGTTTTACAATTATATATATTATTTGCATATTAAAATTAATTTGAGTAATTTTGGGACCTATTTACTATTTTTAAAATCCAAATTATTTTCCGATTGTGTATTAACCCCATTAAAGGTATATTTATTACTTTAAAAATACATAAAAATTAGCAAAAAATTCTGAAGAATACAAAAACATTAGAAAAATATTAAAAATCCAAAAACAAATTATTTTCAAAATTTTATTTAAATTTAATATTATTTATAAATATATTTCTATGCATTGTGTAAATAAATCCTTATATATGCTATATTAGTTTTATATAGAAAATATATAAAAAAGATAAAAATATAAAAGGATAATATAAAATTAGAAAATTAAAAATAAAAAAAATAAAAATATATAAAGAAAATATAAAATTAAAAACTCACAAAAACAATAACATGGACAAGAAAAGAATTAATGAGTTTGTGCATTTATTTTGCTCCATCTGTTTGCTCTCAATGTTCGACCTCTACTTGTGCTTACACCTATACACATTTCCTTGTAGAGTTATAATAAATTTAACGCCACATTTTTTATATTCATTGCTTGATATTTATTGTGGGTTAATTGTTGATTGATTTGGATTATTGAGCGGTCACCGCATTGATGATTGATCTGCCTTGTGGATTAATACGACCCCTCGATTTTTCCCCCTCATCACCACCCTTCTCCTAATAGAGATTCGTGGGTCATCCACCCTCCAGGGGGTGGAATGAATCTTCTCCTCAAATGTTCATGAGATCTCATTATTCTCATGAGATCTCTAAGATTTACTACAACTCTTGTCCTAAATAATTTCACAAAAAGTCATAAGTATCTTGTGAATATTGCAATCATGCCATTGGAATTATGTGAATCTCATTCACAACCCAAAACAAAATGTAATTCAATTAATCATTCAATGTGAAACCTCTCTAATATATTATAAATCACATTTATAATATACATGGATAATTGGATAGTGCTATCCACATTATTCATATCCATAATAATTAAATCACATTTAATTATATTGGATTATCATTATTATGCATTCCAAATAATATGAATCAAATTCACATTATTCATGATAATTAGACCACATTTAATTATCCATTTCTCAATGCTTAGATATAATTAACTTTGGAATTATTCTTGAACTCTTTCAAGAATAATGTGCTTTCTCTGAGATACTTGGAGATAAGGACAGGGAGATTGTATTGTTCCACGTATAGTAACTTGGATATTGAGATCACATCTCAAATCCAGATCTCATGGATCTCTCACAGATGCTTGATTTAATCAAGGCCGCAAATCTAATCTTCTCATTGCATTTGAATCTCATTCAGATCGATGTACAACACTTGGACCAAGATCAGATTACTTATCTATGAGAGAAGTCGCTAAAATCCAGACATGTTTAATCACTCCCTCGGAATGGAAGCACTATGGTTATAAAATCATTTTATATCACGTCACCCTCAGGTATTCCTAATATATGTACATCCTGCATATTGGAAGACCTACGATAAACCCGAAGATATAGATTAATGTACATTGTCATCTTTAGGGTTTCATCATCAAGTTTCTCATTCCTTGGTCATTGGGATTTGGTATTGATCATTGATTTCCAAAAGCATATATCATACCATCAAATTCTTATCATGTTTCCAAAGCATGACGACCATGCATGGAATTTGATTGGTCCCAATACCTCATGAGTGAGCTAATGTCTTCCTGTTCACAAGTGAACATGTATGATCCCTTTGAGAGATCGTATTACTCATATGCCCTCATATGCACACCATCTCGCCGGTATATAGACCTTGGTTAGGTCATCAATGTGTTGTTTGCCAAATGTACACACTTAGACATATAGAAACACATCTATCCTTCGGTGAGAAGATTTGTGCCTATATTGTAATATTATTCAACATAGGACTTAGGTTATCTCGATCTCGTTAAGTCAACCATTTGACCTGACTGATCTGACACCTCTGAATCCCTATTCCCATGCAGAGGACATGCATCAATAGGTCGGTCAGATATCAACCTGATGAGAAAGGACTGTCATATCCTACTCAGGCTGGAGATCAACACTTAATGATCATTTGATGGTGCTTGATGAGTCCTCAATATAACTCCTTAGATATTCACCCAAGCACTAGCCTTTATGATTCAATTATTGAATCAACAACTGTATGATTACTAAGATGGCCATGGTGCATACCCTAATTGTACAAAGGGGCCTTATAGTGCATTCATTCATCTAATCTTAGAATGGGAGTGAAAAGAATCAACAACTTCGATTGATAAATCAAATATTACAATAACATTTATTGTAGGAATGGTTCGCCTCAAATCACATGGCTAACATTGTATACATTTTCAGGAATTAAACCCCAACTAAATTAGAGTATGCTAGGACATAAATAAGGATAAAATCTCATATACATAGTAACGAATTGAACAATTTCATAAATTTGGTGTATATAAGCATACACATATTATCAAAGTCTCATTTGAATGTTATACATAAAAGTTTAAATGTTAATAAAACTTTATTATTTTTATCATCATATATCAATCATGTTTTCTTGCTTTTTCTAGTATTTGAACTTTGGTAAAATTGACGTACGCTAGCATGTCAAATAAGGATCAAATCTTGTATGTATGTTAATACAAAAATTGAATTTTATTGAAACTTTAATATATTTTATTTTTGCTTTCAAATATTGACAAAATCTCTTCTATAAGCATTAACAAAAAAAATTAAAATTAATATTTTTATTATTTTATCATCATATATCAAGTTTTTAAGTTTTCTAGGAATTAAATTTCAGTTAAAACTATAGTATGATAGAAAAAATATATGTATAAGATCTCATATATATATATATATATATATATATATATATTAGTTGAACAAGTTCCCAAAGTTAATGTATATAGTAGACAAAGGTTAACAAAATCCTCATATAACTATTAATATACAAAAACTAATTTTAAAAAATAACACTTTAATATTTTTGTCATAATATTTATATGATACTTACTTTATTTTTGTGCATTTTAAATCTTTAGCTAAAAATTAATGTATATTAATATGTCAAATATGGATGAAATCTCACATGTATTTTAATATAAAATCTAACTTTCAATGAACTTCATATATCTTTATTATAATATATATAACATTTTATTGAATTTTTAGTCTTTGATGTTTTCCCAAAATGGTGTATGTAGCGCACAAATATTGACGAATCTCATATGATTCATGTCTCACAAAAATATTTAAAATTATTTTTTTATTATTTATCATAAAATATATGTCATATTGTTTGAGTTTTCAGAAATTAAACTTTCAATTAAAATTAGAGTTTGATAGAACACAAATATATATACAATCTTATATATCTTGTGTAACATCTCGAGTCCTAAACCCAGTCCGTTATGGGAACTCTTATAAATTGGAACTCTAGACCACTACCTAAAATGTTGAAGCAGAGGTTGCCTAGTATTATCCCACTACTTATAAGCTATTACCACACTATGATTACTAGTTATGGTACTCTGTTTGGGGCACTACAATCACCCCCATTTACATTCGCAATGTCCTCGTTACGCGATGGCCAATGTGGTGGCTTCACCTCTTGCGTAGCCCTTTCCTCCAAGCTTTATGGTAGGTGTGGCTCTACCTCCTGGGTAGACCTTTTCTTTATTCGACAGATTATGATCTAATATCATTTGTGACATCTCAGATCTTAGAACCAATCCATTATCAGGCATTATTGGCTAAAACAACTTTTTGGGCTTATGCCAAACTGGAGACTTTAAACGGCAACCCAAAGTGCTTAAACCCAGGTAGACTAGTAGTATCCCCCACATTATTTCCCTCACTTATAAGTTACTTATTACACTTTTTGATTACTAGTTGTGGTACTTGTTTGGGATTTTATATCTTAACAAGTGGAACAGTTTCTCAAAATTAATGTTTGTTAGCACACAAATAGAGATGAAATATTATCATAAGTATGTTACTCACAAAAAAAGTTACAGTTAATAATTTTAATATTCTTATTAAAAATATATTTCGTAATCTTTAAATTTTTGAGGTATAAAACTTTTGGTTGAAATTAGAGTATGTTATAATACAAGTAAGGATAAAATCTCAAAATTTCTCAAACATAGTGTATATTATCAAACAAAGATCGCTGAAATCTCGTATGAACGTTAATGAATAAAAAATAATATTAAAATGAAACTTTATTATATTTATCACACAATATCTATAATGATTTCATGATTTTTTAGTATTTGAACCTTTTTGTTAAAATTGATGTTTTTAGCGCATAAAATATGGATGAGATCTCATATTTACGTTAGTATAAATAATTTTAAATAAAACTTTATTATAATTTAACTAAATATATATTTTTTCGTGTATTTTTTAGGGGTTGATCTTTTTCTTGAAATCGGTGCATGTTAATACACAAATGTTGATGAAATTTGTTATATATGTTAGCTAACAAAATTTTATTTTAAAAATAATATTTTATTTTTTTATAAAAATATCATAGTCTTTACTTTTTTAGCAATTAAACTAATAGTTACAAAAATTGCATGTTAGAACACAAATAAGGATGAAATCTCATGTATATTAATGTGTTGATCAATTTCTCAAATCTGTAGTATATTAGCATACAAAGATTATTGAAATCTTGTATGAATGTAAAAATGAAAAAAAAATAAAACAAAACTTTATTATATTTATGGTAATATTTTTTGTATTTAAACTTTTAATTAAAATTGATGTATGTTAGTACATCAAGAATAGAATGGAATCTTCTATGTATGTTAACAGAAAATTTTAAATTTTAAATGAACTTTATTGTAATTTCATTGCAATATGCATTTTCTTAAATTTTAAGGGATGATATTTTTCTCAAAATTGGTGTATGTTTCCATAAAAATAACGATGAAATCTCATATATTCTCTATAAAAAAATAATTTCAAGTTTCATATTTTATTATTTTTATAATAAAATATATTGTTATTTTTAAATTTTTTGAGTAATGAAGCTATAAGGTATAATTAAATTATGTTCGAACACAAATATTGATAAAATCTAAGATATATTAACGAGATAAACAATTTCTAACTTACTAAATCTCTCATGCTTTCTTGATTATTTTAGTTTTTGAACTTCTATTTAAATTGATGTATGTTAGAAAATCAAATATGGATAAAACATAAATGTATGTTGATACATAAACTTAATTCCAAATGAAATTTTATTATACTTTAATTAACATATATATTGAGTTTTATCGGGGTTGATCTTTTTTTCTTGAAATCGATACATGTTAGCAAACAAATAATGATGAGATCTCATATTGAGTTCTTTTAGTAAGTAATCTTCCAATGAAAATTGGAGTATGTTATAACACAAATAAGGATCAAATCTCATATATATTAACAACTTGAACCATTTTTGAAAATTAGTATATATTATTAGCACATAAAGATTAAATAACCTCATATGAATGTTAATACATGAAAAAATATTTTGAATTAAAAATGTATTATTTTTATCATATTTTATCTATCATGATTTCTTCATATTTTTTAGTATTTGAACTTTTGGTTAAAGTTGATGTATGTTAGCAAGTAAAATGGATGAAATCTCATAAGTATGTTTATACAAAAAAATGTATTTAAATGAAAAATTATTATGTTTTTATTATAATATATATAGCACATTCTTGAATCTTTTAGGATTGAATTTTTTTATTAAATTGGTTGTATGTTCACAAGCAAATATTGGCATATTCACATATGAGTGTTAGAGCATAGAGATTTATTTACAATATAATATCATTATCAAAAATATATTTCCTTTTCTCTTTTAGGGATTAAACTTTCAAGTAGATTTAAAGTTTGTTTGAATACAAATATGGATAAAATCTCATATATATATATATATATTAATAAGTTGAACACTTTCTCAAAATTGGTATATATTAACATAAAAATATTAATGAAATATCATTAAATGTTAATAATTAAAATTATAAATTTAGAAAAACTTTATTATTTTTTTTCATAATATATCTGTCATTCCTTCTTGTTTTTTCTAATATTAGAAATTTTAATTAAACTTGATGTCTGTTAGCACATTAAATATGGATGAAACCTCAAATGTATGTTAATTAAAAAAATTTTAAATTGAACTTCAATATAATTTTATTAAAGTTCCTATAACATTCTCTTAAGTTTTTTAAGGGTTTATCTTTTTTATTGAAATTTATTTATGTTAACATACGAATATTGATGAAATCTCGTATGAATAATTAGCATGCAAAATTTTATTCTAAAAATAATATTTTATTTTTATCATGAAATGTATATAATATACTTTTATTTTCTTATGAAATAAATTTATAGTATGCTATATCACGAATTTTAATAAAATCTCATATATATATATATATATACCTTAACGAGTTGAATAGATTCTCAAAATTTGTGTGTGTTAGCATATAAAGATTAATGAAATCACATATGAGTATTAATAAAAAAAACTAAAATAAAATGTTATTATTTTTTATATAATAAAATCTATTATTATTTCAAAAAAATTCTATTCATTTTTTTTAGTATTTGAATTTTTATTTTTATTGATGTATGTTAGAACATCAAAGTATCAAGTCTCATGGGTGTGCTAATACAAAAAATTAATTAGAAATGAAACTTCATCATAATTTACAACAGATAATATTTTCTTGTGTTTTTATGGGACGATTATTTTTCTCGTAATTGGAATATGTTGGCATATAAATATTTATGAAATCACATATCTATGTTAGCACGTAAATTTTTTATTTTAAAAGTAATATTTTATTATTTTAAAATCAAGTATATATCATAACCTTTTTTAGAGATTAAACTTTCAGTATAAATAAGAATATGTTATAACATAAATACAGATAAAATCTCATATTGATTAATGAGTTGGGCAATTAATTGAAAATGATGTGCATTAGCATGAAAATTTTAATAAAATATCGTATGAATAATAATACATAAAATTAAAATATTAAAAAACCTCTGTTATTTTTATTTTAATATATCTATCATGTTCTGTGATTTTTTAAGTATTTGAACTTTTGTTAAATTGATGTTTGTTAGCATATCAAATATATATGAAATCTCATATTTATTTTAATACAAAAATAATATTATATGAAAATTTATTATTTTTATTACAATATAGAAATCATTTTCTTGAGTCTTTTAGTTGCAGATTTTTTTCTCAAAATGGCTGTATTTTAGCACAAAAATATTAAGGAAATCTAAGAAGTTTAGTACAGAAAAAGTTATTCTAAAAGAAACATTATATTTTTTAAAAAATATGTAATATTATTTTAGTATTTTATATATAAAATTTTTGTTAAAATTAGAGTACATTAGAAAACAAATTTGCATAAAACCATATATATTAACGAGTTGAACAATTTCTCATAATTATGTATATTAGCTCATAAAGATTAATGAAATATCATATGAATGTCAATATAATGAAAATGAATTATAAATTAAAACTTTATTACTTTATCATAATATATCTAGCATTCCTTTCAAAAATAAAATATATATGGATCATGCTTTCTTGATTTTTCTAGTAATTGAACTTTTAGTTAAAATTAATGCATGTAATGACATCAAACATGTATGAAATCCCATGTGTGTTGATGCAAAATTTTAATTTTAAATGAAATTTTATCATAATTTATTGCAATAAATATAAAAATTTCTTTATTTTTTTAGTGGTTCATTTTTTCTCGTAATCTGAGTATCTTAGTAACAAATATTGTAGAAATCTCATTGTTCTTTAGCACACAAAATTTTATTTTAAAATTATTAATTTATTATCATAAATAATATATCATATATGTTATTTTTTAGGTATCAAAATTTTATTTGAAATTGAAGTATGGTAAAACACATATATGGATAAAATCTCATACTCACTAATGAGTTCGACAATTAATCAAAATTGGTGTACATTAGCGCATAAAGATCAACAAAATATATTACAAATGATAATACATAAAAATAAAAAAAACTTTATTATTTTATCATAGTATAGCTATCACAATTTTTTGATTTTTTAAGTATTCCAACTTTTATTAAAATTGAGGTATATTATCACGTCAAATATTGATGAAATCTTATATGTATTTTAATACAAAAATGATGTTAAACAAATTTTTTAATTTTTATTGCAATATGTATAAACTTTTCTTAATTTTTCAAGGGTTGATTTGTTTCTGTCGAAATCGGTGTATGTTAGCAAAAAAATTAACGAAATCTCAAATTTTTGTTAGAACATAACATAAAATTAACATTTATTCTTTTTATCAAAAAGTATATATCATATTACTTGTGTTTTTATGAGATAAAATTAGAGTATTTTTGAACATAAATATGGATAAAATCTTATATATATATATAGAGAGAGAGAGACGTACACATACATATGTATATTAACGAGTTAACCAATTTTTCAAACTTAGTGTATTTGCTCATAAAGATTAAAGAAATATCATATAAATGTTAATAAATAGATATTTATTTATAAAATAAAAATATTTTTATCATAATATATCTATCATTCCTTCAAAAAAATACTATCATACTTTCATAATTTTTGTAGTATTTCAATTTTTAGGTAAAATTGATATTTGTTAGAACATTAAATATGGATAAATTATAATATTCAAGTCAATAAAAAAATTTAATATTAAATGTATCTTTAATATATTTTTATTGCAATAAATATATGATGTTTTTAAATTTTTTAGGGTTATCGTTTTTTTTGAAATCAGTGTATGTTAGCATACAAATATTAACGAAATCCCATATCTATATTAGAATACAAAATATTAATTTAAATTTATATTTTTTTTATCATAAAAATATATATATCATTTTCAATGAGTTTTTTATTAATTAAACTTTCAACTTTAATTTGAGTACATTAGAATACAAATTTCGATAAAATCTCATATTTATTAACAAGTTGTATAATTTTCTGAAATTCGTGTACATTACAACACATAGATAACAAAATCTCATATGTAAATAAATAAACAAATGATTAATTTTAAAACACAATTTTATTTTTATCATAATATATCTATTATGTTTTTTGATTTTTAAGTATTTGAATTGCTAGTTAAAATTATTTATGTTAGCACGTCAAATATGGATGGAATAACATATGTATGTCAATATAAAAATAAATTCAAATTACACTTTTTTTTAATTCCATTGAAACATATATAACATATTCTTGAGGTTTTTAGAGGTTGATTATTTTAGCATAGAAATATTGACAAAACCTCATATGCATGGTAGCACACAGAAATTTATTTTGAAATTTATATTTTATTATTTTTATCATAAAGTATATATCAAATCTTTGAGTTTTTAGAACTAAAGTTTTAGTAAAAAATAGACTATGTTAGAAAACAAATATGAATAAAATATTATTTAACGACTTAACAATTGCTAAAAATTGGTGTACATTAACAAACAAAGATTAAAGAAAAAACTCATATGAATTTTAAAACACAAAAAAATATTTTTAAAACCAAAAAGTTATTATTTTTCGTAATATACCATTCCCACTTTCGTGTTCTTTTTTAAATTATTTGAAATTTTAATTAAAGTTGAGTATGTTGCCACATCAAATATGGATGAAATTCAAATGTATTTTAATGCAGGAAATGTTTTAAATGAAACTTAATACTATTTTGTTGCATATATATATATATAGAGAGAGAGAGGGTTTGTCCAAGGAGCCATGTGCCCATCAACGTTTTAGTGAGCACCCATTCTGAGCCATACACGTGTATTAGCAATAACTATATTTCTAATTATAGGCTACCACGTATTTAAAAAATCCTATATTTCCTATTATACATCGTCCTTAAAAATTAGAAAACGGGAATGATTTAAATAAATGATCCCATGCGAATGATTAAGATCCAAACACTGCGATAGTAATAAATATAATTCGGTCAAGTAAATGCTTGTTGTGAGATCGGTAATATCAAGACAATGATCAGTAATTTACATCCAAATAGTTACACTGTACAGAATTTAGTAATATGTATAAAATGGCCAAGTAAATGTGTGTCGTGAGATCAGTAATAACATAAAAAGTAATTAGTAAATGTTACTGAACATGTGATATAAGGCAAAGATATGTACATTACTGAACACAAACAACAATTTACTCGATAACAGTATATATATTACTTGAGTATCATCTATAAATTACTGAATTCTGTTCAAAGTAATAAAACATGGAAATTACTGACCATTGTTATGGTTTTACCGACTTCACAACAAGCACTTACTTGTCCATTGTATATATATTACTGAATTCTGCACCATATAATAAAATGAATGTAAATTACTGACCGTTGTTGGGATATTACTGATCTCGCAACAACCAGTTACGTGAGTATTGTCTCTAAATTACCGAATTCTATTCAAAGTAATAATACATATAGAAATTACTGACCATTTTTTATGATTTTACTAACTTCACAACAAGCACTTACTTGATCAGTGTGAATATATTACTGAATTCTGCACCATAATAAAATGAATGTAAATTACTGATCGTTTTTTGGATATTACTGATCTCGCAACAACCATTTACTTGATTATTGTATATATATTACTGACCTGAGTATTTAGATCTCGATTTTCTGCAAGAAATCATCAATTTGAATGTTTTCTTTCCAAAACGTTCTTCCTATTTTTAGGACGCGATAAAATTGGAATCCACTTATTGTTAAATCACTTTGCATATTAATCTCCTTCCAAAAACAACATTCTTTGAAATAGGTAACCACTCAATTGGTAATACACATGTATGGCCTACAAATGGTGCTCATCGAAACGCTAATGGGCCTTGTGCACATTGGATAAAAACCCTATATATATAACATTTTCTTGAGTTTTTAAGGGCAACCCTTCTTCTTGAAATCAGTGTATGTTAACAAACAAATATTGATGAAATATCACATATGAGGAAAGGGATCCTACTCCATGGAGTAGGTAACTTACCTACTCCATTTTTTCAAAATTTTTTTATTGTTTTGGAAAAATACTTCCATGGATTTTCATAACTATATCCCTCTAATATGTCATTCAAATTTCACCGGAAACAGAGACTCCTACAGCCTCCATCCAGAACAAGAAAAATACAGCAAATCTCTGACCGTTAAAAAATGACAGTCTGGATGAAGGCCGTAGGAGTCTCAATTTCTAACGAAATTTGAATGACATATTAGAGGGATATAGTTATGAAAATCCGTGGAATCATTTTTTCAAAAAGCTAAAAAAAATTGAAAAAAATACAATGGAGTAGGTAAGTTACCTACTCCATGGAGTAGGTCCTTTTTCTCATATATATAATATATATATATATATATATATATGTTAGAACATAAATTTTATTCTTGAAATAATATTATTTTTTTATCATTAAATATATATAATATTCTTTGAGTTTTTAGGAAATAAAATTCAATTAAATAGAGTATTTTAGATCTCAAGTGTGGATAAAATTCTCATTTATATTAACAGGTTGAACGGTTTCTCAAAATTGGTGTATATTAGCAACCAAAGATAACGAAATAGCATATCAATGTTAATTGATGAATCTCTGATTAATCATCACTATACTCCATTTTTATCGTCAGAGCATAATCACCTTCATCTAAATATTCATTAATTATGTATCATTAACAATAAACCCTTCTCCAGTAATTAACCCTTTTGTTTTCTTTATTTTTTTTATTTCCTATTAATAACCACTAAAAATTAGATTAAATATTGTAGATATTTGTTTTGGTATTAAAAAGAAACTCAAAAGACAAAAAATCTCAAAACATTATAAAGAAGTGTTTTATTCACTAAAAATACTTCCAAAAATATTATTTTGTGTTTTTTATCTCTGTTAACTTTTTGTCCAACATAAAACTTTTAGATCTCATCAAGATCTACAACTTTCATGCTTTAAATTTTTGTTAATTTTGATTCCTTCTATTTTTGTATTTTCTTCTTATTTTTCCTTTTCTAATATTTATCATTGGACCATGTGGCACCCTCTAGGCTGTCCATGTGGTTGCTCCTCCTTGTTCCACAAGCCTCTGCTCTCGATCCTTGGATCCTCCTTCACCTGCCTACATCTCAACTGTCCATCTCCCTTCTTCTTCCAGTTGTCCAACCCCCTCCCTTTGCTTCATTTGGACCACTCCTTCCCGCTTAAATTCCCCTTTGTTGGATCCTCTTGATGGATGCAATCCTAGCCACCTATCAATGCCTCAGTTCTTAACCTTCTTATGCAATCCTCGATTGCATTTCCACCACAGGCATATGCTCAATCCTTCACCGTATGATCTGATCGGATAGATCCGATCATATCCACCCAATTGCACCTCGATTTAAAGCAATGGATCTCCTAATCCAATGGTAGATATGTGTTTTCCACCTCCCGCCTCCTCCTATGTCGAGCATTGCACCTCATCGCTCCTGCTACCCCTTCCAATTTTAGCCACCAAGCCTCGATGCCTCTCCACAATTTAACACCACCTATATGTAACCCTAATACCTGTAACCTTACCATCCATCAAATCCATCAACTCTGTCCCCTTCTGCTCCATCCGGTCATTACAATCCACCCTCTCCCTTGCCTAAACTGGTCGGATCTCCACCACCTTAAATACCCCATCCTCTGCCCCCGTATCCACTCATCCACCAATTCTAGGAGCTCCCTCATAGCCCTCCTCCTCCTGTGATAGAGGATGGAGGAATGGAGGCGTGACGATGGTCAACGCCTCTGGTGTTGACCCTTGGCTTCAATGGCCAAGTCACAATGGCTTTGCTATCGTTGATCCCTCTAGCATGGCTGGCTAGATAGAACAACCGGAGGCCCCTTAAGAGCCTCAGCCCAAGCCCCTCCTCCACTGTCATTTCCCTCCGACCAGGTACATCGCCACCTTTTATTTTCCTTACTTTTCTCTTAATTTTCTCCATGTAAACATTCACGATCTTCGATTACCAACCTTTACTTCACATTCATCACATCACCAGCATCCTCACGCTACCTGTTGATCGCCACCCTTCTTCCTCCATGAACTAATCAACTCCAGGCTTCCTCCTCAGTTGGAGGTGAAGGAGTACTCGCTCCGGGCTCCACTTTCTTCGCATCGCACACTCACCATATAGCTCACCATGCTTCGATTATCTAGCCCATTAGTCTTTTTGTAGATACATTTCATAAGCTGGACTTTGGGTGGAGCTCCGTTCTAGAGCTCCTCCTCCCATGCATCTTCGTCGACAGTCGCGTCCAACCATTCTCATTCCTCCTCCGCCCTTTAAACTTCAATGCCAACCTTCTAAAATACTCTTGGGATTTTCAACGACTGTGGGGCGGCACAGAGGATCTCCAAGAATCTTGTCGGAGCTCCGTATATGTTGCCAACACCTGGCGGAGGAGATAGTTGCAGAACATACAGGTGTTGTTGGATGGCGCCCATCCGGCATCCATCCTACGGCTGGATTGCAGCCACGTCACATCTCCAAAACACAGAGGCTCGATGGCACTGAGCCTCACCTGAAGTCACCTCGGGCCACCACGTGACCTGAGGCACCTGTAATGGCACCAAGCCATCATCCAAACCCTTTCCTGCTCCCGAGCCAAGTTTGCGTGCATGCAAAGCGTGTGTGGGTCAGGGAAATTTGCACAGATACCCTATAACTTCTATAAAATTGCAACTAGGTCCAACTCAGGCAAGCGTACATGTACTTGGGTAATTTGGAAGAAGGTCCTACCAAGTCTTCTTCATTACATAAATGCCCTTACCAGTGACCTATTGCAAATTTATTCTCTTTATTCCCCATATTGTCATTATAATTATTCCCTTGCATTGTTTTCTTCATGACTTAAGTATTTGAACTCCAAATTGGATGATTTCTGTATCATTTGATTGCAAATTTTATCCTCTTCGTGATGGCATATTTTATTCGCTAAATTGAATTTTAATTTAAGAGGTTCAATTTTGGATATTTTATGTGTTATTTGCTCCTCATTTTTATGCCTTTCATTGAATCGTGAATTGTATATGTGCTATAATGGACATTGAAATTTATTCTCTTTTAATTACTCAATTATTGAACTAATTTTGGAATTTTTTGTATTTGCATCATCATCTCATATTGTATCTTCCTGTATTATAAAAAAATCAAATAAAGATAGCATACTTCTCATTCATTGCATGCTTTTCTTTGTGTGAGTTTCATGTGCATTTTTGTCTACATTTTATTTGCATTATTCGGTGATATATTTTGTATCTGCATAGCGAAGACCTAATGACTGAAACTAATCGCTTAAATTTAAATTCCAATAAATAGATAAAGAGTCTCATGGCCCTTTATTCGACCTTGGCAGACTTGCCAAGTTAAAAACTCTCCACATATTCGAGAGTGTGGTTCCACTTGGTTCATTTTCATCAACTGTACTATTATAAAATACGATTATCAATGTTGTGAAAATGTGAAATCATCAGATGGCACCGTTATCGGAGACACAGATCATCCTTATTTATTTATTATATTTTATTGTATTATTTTTATGTTGATTATTGTAAAAAAATATACATCTTCTTGTGTTTTTGCACCATTTTTGTTGATTAATTTCCTTGATATTTCTCTGATATTTTTCTTTTGTGGCAGGGCATGCGGAGATGGAGGACACTTGATCTACACTGAGGTGTGGAGATGGGAGTTCCCGCTGCGAGGAACCGTAGTAGAAAACATCTGAAGATCTCAAGTATTTGAATTAGCAAATCATTCCATTTTCATTGTCTATATAATTTTAGTCACTGTATTTCTAGCGGTCCTTGTTCAAGGGCTCGCATATGTAGCATGAACCTAAACTCGGAATATGTGTATATAGCATGTTTCACTCCGATCAGGGAGGGGCTTCACTTGAGTGTTCGAACCTAGGGTTAGGCACGTGACCCATCGAGCTTCCTTCATTTAATGCTATATCACTTGTGCTTAACTGTAGGTAGGACACACATAATTCACGAGATGCACATACATCACTTCACTTAGCCAAATTGATTGAATTCTTTTCTCCTAATAGAAGCATGTTTAGGTTGTCATTTTTATCGGCTTGCATGCATTTAATGATAAATTCAAATTCAGTCTTGAATATGCATGGAGAATACTGGAGGCACTGTAAAGTTCTTCTCTCAAGCATGAATCATGGTTTTATTGTATGCATCAACTTTTCTCAATCTCTCTCTCTCTTGATTTACAACATAATATCTTACTGGGGTCGGGACTGGCCACTAGACGATGCTTGATTGATTTGTATTCACATTAATACGGTGATAACCTTAAGAAAAATTGGGACTGTAATGCAAGCTAACAAAAATAAATAGAACAAAATAAACCTTGAATTATGGGAGAGCAACACCCGCATTGCATGCAACTTGTGTTTGATTGTTGAGAGGAGAGGATGTATCCCTAGGATAGTGCCCAAAACAGATCTTTAAACATGTGTAATGGACTTCAATTTTTGATGATCACCAATAAATGGATAAGATAAATGACAAACACTTGTTGGTCTTCACATGAAAGTTGGCTAATCAAGGATATTGCTTCAATGATTGAGCATTGGATGTCTATTCTCCTCATCACTCCTGTAACCCTAGATGATCCACCCCTCCCCCATATCCATAGACATTTTTTTGTTAGATGCTTATAGAAGATGCACCTTGGTGTACTCCAAGGAAAACAAGTACAGATGACTCAACAACTTCTAACGAACACATTGATTAACAAACCAAAAATATGTGTTGAGAAATAAGGCACTATGTTCTAATGTGAGGAAGAGAATAAAATACACAAACCAATGCCCTCCAAAATATGTCCTTCCATCTACACTTCCTAGTCCGACAAACTAGTGAGACGATGGATTGAACGTAAGAAAAGACTTATTACCTAGAGTTGAGGATTAGGTCTAGAGGAGATTCTCGTAGACTAGAACCTTGAGTGACATCTTGACTCGACTCTCATGATTGCAGTACACTTATTGTCATGTCCTTATATTATATGTACAAAATAGAGAGTCTGATAATTAGAGAAGTTGGATTCCTTTTAACTAGAGCATGGTTGAACCCAGAATTTTAGGTCACTCAACATGAGGGTCCTAAATGAATTGGGCTGTACAAATTCACATGCACTGTCAGGAATATATCTGGCTCCTTCATTCTTTAGTTGCTTGAGGACGAGCATAGTTTAAATATAGGGGTGTGATGAATATATGATTAATCATCGCTATACCCCCTTTTTATCCTCGAAGCATAATCGCCTTCATCTAAATCTTCATTGGTTATGCATCATTAACAATAAACCCTTCTCTTGTAATTAACCCTAACTTTTATCTATGAATTAACCCATTTTTTCTTTATTTTTCCTTATTTTATTTCCTATTAAAAACAACTAAAATTAGATTAAATATTGTAGATATTTGTTTCAGTATTAAAGAAATCAAAAGGACAAAAATCTCAAAACATTATAAAACAATGTTTTTATTCACTAAAAATGCTTCTAAAAATCTTGCTTTGTGTTTTTATCTCTTTTTACTTTTTATCCAACATAAAATTTGTAGATATCATCGATATCTACAACATTCATGTTTTAAATTTTTGTTAATTTTGCTTCCTTTTATCTATTCGGTAATTTCTTTTTATTTTTCATTTTTTAATAATTACCATTGGGCCACATGGCACCCTCTGGGTCGTTGGCATGGCCGCTCCTCCTTACACTACCTGCCTCTGCTCTCGACCCATGAATCCTCCTTTACTTGACTCCATCTCAACTGCCCATCTCCCTTCTTCTTCCAGTCGTTTGATCTCCTCCATTTGCTTCATCTGAACCACTCCTTACCGCCTAAATTCTCCATCATTGGATCGTCCTGATGGATGCACAACTACCTATCAATGCCTCACTTCTTAGCCCTCTAATGCAATCCTCGATTACATATCCGCCACACACATACGCTCAATCCTCCACGGGTTGATCTGATATGATAGATCTGATCTTATCCACCCAATCGTGCCCCGATTTCAGTCGATGGATCACTTGATCCAACGACAGATTTTTATCGTCCACCTCCTGCCTTCTCTGTGCACACCTCGCCGCTCCTGCTACCCCTTCCAATTTTAGCCATCGAGCCTCGATGCCTCTCCACGATCTAACACTACCTACATGTATACCAAATACATGTAACCCTTGCCATCCATCAACTCACATCCTGCTCCACTCCATCTGTCCATTACAACTATCCCCTCTCTTACCTAAAATGGTTGGATCTCCGCCACACTAAATAGACGTCCTCCGCCCCTATATCCACTCATCCACCAATTCAAGGATCTCTCGCAAGGCCCACCACCTCCTCATGTTATAGAGGATGGAGGAATGGAGGCACGATGATGGCCAAAGCCTTCGGTGTTGACCCTTGGCCTCATCGGCCAAGTCAGGGTGGCTCTGCCACTGTTGAGCCTTCTGGCATGGCTGGACAGATACAGCGACGACCGGAAGCTCCTTAGGAGCCTCAGCCCAAGCCCTCCTCCGCTGTCAATTCTCCTCCAACTATGTACATCTCCACCTTTTATTTTCCTTACATTTCTATTGATTTTCTCCATGCACATATTCACCATCTCCGACCACCGACCTTCCCTTCACATTCATCATGTCATCATCATCCTCACATTACCCATCGATCGCCACCCTTCTTCCTCCACAACCTTGTCAACTCCAGGCTTCCTCTTCCATTGGAGGCGGAGGAGTACTCACTCTGAGTGCCACCCTCTTTGCATCACACGCCTGCCATATCGCTCGCCATGCTTCGGATATCCACCCCACTAATCTTTTTTGTAGGTACCCTTCATAAGTGGGACATCAGACGGAGCTCCATTCTATAGCCCTGCCTTCGGCGTAGATTTGTTGACAACCACGTCCAATCATTCCCGTGCCTCCTCCGCCCTCCGAGATTCAACACCGTCCTTCCAAGATACTCATGGGATCTTCAACAACTGCGGGGCAACACAGAGGAGCTCCATGAATCTCGTCGGAGCTCCGTTCACGCCACCAACACATGATAAAGGAGATAGTTGATGAATATACATATGTAGTTGAATGGCACCCCTCTGATGGCCAAACAACAGTTGGATTGCAACCACATCACAACTCTAAAGCATGGAGGCTCGGTAGCACCGAGCCTCACATGAAGTCACCCCGGGCTGCCACGTGGCCTGAGGCTCTTGTAGCGGCACCAAACCATAGTTCTAACCCATGTCTGTTCTCAAGCCTTAGCCCGTGCACATGTAGGCTGGACAATTCGCATGGATGCATAGAAATTCTCCTAAATTGCAACTAGGTCTAGTCTAGGCGTGTGTGCTTCACGTGTCGTGCCTGGGAAATTTGCAAGAAAAGATTGTCAGGTCTTCTTAATTACAGAAATGTCACTACCAATGAAATATATGCATATATATATATATATATATCCTCTTTATTCCTCATATTTTCATTGCAACTATGCTCTTGCGCAATTTTCTTCATAGCTTGAGCATTTGAATTCTAAATTGGATGATTTTAGTTTCATTGGATTACAAATTTTATCCTCTTTCCGATGGCATAATTTATTCACTGATTTGATACTTAATTTAAAAGGATCAATTTTGGATATTTTAGGTGTCATTTGCTCCTCATTTTTATGCCTTTCTTCGAACTGTGACTTGTATCTATGCTCTAATGGACAATGAAATTTATTATCTTTTAAATGATCAATAATTGAACTAATTTAGGGAATTTTTATATTTGCACCATCATCTCATCCTGCATCATTATGTATTGCAAAAAAAATCAAATAAAGATAGCATACTTCTCATTCATTGCATGCATGTTTTTGCATGAGTTTCATGTGCATTTTTGTCTGCATATATTTGCATTATTCTGTGATGTGTTTTGTATCTATGTAGTAAATATCTAATGATTGAAATTAATCACTTAAATTAATCGATGATATCTTATAAATAGACGAGGAGGCTCGTGTTCCTGTGTTCGACCTTGGTAGACTTGCCAAGTTAAAAATTATCAATATATTTGAGAGTGTGGTCTGCTTGGATCATTTTCACTATATGTACTACGATAAAATATGATTATTAATGTAATGAAAATGTGATCGTCGTTAATACACCAAAAATTATATTAAAATAAAATATTGTTATTTTGGTATAATATATATCGTTACTTTAAAAAAATATCTGTATTTCCTTCTTATCTTTTAGTATTTGAACTTTTTTATTAAAGTTGATGTATATTAGCACATCAATATGGGTGTAATCTCATACGTATGTAAAAAATCAATGGAATTTTAAGATAATATTGATGCAATAAATGTTACATTTTCTTGAGTTTTTAATGGGTTGATACATTTTCTCGAAATCAGTGTACGTTAGCAAATAAATATTGGCGACGTCTCATACGTATGTTACCATTAAAAAATTATTTTAAAATTTATATTTTATTACTATTATCACAAAATATATACTATTATTTGACTTTTTTAGGAACAAACCTTTTACTTGAATTTATCGCATGTTAGAACAAAAATATAGATAAATTTTATATCTATTAACGAGTTGGACAATTTATCGAAATTGGCATGCATTAGCAAACATAGATTAACAAATACCATATGAATTTCAATATGTAATAAATTAATTTTAAATGACACCTTATTATTTTTATCATGATATATATATATATATATCATGCTTTCTTGACTTTCTTAGTATTTGACATTTTAGTTAGAATTGATATATGTTACACATTAAATATGGATAAATTCTCAAATATGTTAAAAAATTTATCTGCAAATGGAACATTATTATATTTTTATTACAATGTATACATCATTTTCTTGAGTTATTTAGGACATGATCTTTTCTCTTGAAATCGATGTATGTCAATATACAATTATTTACTAAATCTCATATATATATATATATGTTAGGATATGAAATTTCTTATAAATACTATTTTATTTTGAACATCATATATATGTAATATTTGAAATTTTTTACATAAAATTTCGATTAAAATTAGAGATCGTTAGATAACAAATATGGATAAAATCTCACATATATATTATGAGTTAAATATTTTTTCAAAATTGGTATTTATTAGCATATAATGATTAGTGAAATCTCATGTGAATATTAATATTCAAAACTTATTTAAAAATGAAACTTTATTATTTGTTTCATAATATATCTAAAATTACTTTTAATATATATATCATTATTTCTTGATTTTTATGTAGTATTTCATATTATAGTTATAATTGAAATATGTTTGAACATCAAAATGGATGAATTATCACATGTATGTTAATTAAAAAATAAATATCAAAATGGATGAATATCTATCATTATTTTTGTCATAAAATAATTTTATAATGAACTTTATTACAAATTCATTGCATCGAGATTTTAGGATTGAGCTTTTTTCTCGAAATGGGTATATGTTAGAATAGAAATAATGACAAAATCTCCTATATATGTTGCAAAAAATGTTTTAAAATTAATATTTTATTATTTTTATAAAAATCATATTATTTGAGTTTTTTAATAATTAAACTTTTAGTTGAAGTTAGAGTATGCTAGAACACGGATATGGATAAACTTTAACATTTATTAACATGTTGGGAAATTTCTTGAAATTAATGTACATCAACACATATGAATGATAATATTCAAAAAAAATTAAAACAAATTTTTGGTATTTTCATAAAAATAAATCTATCATGTTGTCTTGATTTTCTTAATATATAAACTTTTTATTTAAAATGGATATATGTCAGCAAATTAGATATGGATGAAATCTCATTTGTATGTTAACACATAAACATTTATTCTAAAATTAATAATTTATTTTTATTATCATAATATATATCGTGATATTTTGTTTTATAGGAATTAAAATTTAAATTAAAATTAGAGTATGTTACAACAAAAATATGGATAAAATCTCATATCTATTAACAAGTTGAATAATTCCTCAAAGTTGGTTTATATTAGAATACGAAGGTTAATGATATCCTATGAGTGTTAATACACAAAAATAAATTTTAAAGAAAATCTTTTTAACACAATGTATATTAGACCATCAAATGTGGATGAAATCTAAAATGTATGCTAATACAAAAACTATTTTAAATGTAACTTAATAATTTTTAATTGTAATATATATAACATTTTCTTGAGTTTTTTAGGAATTGATTTTTTCTCATAGTCGGTGATGAGCCGAAAACCGATGCGGTTAAGATGGGATAAATAATGCAATGTTGTTGTTCTCAATCAATCGATTCGGTCAACGAGAAAAATATATGTAAACCACTTTAAAGAAAATCAAGAAATGAAACATAAACAGTCTTTACTATTAAATTTACCTGGTATAGCGATCAGGGTCGAACACAAGGAGCATGATTTAAAAACTTAGGAATCAAATTTTGAACTTAAATTTTTAGTGGTTTTTTATTTTAATTTTTTTTATTTTCAAATGAGGAACAAATCACAATATGCACAAGGAAATAAAGGTACACAGACACGCTCTTTTTGTATTTTGGATTATATCAAAAATGCTTAAAAATATAGAGAAACTGTTTTGTGTTTTATATGTTTTAAAATATTTTTGGCAATTTTTTCAATTTTTCCTGATATTTTCTTGATTTTATAAAAATCAAGCAGTGGAAATAAGGGTAAACAATGAACAACCAAGAGTAGTTTGCACCTTAAAAATACTTTATGTGCCTAAAACTCTTGGAACTTATTTTTACACTAAAGTACAAACAATTATCTACACACATAGACTGAAATCAAAATTTTTCGATTTTCTAAAATTGTCTACAATTTTTATAATAGTTTTATTTTTTGTAATTTTTTGGATTTTATTATTAATGCACGAAAATTATAAAGAATTTAAAAGACAGTGAAATACACCTACAGTAATGTTTTCGAATTTTTAGGCAAAATTTTTAATTTTTATGATTTTTCTAAGTTGGGAAGACAAAAAGACATTGTTTTTTATTTTTTAAATATCAAATGACAACAAATGCAGTGAAATTTTTACACAATGTTCAAGGATGTAGCAGGACAACATCAATATTCACAATTTTTTTGAAAATTTTTAGAGCATGAAAAACATTTATTTTGATGAAAATAGAAAGAAATTCAAGGTCTGGAGTACATGGACCTAAATGTAATTATTTAGAGTTTTTGCACCATAAAATAATAAGAAATAAATGCAGGGTGACAAATACAATTTACCCAATAAATCGTGTGTCACACGTGATATTCTGCTCTAGTGGGGGGCTTTCTATAAATATGGATACCTTTAGGGGCTTTGAGGCAATTTTTCAAAAAAAAATTATTTTAATACATCCTCCCTAAGGCTCTCCATTCTTAGCCAAGAGGAGAAAATTTGGGGGGAGGGGGCACCGTCGCGCATGGCTGGGCTCCGCACGACGCCGTGCACATGTGGACGACAAAGGGAGGGCCGCGCCCAACGCGGAGATGGCGCGAAGATGAAGGTTGACCGTTGGGGGCATGGAGCGTGCAATAGGTGCTCGCGGGGCTGGAGGTCGGCGAGCGGAGACGAGCGAGGATGACACCGTGGTGGCAGGGGGGTACGTTGGGCGTCGGTCGGCGACACACTAGTTGGAGGGAGACGGCTCCCCCATGACAGTGGAGCGTGAACGAAGCACCGTGGTGGCGCGACGGTGAGGGCGCCTGCGCGACGTGGGGTCGACACGGAAGGGTAAAGGACCGGATATAGAAGGGGCCAACACGAAAGGGTGGAGGAGCGAATCTGGAAGGGGCCGACGCTCGCTCTGCCGGGTTGGAGTCAAGCGCGGCGTCGCGCGCGTGTGCTGGAACGGAGGTGTTGCGTCCTTCAGGAGCTAGTGGCGGTGGTTGCTGGTGTCGATGGGGCGCAGCCTGGTGGCGGTGCCAGCAGGGGTTGGTGCGGCGGAGGGACGTCGCGGTCGATACGATGAGCAAGGGCCGCGACAGTGGCCCGTGCACACCCACGCAGCTGCGGCGCGCGCGGAGGTGCCGCTGGGAGTGGCGGCACAAGTGAAGGTGCCGGCCCACTGCAACGTATTTTTTATTATTTTTTGTGAACTGTAAATAGAAATGTATATAAAAAATTATATTTTTAACAAGAATGGTTAACTAGAAGCAAAGATGAAATATATTTTTTTATATTTTTTATATTTTTTTATTTTCCTGCAAAACAAATGTTAGAGAAAAAGAAATAGACATTTATATATTTATTTATTAACAACTTAAGAAGCGTGACAGATGCGGATCTTGCGATATGGTAACAAATAACAACAAAATGTGATGAAATTCTTATACATTGTTCAAGGACATAGCATGAATATTCACAATTTTTTGAGAATTTTATTGAGCAATAAAAACATTTATTTTGATGGAAAAGATCATGCAATTGAAGGTGTGGACAAATAGAGACTAAACTGCAAATATTTAAAGTTTTTGTATTGAATAATAAGAAAATAATCTGAAGAGAAAAATCGTAAATTACCAATTAGTCACGTGCAAAGCATGTGCTCGAAGGGGGCTTTTGCAAATTTAGAAAACTTCCGAGGGTTGTTATTGTAATTTCACCAATTTCTTTTTTATTAACCCTCACTAGGGCTTCTTCGTTTCATGTTTGTTTCTTCTTCAACAAGATTGACGGTTGCCGCCGCGGCCTTTCTCCTCCCACCTCATGCGCGCGGGGGTGGTGATCAGACGGAGGTCACGGAGGTTGCAGCGGGGCTGATCTTCTGCGGCGGGAGGTGGCTGTGCCGCTGGAGTGAAGATGCGGGTGGTCGTGTCGTCGACGGTGGCTAGGATGAGGCACGCGGGACAGAGGAGGAGCTCGCTGTGGAGGCGGAGGGGCGCCTCCGCGATGGCGCGACGGGCGAGTAACGGTGGTGGCGAGGGCTGATGGGAGGGGCTCATGAGGTTGGAGTGGTGTCGACGGCCTGGCCCGTCACTGCGGGCTTGCTGGAAGCTCGTGCATGGAGGGCCAACGGAGGGAAGAGGCAGGAGGTGGCTGTGGAATGCACGGCGTGGGCAGTTGTGGCCGTTGGAGCGCCGCGTGCTGGAGACGCAACTAGATCGCAGGCTGTGCCGCACGGAGCTGGGCTTGGTGAAGCGGATGGCTGCCCGTGGGCGGCGGATTTTTTTGTTTTTTTTAAAATGTAAGCAGAAATAAATAAAAGTTTTTTATATACTTTTTTTAAAAAAGGGAACTGTACTCGGACATAAAAATAAATTTTTTTTATTATTTTTTATTTTCCTGCAAAACAAATGTTAGAGATAACAACAACTATTTATTTTTTATTTTATTTATTTATAAACAAATGAGGGTGTGAAGGGGGATCTGACGGAAAACGATGAAATGATCTGTATCCTCAACAACCGTACGTGGTTGAGGGTGTGTGGTTGCGTGAGATAGAAACGAAATGAGGAGGTCGAGATGTAAGATGAAAAATCAGATCCGGATGTCAAAAATGTGTGGTGGATATTTTTGAGATTTTAGAATCTAAAGATTAATCACGACATCTACGCAAAAATTAAATCTAAAATTTATCTAGGAAAAATGACGGGAAATAAATTTGGATCTCACCTTGGGATGGGATACACCGTGACGGCCTCGACAAGGGCCGACTCGCTATCTCCGGACGGCCCAAAGGTTGGGCACCCTTCTTCGAGAAGATTGCTTTCGGAGATCAGGCTCCTCTCCACCAGCTGATCTCGGTTGAGGCTCTCCTCTACTGGCACGCATCTGTGCTAATTCCTAACAGATTTCTGCCATGAATGCTCCCTGATTCCGAATCTGTCACTGCATCGTCTCTAGGGAGGCTAGTAAGGTGTTGTTTATGGTGCCTTGATCTATAACATAAGTCGAACTCTGAGGTTGTCCATCGGTTCGTCCATCACTGCTGGCCCTCTCTTTAGTCTTTGCAAAGGCAAAAGACCCCAACTTAAGTGCCGTCAAATGAACAAATAGCTGTGCAGGTTTCTGCTCGGGCTCAAGACTGGAAGAAGGGTGGTTAAAAGAGAACATGATGGAATCGAACTCAGGTTCGGAGAGCGGGTCTAGGCTCTCCGAGACCTCCCTAGATCAGTGATTAAGAGTGCTAGAGAGAGGTGCTACCAAAGGCAGCCTAAGGGACCTCTGGCCCATCATCGTGATGTAGGGATGAGTGTGGATGAGATCTGGTAAGCAAACAAGATGAGAAGTCAAACCCCCAATTCACCTACTCAACGTGAGCTGATGACCATAAAGGATCGGACGTTTATCTTGTCAATTTTAGTTTAAGTCATAAATCAATCTTGCAGAGCGATTAAGCAAGATGTTGGGAACCCGATGCTCCCAGGAGACCGATCCAATCCCAAAGCTAGATCTTTCCCATTCAGTACAAGTTGTTGACGTTTACCGTCTACCCGATCAAGTCGTTCTATTAAGGACATCATGAGCCGCTTTACCGGTTATCAGAGAGAACCTCACTAGAGAATGACTAATCCTAAACCAGTAGTGTAACAGAAGTTCAAGTGTGGCTCTATTCTAGTATGCGGGTCACTCTCTCGCTCAAGCAAGCCAACCAATGAGGGGGTGACTCTCCCCAAAACAAATATTTTTAGATAAGGTGGGTTTTAGGGTCAAGTTTACATTAATAGTCCTAAATTTTATTGCTGTCACTTTTTTTAATTTTTTTCAAAACAAACAATGCCTAACGAATTTTTCGATTTCCTTTAATTATTTAGAGTCCGAAAACAGGGGAGGAAGTCAAAAAATTCGATGTACAGTCAAACATAATTATGCATGCAGGGATAGAAATGTGTGCCTTGCTCCAACACTCTACATGCAATATGATACGCATATAAATTAAATACAAAAATTAAACTAACTATATGACACACGAGGAAATCGGCCTTACGCGAGCAGCTTCTATTGATCGTGAAGAACAATAATCGAATCGAGTCCGGAGTCCAATCTTGGGAGTCACTCAGTGTCCGCCACAACGAGTCCTGCAAGCGCTGTATGTGACTCCTCACGATGCGTGATCTCAAATCCAATTAGGCTAACTTTTTCAAATTATTTCTAGCTAGGTCTAATTACGTTCTATAGGTATATAAAAGCAATCTAGTGTTAGGTCTTAGCTAATTACGTCACAATCAACAAAAATATCCTACATCTAGGGGCTAAATCCGTGAGAATCAAATAGAAAGTTGTGGCGGTGAAATCAAAATCGCAAAAAACAGTGGTGAGGTCCCCCAAGTGCATCGACACTTGGCGAAACAGACCATGAATAATGTCCAAGTCCACAAGAGTTCAAATTTTAAATTATTACAATGTAATCCAAATGTTTTAAAAAAAACAACAACTGCCTCGTGCTCTTCTTTTGCTCCTTCTCATGTGCAAGTTCTCCAACAAGAATCTGACTCGTCCTCCAATCGGTTCCTCGCACAAAAATCAAAGCAGACGATGGTTAGAAAACAATTATAATATTGTAGACACAAATACAATAAAATCGAAAGATGACTACAAAATCGTGCTCCCTGGCAACTGCGCCATTCTGATGAGACCAAAAATGTGATGTGGTCGAGATGGAATAATTATTGTGGCCGTTGTTCTCAACCAATTGATTCGGTCAATGAGAAAAATATTTTAAACCACTTCAAAGAAAGCAATCAATTACAAGAAAGCGGTCTTCCCTATTAAATTTAACTAGCATATTGACCAGGGTCAAACACAAGGAGCACGATTTAAAAACTTAACGGTTAAAGTTCAATATTAAATTTTTAATGGTTTTTTTTATTTTTTAAAATTTCAAATGAGGAATAATATGCACAAAGGGATAAAAATACACACACCACGCTCTTTTCTATTTTTCCAAAAATCAAAAAATACTCACAAAATTACATAAAATATATTTTTGGACTTTACAGGTTTTAAAATGTTTTTGGTAATTTTTGAAATTTTTCTGATATTTTTGTGATTTTATAAAGTTCAAACAGTGACAACAAAAGTGAACAGTGCACAACTAAGAGTATTTTGCAACTTAAAAATACTTTAAGTACCCAAAACTCATGTAGCTTATGTTTAAGCTAAAGCTAAAATACAATTAAATATCTACATACAGAAACTGAAAATCACAATTTTTGAATTTTTCTACATTTTTTTAAGAATTTTAGTTTTTCGTAATTTCTTTGGTTCTTATAAATGATTAATGCACAAAAATTTGACAGAAATTAAAAGACAGCAAAGTACACCTACATTAATTTTATTAGAATTTTTATGTAAATTTTCGAGTTTTTATGATTTTCTAATTCCAGATAGAGAAAAGATGTTGTTTTAATTTTTTTAAATATCAAATAGCAACAAAATGTGATGAAATTTTTATACAATGTTCAAGGACATAACAGTAATATTTACAATTTTTTGAGAATTTGTTGACAATAAAAATATTTATTTTGATGGAAAAGATCATGAAGTTGAAGGTCTGGACAAACCGGGATTAAACAACAAATATTTAAAGTTTTTGCATAGAATAATAACAGGAGATAAGATGAGGAGAAAATCGTAAATTACCTAATTAGTCACGATGCAAAGCATCTAATGTTGCTATTTTTGTAAATTTTTAAAACTTCAGAGGGTTATTATTGTAATTTCACCAATTTCTTTTTTATTAACCCTCACTAGGGCTTCTTCGTCTTTTGTTTGTTTTTTCTTCAACAAGATGGACTGTCGCCATCGTCGCCACCTTTCTCTCATCTCACGAGCGCGAGGGCGGCAACCAGACAGAGGTCGCAGAGGTTACGGTGGGGTTGACCTTCTACGATGGGAGGCAGTCGCGCCGCTAGGGTGAAGATATGGGTGGTTGTGTGGTCGGCGGTAGCTAGTATGAGGCATGCGGTACAGAGGAGGACCTCGCCGAAGAGGTAGAGGGGCGCCTCCATGGTGGGGCAGTAGGCGAGTAACAACGGTGGCAAGGGCGAGGGTTGATGGGAGCGGTTCGCAAGGCTGGAGCGGTGTCGGCGGCCTAGCCACGCCGCTGCGGGCTTGCTGGAAGCGCGCGCATGGAGGGACAATGGAGGGAGGAGGCAGGAGGTGGACGCGGACCACATGGCCAGTCGCGGCCGCTGGAGCGCCACGCGCTGGAGACGCGGATGGATCGCAGGTTGTGCCACACGAAGCTGGGCTCGGCGAAGCAGATGGCTGCATGTAGGTGGTGGCTTTTTTTAGAAAAACTGTAAGCATAAATAAATAAAAGTTATATATATATATATATTTAAAAAGGAACTATACTCAGACACAAAAATAATTTTTTTTATTTTCTTCTAAAACAAATGTTAGAGATAACAACAACTATTTCTTTTCTATTTTATTTATATTTTTATAAACAAATAAAGATATGAATGGGGATCTTATGAAATGCAATGAAAGGATCCGTGTCCCCGACCATCATATGTGGTCAGGGGTGTGTGGTTGCGTGAGATAGAATGGAAATGAAGAGGTCAAGATGTGAGATGAAAAATCGAATTCGAACGTCAAAAATATGTGGTGGATATTTTTTGGGATTTTAGGATCTACAGATTAATCACGACATCTAGGCAAAAATTAAATCTAAAATTTATATGGGAAAAATGACAAGAAATTAGATCTCACCTTGGGATCGGATACACCGAGAGGGTCTCGATGAGGGTCGACTCGATGTCACCGGACGACGCGGAGGCTAGGCACCCTTCTTCGACAAGATTGCTCTCGGAGATTGGGCTCTCTCCACCAAAGATTGATCAAAGAATAATGAAGGAGAAAGGAGCCAACAAAAAGAGAAGAAAAAATAAAAAAGGAAGGTATATACACTTAAAGAATGTATTTAGTGGTGAAATTTCGTAATTAAATAAAATTAATTGATTAATTAATTTACAAAATTAATTAGCCACCTTAATGGTGGCTATTAATGGTATAGAATAATATCTTTATATACAAAGTATGTTCTCAAATCAAATAATGAATAAATTGAATAATTAAATAATTAAATAAAAATTTTGTAAATAACTTAATTAATGTTAGATATTTACTTTTTGTTTTTGATTTATATGTAAGGAGATTAGTTGTACACAAATATTATGTACATATAATACAATATACACATGTATAAATAAGGAAAAAAATTAAATATTTTTTTTATTTTTTAAATAATTTTTTTATTTTAATAATAAAGATAATATTTATAAGTATGTACATTATGTATAAAAAATATGAATAAATATATGCAATAAGTATGTGGTAAAATTACACAAACCACCCCAAAAAATCAACTTTTCAATCGTAACTCCAAAATTATGAAATAGTACCCGTCAGAGAAAGCTCGAAAGAGGTATCCTCGTTCCATCCCTCTACACTGAGTCAGATGCATCGATCTGGCCACTAGTTACTTAACAAAGAAAGACCACTTCCCCATCCTATACTCGACAGAATCAGCACATCCACTATTAATAGCTTAGGTGGTTGGTCCTTGCATACCAGCTACTCTGACTCTAATACTAACCTTTCCCGATCTTCTCTTTTTTGGTTAGGGAACATACCTAGACCCCACAACGATATATATAGCACTTTGACTACTAGGATATATACCAGGCAACTTTCTAGCCCACTATAGTCCAGAGCTTGTTTACCCATAGTTCCCATATTTGACTAGCTTGATTTTCACCCTCACCTATGTCAAGCTCGACATAAAAGGTCAGAGATGGGCCCTTGGAGTACTCTTCCCTCCTATAGCCAATGGGACCTTCTTTCCATGGATCCTCTAGTTCATCTCCTTTGAGCCACCTTTGCTAGCACCTTGGGCACTCAAAGACATCTCTCATAGACATGTGTGCCTACACCTAGAAAGAGCTCAAGAGCCTGCTTTTCCTCCCTGCTTCTACTGCCCGTACGAGCCCTATGTTATTAAGGATGAAGCTAACACCTATAGATAGAGCACGGAGCGAGAGCTCTTAGGCGAATCAGGCCTCATGCAAAGCGCTAGGTGTGAAGTCGAGCGAGAGGGGACTACGCTTCCCTGCTATCGTCCAGGTTACGACCTGATCTCTTTCTCTTCGACCCTGGGTCGAGTTTGAAGTGGAGAGTCGGCTGACCATCTTCTCGCTTTCTCCAGCAAGAAGAGCTCGACATCCACATTTTAGATTACAAATAACGAAGGCAAAGAGTGAGTGAGTGAGTGGGGGGAAAGAAGCCAATGCGCTGACTTTTTTCTAATGTGCTTGTCCTGTGATCGGAAAAAGAAGCAAGCCATTTGAAAGATAATTTAATTTAGAGCATAATGGAAGTGAGTTTGGTTCAATTTGAATCTGTATGGAGTCGGAATTGACCGTTCAATCATCGCTTTACGGCTTTTCTCTGAGTGTGAATATTGTAATATGTACATTATTTTATTTTGCAATTATTTTTATTATTTACATAATATTTTTATTTACAAATTTTGTTTACAAAAATATTTAATTTGAGGTCAATTTATGTATACATAAAATAGTTTAATTATTGTACAAATATACAGGGAAAAGTATTTACAAAAAAATTTTGGATTTTGGAATTGAAGACCCTATCTCTCCATACTTTATTCCTGATCGATCAAGTCAAGTCTTGACCTTCTCTCGGGGTTCGGGTCAGTCTGCATTTATTTCATAAATTCATCCTTCATTTTTGTTTTCTTTTTCTTTTCTTCTTTATTCTTTTATTTGAGTACAAAAAGTGTTAAAATGCATATTTAACAAATGCATGCAAAATAGTATTTTCATGGAATTATTGGGTATTTACTGGTATTTGATTTTGGAAATAAAGCTAAAATAAAAGAATAAAAGTGATGAATCGTGGATTCTGTAGTCGGTATATGCTAAAATTCAAATATTGATGAAATCACATATGTATGTTAGCACACAAATATTTTTTTACAATATAATGATTTTATGATTTCTATCGTAATAATAAATGCCAAATTCTTTGATCTTTTAGGAATCAAAACTAGAGTATGTTAAAATTTAAATGTGGATAAAATCTTATATATAATAGCAAGTTGAACATTTTTTTTCAAAATTGGTGTATATTAGCATATAAAGATTTTCTTGTCACAATATATCTATCATTCCTTTCAAAAAAAAATTATATCTATTGTGCTTTCTCAATTTTCTTCAATATTCAAAATTATTAGTCGAAGTTGATGTATGTTAGCACATCAAATATGGACGAAATGCATCTGTGTCTTAATTTCTTTGGAGTTGGTCATTTTCTCTGAATCGATATATGTTAGCATATAAATATTGACAAAATCTCATAAGTTTATTAGCACACTATTTTTTCAAATTATTACTTTTATATTTTATCATAAAATATATCTTATTTTTTGAGTTTTTGAAATTAAACTTTCAGTTGAAATTTATGTCAGAACACAAATATGATACAATCTCATATTTAGTTATGAGTTGGATAACTAATTGAATCCGGTGCACGTTTGAACACAAAAATTAACGAAATATCATACGAATAATAATACACAAAAAATTAAAATAAAACTTTATTATTTTTGTCATTATATATCTATCACATGTGCTTATTTTTAGTAATAGAACTTTTAGTTAAAACTGTTGTGTTTGTTAGCATGTCAAATTGTTGACGAAATATAATACTTATGTTAATACAAAAAAATAATTTGAAATAAAACTTTTTTAATTGAAATATATATAATGTTTTCTTGAGCCTAAGGGAAGACCTTTTTTTTCAAAAAGTCGGTTTATGTTAGCACGAAAGTCTTGGAGAAATCTCATATGTATGCTAGCACACAAATAATTATTTGAAAATTTATGTTTTATTATTTTTATTTCAATATATATAATATTCTTTGAAATTTTTAGGAACTGAATTTTTATTTAAATATAGAGTATGCTAGAATACAAATATGGATAAAATCTCATATTTGATAATGAGTTGAACAAGTACTCAAAATTTGTGCACATTAGTAGACGTGGATTAATGAAATCTCAATGAATGCTAAATCATACAAAAGATATTTTTAAAGAAAACCTCATTATTTTCATCATAATATATCTATCATGCTTTCTTTATTTTTAAAGTATTGAACTTCTAGTTAAATTAGATGTGTGTTGGCATATCGAAAATGGATGAAATATCAAAAGTAGGCTAATGCAAAAAAAATTTAATTAAATTTTATTATATTTTTATTGCAATACATATAATATTTTCTTGAGTTTTTTGAGGTAACCCTTTTCTCCTAAATCGATGTATGTTAGCATACAAATATTGATGAAATCACAAATGTATGTTAGCACATAACTTTTTATTCTAAAAATAGTATTTTTTATCATAAATATGTATGTGATAAAACCACATATATATTAGAAAATTGAAAACTTTTTCAAAAGTGGTACACTTAGCACATAAACTTTAATGAATTTTTATGTGAATGTTACTATAAATTTATTTTGAAAGTAAAACTTTATTATTTTTGTTATAATATATCTATAATAACTCTAAAACATATAGAACTATCACGCTTTCTTTCTTTTTTAATACTAGAATTTTTAGTAATAATTCATATATGTTAGCAAACCGAAAATAGATGATATCTCATATGTATTTTAGTAATAACAATTATATTTACTTGAAACTTTGTTATAATTTTATTGCAATATATGTAAGATTTTCTTGAGTTTCTATTGTCGGTCTTTCTTTCTTGAAATTGGTGTATGCTACCTAACAAATATTGACGAAATTTCATATGCATATTAGTACACAAGACTTATTTTGATATTTATATTTTTACTATTTTTATCAAAAAAAATATATAACATTTTTAGGAATTAATATTTCAGTTGAAATTAGAATATGTCAGTTTATGAATATGGATAAAATCTCATATTTATTAATGAGTTGGGCAATTTCTCGAAATTAGTGCGCATAAACACGTGTGAAAGTTAATAAATAAAAAACAAATTTTAAAACAAAAATATATTATTTTTATCATAATATCTAATACACTTTCTTGATTTCTTAAATATTTTAATTTTAAATTAAAATTGATGTATGTTAGAGCAATAAATATGATTGGAATATCAAATGTATGCTAATACAAAGCATTTTTTAGAGGGATTTTTACCCCCACAAAACCTAGAAACATTGTAAAATGCCTCCTCAAACTTCTAAACATCCTTATTACCCCCATCAACCCTGTAAACTTGCTAGCACTTACCAAGAAGACACTCAAGTTTGCAGCTATCTATTTTTTCATTGACGTCTATTTGGTCACAGGTGAATGGCCTATTTTACCCCCAATTTCTAGACCGTTGGAAAAGAATGGCCTGATATGCCCCTTACTTCCCAATGGTTCTATTTGAACTTCAACCACCCTATTTGAAGGCCCCACATTATGAGCTTGATTTCAAATGGGTAGTACTTGGAGAGATCATCTAAGAAATTTTATTTTCCTGCATGTCCAAGAGGTAAGAACACCATGGAGAGAATCATTTTGAAATTTTTTTATTGTTGGGTTAAGAGTGTTTCTCAACAAGTATTACATGAATGTTTATATAATTCTTATTTGACAGGGTTACTCGGTTACATGAGGTAGACTTCAGCAACAATTGAGATCAATGCGAATGTCGAAGCTTTCCTACTGTGAAGACTTCATCGAGAGCATGGAGTAAGGGAAGAAATTCTACACATGTACAGATCGAAGTTGCGGTTTTTTTTGCTGGGTCGATGATGACACACCTAATGATCAGACCTCACAAGAAGAAATGAGTTTGGAGTTACGATTTTTGCAAGAGGTAGGCAAATTGAATGAGGAATTGAAGATGATAAAATGTGAACTTGTAAATACAATAAAGGAAATCTAGAACATACGCTTTCATGTGAAGGTCATGTAAATATGTGAAATTATATTCATCATAACTAAACTCATGTAGAGTGTTATGCGAAGAAATGAATTCATTACCTCAATGTCAATGGAATGTCTGCTCTCCTCCTTACATTGTATTGTTGGTCGAACCCAATCTCAAGTACCTAAAATATGACCAACAATGCAACCAAAATAAAACTCCCATATCCCTTTAAGCCATACCACAAGTAAGTTTATGCTACTGTTTATATTACATATCGAACCCGAAAATCCACTAAATTACACATCAAGCAAATCAAAAAAAGCAATACCCCAAATCAAACGGTCACTCTTCTTCTAGAATTATAGGTGTACAACTTATCAAACTTCTTCCTAAAACACATATCACTTCATCAAACTTCTACCTAAAAAAGAGTGGTTCTCACACTAGTAGCCCTACCTGGAAGCAAAGAAAGTCCTAAGAAAAGTTGTCATGTGTAAACCCGTGTATCTAGAATTGCTAACTTCCTATTTGGAATTAGACCTTCCAAAAGTATTTACTGGAAACTCTTAGGTTTGTGGGGAATCATGTTGTTACAAACAACTGTAATTGTTATTTGTCCTTGAGAAATCATACAACACATAAAATCCAAAATGTTATGGGATTTTAACCTCATTTGGAAATATCGGGGCCATCTTCTCCAATTCGTGTTGCTTTCTTCAAGCGAACCCTCTTCCTAATACTTGGACCAACCTCCCCACTAACGACGATGTTCCTTTTAAAGGCTTCTGCTCTAGTATCTGCTCCACTGCAAGGAGCAAAGAATCACCACAGTAGAAGAATTAAATTTGCACAAGCAGTCCACTGAATGATACTAAATTGGCATATCTTTTTCTCTCCAAAGTAGAAGATTGCTAACCATGAACTCTCCCATTTAGATCTTCCATGGATGCTCTCACTTGGGTTCCATCTTGTGACTCATTCTCAGAAGATTTGGTTTGTGCATTTATCTGATTTTTGCAAGTGTTTATATGATGGCCAAAAGAATCACACCTCATGTATTTGTGCTTTGGCATCTTCTCATCATCCCTCGCTCGTATCTGATTATTTTTTGGGTTCTTGGAGCCCTCATGGAGTGAGGAGGTAATACCTTGTACAGTAATTTAATCATTGTTCAGAATGACTTGTTAGGTAAGGCGGCAATGCTCTCTATGTATGTCCTTTGATACCAGCATATGTTGTAGTAATTGGATAAACAGTCATCCCAAGTTATGTTACAAAACTTTGAAATGGTTAAACAAGCATGTGTGCAAGGCAATCCAGAGACCTACCATATCCTACAAGTGCATTGCTTTGAAAGTGCAACACATGCCATAGAACCACAAGGTGGTGTCTGGATCGATCCCATTCCTCTCTTTTTGTTCCGAGAAAATACATCTCTACTTCATTCCTCGTGTCCATTTGAAGTAACCTCCATGCCTGATGCACACGGTTGGGATCCATTCATGTCCACCGAACCAACCCATCGTCAACACCTACATGTTCGAAAGAAAGAACAAAGAACCCATGTTCTAGAAACCCTAACTCATTTCACCTTCGTTCCCTAAACCCGTGAAACCCTAAACCCCCATCACCTCAATTCTGCCGAGGAAGAAAATTTTCATGAAACAAGGTCGATGAGCACGATGGAGTGGAAAAAGAAAGGGATGGCTCTGACGGATGGTCATTGTGGGAAGGAATGTCGAAGCATAGACGAAGGGGGTCATGTCCTTGAAGACGGGGGGGGGGGGGGGGGGGGGGAGTTGATGGCTTCGAAGAGGAAGGGGAGAGTTTGAAGGCTTAATTCCATATGTCTATTTATTCGAGCCTCTGCGCCAAAATCTCGTTGCATCCCTCTAGGATACATGACACACTTTTGGCAATCCAACCGTACTATGGTAAGAAACATGACTCTAGTTAAGAAGAACACTATGCACAAACGAAGGTTTCATGGGGTAAGATGGATCAATTTTATGATGTTAGAGAGTATTAATTATGTTTAGAAGGTCATTTACAAATATTCTGGGATTCATCGGGTAAAAATCTCTTTTTTAAATGAAACTTTATTATATTTTTATTGCAGTATATATGACAGTTTCTTGAATTTTTTGGAATGGATCTTTTTTTTCTTGAAATTGATATATGCAAATATACAAATACTAGTGAAATCTCATATGTATGTTACTCACAAAGTTTTATTTTAAAACTAATATTTTATTATTTTATCAAAAAATATATATCATGTTCCTTGAGTTTTTTAGGGAATGAAATTCCATCTAAAATTAGATTATATTAGAACACAAATATGAATAAATGTGTTTGTATATATTAACGAGTTTACTAATTTCTTAAAATTGTTGTATTAGCACAAAAAAATTATGGAAATATCGAATGAATGTTAATACATAAAATTAATTTTTAAATTAAATTTATTATTTTATCCCAATATATCCATCATTCCTTTCAAACAATATCTATCCTGCTTTTTTATTTTTCTAGTATTTAATATTTTAGTTAAAATCGATTCATGTTAGCACATCAAATATAGACGAAATCTCATATCTATGTTATTACAAAAAATAATTTAATGAAATTCTATTATATTTTTATTGCAATATGTAACATTTTATTTACTTTCTTGGGGATGTTGTTTTTCTCAAAAATGTTGTATTTTAGCAAACAAATGTTAATGAAACATCACAAGTTTGTGAACGCAAAAAATAATTTAAAATTAACAATTTATTGTTTTTATCATAAAATATTTATCAAATTATTTGATATTTTTTAAGACATGAACATTCAGATGAAATAAGAGTATGTTAGAACACAAATATGGATAAAAGCTCATATTTATTGACGAGTTGGACCATTAGAAAACGGTGTACTTTAGCAATAGAGATTATGAAATTCCATATGTCTATTTATTCGAGCCTCTGCGCCTAAATCTCGTTGCATCCCTCTAGGATACATGACACACTTTTGGCAATCCAACCGTACTAGGGTAAGAAACATGACTCTAATTAAGAAGAACACTATGCACAAACGGAGGTTTCATAGGGTAGGATGGAGCAATTTTATGAGGTTAGAGAGTATTAATTATGTTTAGAAGGTCAAGAAGGCAATTTACAAATATTCTGGGATTCATCGGGTAAAAATATCTTTTTTAAATGAAACTTTATTATATTTTTATTGCAGTATATATAATAGTTTCTTGAATTTTTTGGAATTGATCTTTTTTTCTTGAAATTGATATATGCAAATATACAAATACTAGTGAAATCTCATATGTATGTTACTCACAAAGTTTTATTTTAAAACTAATATTTTATTATTTTATCAAAAAATATATATCACGTTCCTTTAGTTTTTTAGGGAATTGAAATTCCATCTAAAATTAGAATATATTAGAGCACAAATATGAATAAATGTGTATGTATATATTAACGAGTTTACTAATTTCTTAAAATTTATGTATTAGCACAAAAAAATTATGGAAATATTCTATGAATGTTAATACATAAAATTAATTTTGAAATCAAATTTATTATTTTATCCTAATATATCCATAATTCCTTTCAAACAATATCTGTCCTGCTTTTTTTATTAATCTGTTATTTAATATTTTAGTTAAAATTGATTCATGTTAGCACATCAAATATAGACGAAATCTCATATCTATGTTATTACAAAAAATAATTTAATGAAATTTTATTATATTTTTATTGTAATATGTAACATTTTATTTACTTTGTTGGGGGTTGATATTTTTCTCAAAAATGCTGTATTTTAGCAAACAAATGTTAATGAAACATCACAAGTTTTTGAACACAAAAAATAACTTAAAATTAACAATTTATTATTTTTATCATAAAATTTTTATCAAATTATTTGGTATTTTTTAGGACATGAACATTCAGATGAAATAAGAGTATGTTAGAATGTAAATATGGATAAAAGCTAATATTTATTGACGAGTTGGACCATTAATTGAAACCGGTGTACTTTAGCAATAGAGATTATGAAATCTCGTATGCATGATAATACACAAATATATATATATATATATTAATACAAATTTTTTGTTTTTTATCATAATATATGTATATCATGTTTTCTTTATTAATTTAGTATTTGAACTTTTAGTTAAATAAAATGTGCGTTAACACATCAAATTTTGATAAAATATCATATGTATGTTATTAAAATAAAAATAATTTTAAATGAAATGCTATTATATTTTTGTATGTCCATATATATAATATCTTCTTGAGTTTTTGTGGTTAATCTTTTTTTTCAAATCGATATGCGTTAGCATAGAATTATTGATAAAATCTCATATGTATGTAGGCACACAAAACTTTATTTTATGTTATTTATTTTTTTCATCATAAGATATATATATCATATATTTTGAAATCTTTAGGAGCTACTGTAAGAATATTTTAGAATACAAATATGGATAAAATCTCATATTTACTTACGAGTTCAACAATTACTCAAAACTGATGTATATTAGAACACATAGATTATTGAAATATCATATAAATATTAAGACATAAAAAATTTAAAGAAAAGTTTTTATTATTATCAGAATACATATTTCATGCTTTCTTGATTTTTTATTATTTGAAAATTCAATGAAAATGATGTATGTTGGCACATCAAATATGGATGATGTCTCAAATGTACATTAATACAAAACTATTATTCTAAATGAAATGTTATTATATTGTATTGTAATATATGACATTTTCTTGCATTTTTTAGGAATTGATCATTTTTCTCGTAATCGGTATATGTTAGCATACAAATGTTGATGAAATCCCCAATGTATGTTAGCACACAAAATTTTATTCTAAAACTAATATCTTTTGTAAAATATACATCATATTCTACGGGTTTTTTAGGAATTGAAATTTCAATTAAAAGTAGTGTAGGTTGGATTAAAATACATAAAATTTTCATATATATATATATATACACACACACACACACATACGAGTTGAACAATTTCTCAAAATTTTTGTATATAAACAAATAAAATTTTATGAAATCTTAAATGAATGTTAATATAAAAAAGATGTTACAATAAAACTTTGTTATTTTCATAACATCTATATTGGTACTTTCGAAAAAATATCTGTTATGCTTTTGTTTTTTACTATTTGAACTTTTTGTGAAAATGAAGTATATTAGTACAACAAAGATGGATGAAAGACTATATATGTGTTAATATAAAAAAGTGATTATAAATTAAATTTTATTTATTATAATATATAGCAATTCCTTGAGTTTGTATATAGTTTGATTTTTTTCTCGAAATCAGTGTCATTACAATAAGTTGGGTGATAATGAAGCTTTTTTCAAAATTTGTCACTAAATCAATCATTGTTGAATATACAACAACAATATTATTCATTGCTAAATAATTTATTTTATTCAAAATTAGCAGAAAAATATCATATCAATCGCTATACATTAGCAATGGTCCATATAGAGATACTTATCTATCGTTATTTTTTGAAATTTTAACTAATAGTCACTAATCATTTAGTTCAAAATTTAGCATAGATTTTTTTAAAAATTTTGAAAATGAAAACAAACAAGCATTGTTTTTTGGATCTTTGCTTATTATATAGCGATGGATATATCCCTCGCTAATTCCAAGTATAAAAAATTATTTTATAACAAATAAAATATTCAATATATATTTAACAATGACTTATTTAGTGATGGAATTTTAAAAATGTCACTATAGCCTAATTTTTTTAGTGTATACGTTAGAACACAAATATTGGATAAACCTCCTATTTATGTTTAGCACACAAAATTTTATTTTAGAACTAACATTTTATTTTTAATATAAAAAATATATCATTGATGAATCTCTTATTCATCATGCTAAAAAGTCCTTATTAAAATCCCTGCTTAAACAAACCAATAAAAATCACCTCTAAAACTCTATTTTTATCATGTATTATATTGTCTATAATTAACCTTAATTATTGTGTATTTAATTGTCCTTATTTTTCTGTAATTATTTTATCACTCAAAAACCCCTAAAAATTAGGTAGATAAGTTGTCTATAATTCACTGACCTTTAAAACCACAAAAATACAAAAACAACTCAAAACCACAAAATCGGTGTTTTTATCCCCTTAAAAATGCCCCCAAAAATAGCTTTTGTACAGATGACCTCTTTTGGCTTTTTGCCCAACATGAAAGTTGTAGATCTCGTCGAGACGAGCAACTTTCATGTTTTGACTTTTTCCAAATTCGGCCTCTAACTATTTCTTTTCTATTTTTCTTTGATTTTACTTTTGAATTGCTCTGATTGGGCCACGTGGCGCCCTCTGGGCCGCCCACGTGGCCCGCTCTCCTTCCCGCCACCTGGCGCCCCTCCTGGGCCGTTGGATCTGCTCTGCCCAGCCTCCATCCTCGCCGTTCACTCCGCTCCAATCCTCAGTCGTTGGATCCGACCTTCAGATCAGATCTCAACCGCTTCCTTGCGCCGCGTCTTCAGCCGTTAGATCGATCTCCCATCCAATGACCAACCACCGGCCACGTCTCCCCTCACCACAACCCTTCGATTCCCTCTCCATCCAACGCTCCCCCGCAATCCACGTCACCCAAACTTTCCCGACCATCCGATCTTCTCCAACTCTCCATCAAAACCGCTCCTTCGCGCTCAACCCTCAGCCATCCGATCAGATCTATTGATCTGATCGCAACCCTCCATCAGCGTCGTTGCCCTGACCGTTGGATCGCAAGATCCAACGGTTCAAACACCTTCGTCAACCTCCGTAACCTCCCTTGCCTCCAGCCGTTTCATCTCGCAGACCCCCGCCCCCTTCCTTTTTTGGGCCGACGCTCCAGCCACTCCTCCACCACCTAACGACCGCTCCACGTAGCCCATTCATCCGCCTCCATCGCGCCACCACCATCAATTACCATCTTCACTCCCACGCCATCAAAGCCCCGCTCCAAAACGGCCATCCACCACCGTAACCTCCGACCTTCTCCTCCTATATAAGCCCATCCCCCGCCACCAAGCCAACCATCCACCATTTGGGGGCTTCGGCCCGAGCCCCTGGCTCTCCGGTGACAGCGGAGGAGCCCTTGCAAGGGGGCGTCGACGGCCGAAGCCCCGGTGAGATCCATGGCTATTCCGCCATGTGCGCTCCACCTCCTTGGTGGTAGCTAAGCTCCTTGGAAGGGTCGTCCAGGTCGAGCCATGACCCGAGCACCCCCGGTGCTCATCCCAGACCACCTCCTCCGCCAGGGTTCCCCTCCCCGATGAGGTCTTCTTCCTCCTTCTCTTTCTTTCATTTTCCCCGATTTATTGCGCCCTCCTCAGCCACCGGCTCCCTCTTCAGACCAATCCATCATCTTCGCCACGCCACCAGCAACCTCGCCGACCCTCTTCCCCGTCTCCAAAACCTCCCCCGCTCCGATTCCCCTCTCCTCCAGCTCCGCCGTAGGAGATGATCTCCGGCCACCATTCCCGACGCCTCCACGGCCGGCCACTCACCTCACCTCTCACCCGCACGCATTCGCACGAGCCTCGGCTATCACTAACACTTGCAGGTATCTTGATTGGCCGGATCTCGCGCCGGGGCTACTTCAAGCCTCGATCCTCCGGCGGAGCTCCATCGACAGCCCACGCCAACCACCTCTGGAGCATCGCTGCACCTCCAGCTCCTTCGCGAGAACCTCAACATTCTTATCCGATCTTCGGAGGGACTCGCGGAGCCTGGCGGAGCACTAGGGGGCACACCGGAGCCCCGCCTTCTCCGGTGTCCCGCGGCGGAGGACGAAGAACAGTTACCGTCCGATCATCTGGATCGGACGGTTCTGTCACTGACACGTGGCGGTCCAGACCTCCAAACGAAGCTACAGGCTTGGGTCATCCGAGCCTCCTGACAGACCTCCAGACAGCTGCCACGTGGCCCGAGCCAAAGGTGTCGTCCCGAGCCTGAGTCCTCACGTGCCCCGCACGTGAGGGCTTGGGTAAATTACATGAAAGACCCTGGGAGAGCTGGAATTTGCAGATTGGTCCCCAGGCACGTGCCTCACGTGCGTGCCTGGGTATTTTACAGGGACGCCCTCGAGCTTTTGAAGAATTGCAAATACACCCCTGCGCGTAAATGGACAAATTACAATTGGGCCCAGGCGGTTTTTGGTATTTACATTTAGGTCCTTCCAGGGACCTAAATGTAATATTTATCCTTTACTTTCCTCGCATTTTTATTACATTTATGCCCTTGCACTATTTTTAGCATAACTTGAGCATCGTAGGTCCAAATTGCATGATTTTAGTGTCGTTTTGATCCTTGTTTTGTCCTCTACAATCTAGCATACTTATTTGTCTCATTTGACACTGTTTTAAATTAAGTGAATTTTTATGTCAAAAATGGGACCATGCTCTATCCGTCTTGCTGGGTTTGATGACCGATTTTTAATGATGTGTTCAATTAGACTCTAATTTCATTCTACATTGCAATGCTCACATTTTAGGGTATAATTGTAGCATTTTATTCTTCATGCATATTCCTTAGCATTATTCGCTCATGTACCATTTTAACTTGCATAAAAACAAAAAAAAAATATACATGCATCATGGCATTGCCTTGTAAATAGCATAGTGCATTGTAAATTGCATATGGACCTGAAATTGAAATTAATTGATATTATACCTTCATGAATCAAAATTCAACAGCTATAATTAAGCAGCTGTATCCCTGTGTTCGACCTTGGTACACTTACCAAGTATAAATATTCCACAGCATTCAAAGACTGTGGTTTTTGCTGAACAAAATTCGCCTCCTGTGCTACAGCGTAATTCATCATTATTATAGAGGCGAATTTTACGTTCATCAAATGGCGCCGTTGCCGGGGATACGGCTTTGCTTAATTTTTGAATTTTGATTTGTAATTTCTTGGTCCTAATTTCATGCATCATTTCTTTGCATTATTTTGCTGATTTAATTTCTCAGAGTTCTAACTTTTCTCTTTTGTGGCAGGGCCCATGAAAATCGGGGACGCCTGATCGTCATGGAGGCGCGAAGTTGGGAGCTTCAGCTGAAGAGGCCGCAAAAGAAGCCGTGAAGATTTCTAAGACTTTTATCAGTCAAATTTTGCATTGCATATTGTAAAAAAAAAAATATATTGCATCTGCATATTTATTTCCAGTATTGCATTTTGTAAAAAAAAAAAAAATTTCCCCCCGCACACACACACACACACCTACACTGCACATCTTCACCCCCACCCACCCCCTGTATATTTCTCTCTCTCTCTCTCTCTCTGGTATATCTACTCTTCACGAACCCCCTCCCCCTCTCCCTTGTATCATAGAACCCCCCCTAATGCAGACCTTACTTAGGCTATTTGTAGCCTAAGTATAGGGGGGACCTGCCTGCCCTTCCTTCCCTCGTCCCGTCTTCTTGTACTTAGGCCAATTTTGGCCTAAGTATAGGGGGACCCTCCTCCTCAGTTCCGCTATATCACCCTGTACTTGAACCGAGCCTTGGCTTCATGGCACTTGTGCTATGAGGACATAGCAAATTTTAAGTATAGGGGGGTATACCGTATATTATTGTTTATTACTTTAGCCTTAGCTCACGTTTTTAAAAATTTTAAAATTCATTTTTCGGGCTGGGTTTTGGTAAACTAGTGAACTGAGTAAAATCCTGTAAAAATTAAAATTTTGAGGGATTAATCTTTGTAAATAACCCTTTTTCAAAAAAAAATGAAAAATTAAAAATGTTTTTCGGAATTTGGCTCTGACTACTAGGCTTAGTAAACATTTTCAGTGAGGGAACCTCGGTCTCCCTTAGCAGAGTGGGTGGTTTAAAGGACACCGCATATGGCACCGTCCTTAAGGATCACGGGTCTCGACCCGCACTTACACCCATACTGGCTGAGAGTGGATACTTTTATTTATTTGAGCCTGGGTCAGTCATTGTCTCTCCGACAAAAAAAAACTATAAAACCCATAAAAATATGCAAAAATCAAAAATCACACAAAAATTCACTAACCCATGGAGTTGGTGTTTTCCTGACACATTCACACTCACGCAAGGCTTGAGGAATTTGAGGACACTGGATCTCTGGGATCTAGAGAGTCTGAGTTAACATACCTTAGTCATTAGGGTTTTCATGACTTAAATATCCATACTCCTCTGGTTTGAAAGATTTGAGTGCTATATTGCACTCTTAATCTCTACTTTCAAGAAAATATGATCAGCACAGTCACTTCCACAACTGCATGATTGATGAGCTGAGATGAGATATCACTTGAGGAACTAGGACCATGGATTTAAGTTTAGACCTGATCTGATGATATTCGAGGATGGGATAAAGTTAATGAAGGCTTCAGAAAACCTGAGTGTCAGCAAAAACCCTAGCCAGTATGTGAAACAAGATTCATATGCTATCTCTTGATATTTACCTAAAAGTGCCAGGGTGTGATGAAACTTAAAGAAACTTGTTGATCAGTGTGCGCCAATCTCTTGGTAAAAGCAGTGGAGCTAGCCAACAAAAGAAATGAAATGTCAAAGAAAAGCTCTAAAATCAAAGTCACTTCCAAATGAGCTTCCACCAATGGCGAGCGCTCCCAACCTTTTTTAAAGTGTCCACTTGGACCAAGCGCAAATTAGGACCAAGGAGTCGGGCTGACACCACAAAAAGGGCCCTGCATCGTAAGCGATACAAGTCTGGGTGTCGAAGGTATATTAGATACTCAGAAAAGACACACCCCGGTGTACTCCCAGAAAAACAAGTGCAGACGACTCCAACTCTCTTGACGGACACATTGACCAACAAAGTATTAATATACAAGTGTTGAGTAAAAGGCACTCGAGAGGCCCCTTGTTCCAATGTGAGGGTGAGAAAAATATACACAATCCCATGTACCTCCATCAACTGGCCGTCCATCTACATTTTAAAGTCTGACAAACTAAAGAGATGGTTGACTGAAGTAAGAGTAGACTTCTTCCCTAGTATTGAGGATTAGGTCTAGAGGAGAATCTTTGGGACTGGAACTTTGGGTGATGCATCGACTCGGCTCTCATGAAATGCAGTACACTAAATGTCATATCCTTATATTATATGTACAAAAAGAGAGTCTGATAATCAGAGAAGTTGGATTCCTTCTGACAAAGGTGTGGATAAACCCAGAATTTTAGGATAACTTAGGTCAAGGGTCTTCGAAAGATCAAGCCTTGTATTTTTCACGCGCACTGTCAGGAATCAATCCGACTCCTTCATTCCTTAGATGCTCGAGGGGTATGATGAATCTCGTATTCATCATGCTAAAAAGTCCTTATTAAAATCCCTGCTTAAACAAACCAATAAAAATCACCTCTAAAACTCTATTTTTATCATGTATTATATTGTCTATAATTAACCTTAATTATTGTGTATTTAATTGTCCTTATTTTTCTGTAATTATTTTATCACTCAAAAACCCCTAAAATTAGGTAGATAAGTTGTCTATAATTCACTGACCTTTAAAACCACAAAAATACAAAAACAACTCAAAACCACAAAATCGGTGTTTTTATCCCCTTAAAAATGCCCCCAAAAATAGCTTTTGTACAGATGACCTCTTTTGGCTTTTTGCCCAACATGAAAGTTGTAGATCTCGTCGAGACGAGCAACTTTCATGTTTTGACTTTTTCCAAATTCGGCCTCTAACTATTTCTTTTCTATTTTTCTTTGATTTTACTTTTGAATTGCTCTGATTGGGCCACGTGGCACCCTCTGGGCCGCCCACGTGGCCCGCTCTCCTTCCCGCCACCTGGCGCCCCTCCTGGGCCGTTGGATCTGCTCTGCCCAGCCTCCATCCTCGCCGTTCACTCCGCTCCAATCCTCAGTCGTTGGATCCGACCTTCAGATCAGATCTCAACCGCTTCCTTGCGCCGCGTCTTCAGCCGTTAGATCGATCTCCCATCCAATGACCAACCACCGGCCACGTCTCCCCTCACCACAACCCTTCGATTCCCTCTCCATCCAACGCTCCCCCGCAATCCACGTCACCCAAACTTTCCCGACCATCCGATCTTCTCCAACTCTCCATCAAAACCGCTCCTTCGCGCTCAACCCTCAGCCATCCGATCAGATCTATTGATCTGATCGCAACCCTCCATCAGCGCCGTTGCCCTGACCGTTGGATCGCAAGATCCAACGGTTCAAACACCTTCGTCAACCTCCGTAACCTCCCTTGCCTCCAGCCGTTTCATCTCGCAGACCCCCGCCCCCTTCCTTTTTTGGGCCGACGCTCCAGCCACTCCTCCACCACCTAACGGCCGCTCCACGTAGCCCATTCATCCGCCTCCATCGCGCCACCACCATCAATTACCATCTTCACTCCCACGCCATCAAAGCCCCGCTCCAAAACGGCCATCCACCACCGTAACCTCCGACCTTCTCCTCCTATATAAGCCCATCCCCCGCCACCAAGCCAACCATCCACCATTTGGGGCTTCGGCCCGAGCCCCTGGCTCTCCGGTGACAGCGGAGGAGCCCTTGCAAGGGGGCGTCGACGGCCGAAGCCCCGGTGAGATCCATGGCTATTCCGCCATGTGCGCTCCACCTCCTTGGTGGTAGCTAAGCTCCTTGGAAGGGTCGTCCAGGTCGAGCCATGACCCGAGCACCCCCGGTGCTCATCCCAGACCACCTCCTCCGCCAGGGTTCCCCTCCCCGATGAGGTCTTCTTCCTCCTTCTCTTTCTTTCATTTTCCCCGATTTATTGCGCCCTCCTCAGCCACCGGCTCCCTCTTCAGACCAATCCATCATCTTCACCACGCCACCAGCAACCTCGCCGACCCTCTTCCCCGTCTCCAAAACCTCCCCCGCTCCGATTCCCCTCTCCTCCAGCTCCGCCGTAGGAGATGATCTCCGGCCACCATTCCCGACGCCTCCACGGCCGGCCACTCACCTCACCTCTCACCCGCACGCATTCGCACGAGCCTCGGCTATCACTAACACTTGCAGGTATCTTGATTGGCCGGATCTCGCGCCGGGGCTACTTCAAGCCTCGATCCTCCGGCGGAGCTCCATCGACAGCCCACGCCAACCACCTCTGGAGCATCGCTGCACCTCCAGCTCCTTCGCGAGAACCTCAACATTCTTATCCGATCTTCGGAGGGACTCGCGGAGCCTGGCGGAGCACTAGGGGGCACACCGGAGCCCCGCCTTCTCCGGTGTCCCGCGGCGGAGGACGAAGAACAGTTACCGTCCGATCATCTGGATCGGACGGTTCTGTCACTGACACGTGGCGGTCCAGACCTCCAAACGAAGCTACAGGCTTGGGTCATCCGAGCCTCCTGACAGACCTCCAGACAGCTGCCACGTGGCCCGAGCCAAAGGTGTCGTCCCGAGCCTGAGTCCTCACGTGCCCCGCACGTGAGGGCTTGGGTAAATTACATGAAAGACCCTGGGAGAGCTGGAATTTGCAGATTGGTCCCCAGGCACGTGCCTCACGTGCGTGCCTGGGTATTTTACAGGGACGCCCTCGAGCTTTTGAAGAATTGCAAATACACCCCTGCGCGTAAATGGACAAATTACAATTGGGCCCAGGCGGTTTTTGGTATTTACATTTAGGTCCTTCCAGGGACCTAAATGTAATATTTATCCTTTACTTTCCTCGCATTTTTATTACATTTATGCCCTTGCACTATTTTTAGCATAACTTGAGCATCGTAGGTCCAAATTGCATGATTTTAGTGTCGTTTTGATCCTTGTTTTGTCCTCTACAATCTAGCATACTTATTTGTCTCATTTGACACTGTTTTAAATTAAGTGAATTTTTATGTCAAAAATGGGACCATGCTCTATCTGTCTTGCTGGGTTTGATGACCGATTTTTAATGATGTGTTCAATTAGACTCTAATTTCATTCTACATTGCAATGCTCACATTTTAGGGTATAATTGTAGCATTTTATTCTTCATGCATATTCCTTAGCATTATTCGCTCATGTACCATTTTAACTTGCATAAAAACAAAAAAAATATACATGCATCATGGCATTGCCTTGTAAATAGCATAGTGCATTGTAAATTGCATATGGACCTGAAATTGAAATTAATTGATATTATACCTTCATGAATCAAAATTCAACAGCTATAATTAAGCAGTTGTATCCCTGTGTTCGACCTTGGTACACTTACCAAGTATAAATATTCCACAGCATTCAAAGACTGTGGTTTTTGCTGAACAAAATTCGCCTCCTGTGCTACAGCGTAATTCATCATTATTATAGAGGCGAATTTTACGTTCATCAATCATGTTATTTGATTTTTTTGGAATTAAACTTTTAATTGAATTTAGATTAAGTAAGAACAAAAATATAGATAAAATCTCATATTTATTAACGAGTTATTACTTAATCAAAATGGGTGCATATTAGCACGTGAATGCTGACAAATTTTTATATAAATGATAATAACAAAATTTAATTTAAAAAAAATTATTTTTTATCATAATATATATATCATGTTTTCAAGATTTTTTATTATTGAATTTTTATTAAAGTTGTTGCATTTTAGCAGGTCAAACATGGATGAAATCTCAAATGTTTGTTAATAAGGAATTAATTTTAAATTAAATTAGATTATATTTTTATTGTAATATATATGTATATTTATTTGAGTTTTTTAGATGTTCATATTTTTCTCAAAATTAGTGTATATTAACACATTTAAATATTGACAAAATCGTTTAAGTATGCTAGATTAAAAAATAGATTTATTATTTTTATCATAAAATAATTATAATATGTTTAAGTTTTATTGAAATTAAACTTTTAGTTAAAATTAGAGTATGTTAAAACACAAATATGGATAAAATCTCATATTTAATAATGAGTTGAACAATTACTCAAATTTGGTGTAGATGGGTACGCAAAAATAAATGAAATGTCATATGAATGATAACATAAAAAATTAATTTTAGAAAAAAACCTTATTATTTTTATTTCAACATATCTATCATGCTTTCTTGATTTTTTTGGTATTTGAATGTTAAGTTAAAATTTTTGTATGATAGCACATCAAATATGGATGAATATCATACATACGTTAATACAAAAAAATAATTTAAATGAAATTTTATTCTATTTTTATCTCCATATATAGAGCATTTATTTTGAGGTTTAAGGGGTTTCTTGAAAATGGTGTACATTAGTGCAGAATTATTAACAAAACCTAATATGTATATAAGCAAACAAAAAAATATTTTAAAATTCATATTTTATTATTCTTATCATGAAATATATATATATATATATATATGAAATACTTCAGAATTAGACTTTTAGTTAATGTTAGAGTATGTTAGAACACAAATATCGATAAACTCTCATATTTATTATTGAGTTAAACAAATTCTTAAAATAGGTGTACATTAGCACACATCGGTTAACAAGATATCAATTAATTTTAAAATAGAAAAATATTTTTTTAATACAAAATCACATTATTTTTATCATAATATATCCATCACGCTTTCTTGAGTATTATGTATTTCAACTTTTAGTTAAAATTACGTGTATTAGCACATCAAGTATGAATGAAATCTGAAAGGTACAATGCAAAAAAATATTCTAAATGAAACATTATTAGATTTTTATTGAAATATATAACATTTTCTTGAGTTTTTTGGGGTTTTACTTTATTTCTTGAAATCTATGTATGTTAGAGCATAAACATTAATGAAATCTTGTATGTATGGTCGTACACAAAATATTATTTAGAAAGTAATAATTTATCATTTTTATCATAAAATATTATCATACTATTCGAGTTTTTAGGATTTAACATTCAGTTAAAATTAGAGTATGTTAAAACACAAATATATGTATATATATAATCTCATGTTTAATAGTGTGTTGGATAGCTAATCGAAATTGGTGTACATAACATGTAGATATTAAGGAAATCTTATATGAATGATAATAGATAAAAAATAATTCTAAAATAAAACCCTATTTTTTCATAATATATCTATCATATTTTCATGATTTCTTAAGTATTTGAATATGTAAGCCCACCGAATATCAATTACTCATAAAAAAATTAAATGAAAATTAATTATTTTTAATATATGTAATATTTTCTTGAGTTCTTTGGGCTTCATCTTTTTTTCTCAAAATTGGTGTATAGTTTTATATTTTGAATATTTTTTAATATTTTTGGTGAACTATTTTATTTTTGAGGTTTTTATTGATTTTATATTGAATTTAAAGTGGAAAACTATGAATTAAAATAAAACTAATTAGATAGTGTTTCCAAAATAGTGAATATAAACAAATTTACTTATATTATATAGAGAATTTTAATACCTTTAACTTGATATGGTATACATATTTTTAGGATTTTTGTATGATTTTATATGATTTTTATAAAATTGCAGGTATATTTGAATATTTATGGATTTTAATGTATTTTAATATGTATTAACTAATACAATTTTAATGAATATTTATGTGAATAAGTGAACTTTTATAAATTTTTATATGCGAAATATAAATTTTTATGCATATTTTTTATTTAAAATAAGGATTTTTACACATGAGCTTGAGTAATTTTGTAATTACATTCATAACCCTGCATAATCGTGAATTACATGAGAAACCTTGGATAGTTACTCTATCTCACACCCATAACCTTCTATTAGTTTTAGCGGTCAACACCAACCACATTATCGAGTTAATCTAACCTAGTATCAATCCAACAGTTAAAATTAAATAAAAAAGAAAAAAGAAAAGAAACTCCCCTCCCTCCCCCTTCCCCCTCCAGCAACACTCCTCCCGTAAACATGGGGAGCCGACAGGGGCCTTCCATGTGTGGTCTAGGGAGGGGGGAGCTTGTGGGGGAGGGCTTACGAAGGGAGGCAGCAGGAGTCGATGGGGCGGTCCAGGGAGGGGGGAATCTTGCGGGGGTGGGCTTACGAAGGGAGGCAGCATGAGTCGACAGGAGACAATGGAAGCGACAAGGGTGGGGGTCGACGGCGGGTGTTGCTAACTCTGCTTGAAAGTTGCAGCATCAAGGCAAGGGAAGGGGGTCATCGGGGGAAGCTTGCGGGAGGGTGTTGACGAGGGAGGCGGAAGAGGGTGGGGAGCTTTGAAAAGGGAGGCGGCAAGGGCAGGGGGTCGTAAGCGGGGCGCTGCTGAGTCCGCTCGAAGGTTGCAGCGCAGGACGAGGGAAGGGGGTTGTCGGGGGAAGCTTGTGGAGTGGTGGGGTGGTTTGGTTGTGCTCGAAGTTTGCAGCGGTAAGGGCAGGTCATCGGGGGAAGCTTGCTTGGAGGGGGGGTGGCACTGCAAACCGATTTCGGCTCGAAGCTCACAACAACAAGTGCAGGTCGTCGGGGGAAGCTTCCGAAGGTAGGGGGTGCTGCTACTGATTTCAGAATGAAGCTTGCAGTGGCATGGCAAAGGCACGGGGTCAGGGGAATCTTGCAAAAAGGGCCTGACCAATTTCGGCTTGAAGCTTGCAGCGGCAAGGGGTCGTCGGGGGAATCTTGCTATCAAGTTCGACCTTCAACGGGGAGCTTGCAGCGGCAGGGGTAGGGGGCATGCATGCGGGTTTGGGTAGGGGCCCATTCGATGGGGAATCTTGGAGCGACATGGGTAGATGGGCTTTGACGATGGCTAGGGAGGACGACAACTGTGAAACACCAAGTTTTAGTACCTCAACTTGGTCAAGTTGATGATGATCAAATAGTTGGAGTCCATTTAGAAAATTTATGGAAAACTAAATTTTGATCTGATTGTATAATAAAATATCTTATTAGATGTGTATTGTCATTACGAATCCAACGCATCTGAATTTTTGTAAATCGGATATCGGATGGTTGAGATATGATCATTTTAGTGAAGAGGGGTCAACTCTTAAGTGGTTATACGGGATTGAGCAGGATCCATCTATGATATCCGCCCAACTATGTTTTTGAGATATAAAAGATCACATGAGCTGCTCTCTCCATCACTTGCAAACCCTAGCCACCACGCATCATCTCTCATCTCTCAAGATCGCTGGAGCTCCGACGGAGCGTTGGCAGAGTTGGTTGTCCTCCACTATTTTCGTGGGGAAGTTTTCCCTCGACATCCTCTACGCAAATCTCATATTAGAAAGGTAAGATCATATCTCCATCTCCATCTATTTGGTGATTTAGTTTATGGATTAGATCTAAGGAAATGTGCTTGTGATTTTGAGGTTTCCGTGGTTGGGATAATATGTGGGAGACGACTTCGAGCGAAGATATAGTATTACATGCGAGAATGCTCATATAGGTACGGTCCCTTCCCTTTTTTATTTGCGATTTTCTCACCTTACATGTATACCATGGACCTTCGTGTCCCTCTTGTTGGATTGTGTCTCCCCCCTGATGTAGAAATTGTCTATTGTTCATGTTCCTTTAAAACAAATATTGAATGATATGTTTGATATGCACATGTGCATACATTTTAATATGTTGGAATAAAATATATTTTAATATACATCCTGTTATGTGGTCGGATCTATACGTGTTATTTCAGCTCATCCAACACAAACATGTCGAGCTATATATTAGCATGTTATGACGTTACTATAGGGGTGAGTATTAACGTTAATGGATTGTGCGTATATTAGAGTTATTCCTAATGGTATAATATTTTTTATTGGTCTTAAGAAAATATGCAGTGTATACGTCACTCTGCATATGTGCATATGTAATGGAGTTGGTATAGGCACAATTGAATTTAATATACTTGGTAATCAAAATGATTAATCATTACGTCTAGCTTTTATATCTCACAAGGCCTTTCACATCCAAACGTTATAGGTGTTTCTATTAAAACAAGCAAATAAATAAGGTGTGTGACTTCCTTAGAAATTATACACGGTATAGGGCTTGGTTCCATAATATTAAATTCTAATACTATCATTTTAGGCAGAGATGCCTTACGTTAATTTGTCTTATAGAAGTTTTCCGTTACTTTTTGTATCTAGAAATTATCTCATGAATTCGAGCTTCGACGAATTGAAGGACACTCATTTTTTTATACATATGATATAGAGTATGCTATTCTTTCCATATGATCATTCATTTGATTTTTATGTTATCTACAACATGGTGCATGCACTAGATATCAATTATGTGAATTAATTAAGAGAATGAATCCGAATATCAAGATAAATGGATTGCTCGACTGAGCAAAGAAATAAAAAGGAGATACATATAGATACAACATATGCATATTATTACCATATCAATCACAATTTATTACTTTTAAATGAAAGAGAGGCCAGTTGCTCATTGCATTTAAAATTTTCATGAACTTCAATGAACATTAATTCCAAGTACTACTTGTAAATCAATTACATGTATAATTACTAGCGAGACCATTACACATAAAAAGGTAAAAAAAGGGGTAATTATTATATTGTGTGTTAAAGTTAGTCACAGTTTTTTGTTATTGCCATGGTTTAAGTTAGGATTATTAATTCCATACTACGTTGCATTTTTCTTATTGTGATAAATGATGCAAAAATTACAGTAATGGTCCTCGTGATATGCATATAATTTTATAATGAATATTTTAGCAAAAGTGTTAGTTGTACATTTTACAAATAGTATAAGTTTCATTTGCTCCATACCAAAATTCCACTAATCCTACACGTTATGCCGTATTGATACATATATGGGCATTTATATCTCGATTTCCATATCCACTAATTTATAGGACCTATAATTCCTTTGTTTGGGGTCAATTCACTTTCGTCTTAAATACTATCTTCATTTGATAGATGCAACTAAAATTAATTAAAATTGACAGTAAACCTTATGCATCTCGAGGATTATGTTATAAAATAAAGAGAGGTTGAACTATTTATGTTATGGTTTCCCTCCATATAAATGACTACGATTGAACATCTTTCATATAATACATACAAAACTTTTCCTATGTTAGTTAGGGTAACATTCAATATTGTGGAAATATGATTTAAATAGTATTACACGAGTGGATTAAATAGTATTATATGAACCGATGGTGTAAACAATCTCTTATTATCATTACATTCATTATAGGCGTAGAGACTAACCTTGTTAATAAATGAATGTGGTAATACCTTCTTAAATAGGTATGGCTACGAGTATTCTTACGTCATCAAATAATGCCTCAAGACAAGTCTTTGATCATTTAAGGTTTCATATGAAGATGATCATTTTATTTATTTACCAAGAATTAATATCTTCCTTGAAACTTTCTTTAAAATAAATTTCCTCGTAAATCAGGTTATAGCGGAAAGATGCATAATAAGCAATGATGTAGAATATGAACATGATTGTTGTAAAGCTTTAATTGATTCTCAATTATTATATGACAATTGTAGTGCTCAGTGCATAAGGGGTGAGAATTCACGGTGGTTCGTAATGAGAAGTAAATAAGAATGGCAGAGACGTAATTAAACGAAAATTTATTGAAAGACACCTTATCGATATTTATTTGCATGTGTTATACTTAGAGAAGTTAGCATTCCCGAGAATGGAGCACAACTCTCGTGGTCCCGGTGAGTCTAGATGGTGTGTTAGCTCTAGTTCTGCAGGTCTGACGATGTGTTCCGCAACTCTGTCAGTTTAGCGTAGTGCTACAGATACAGTCGGTACTTCGTGTCCCTAGTACGACACTCATCGAAGCCTGTACTTCGTCATAAGGGTGTATCCGGTGCGATCTCGTTTGGTCGTGGTGTACTCATTCCCGAGTATTCCCCTTGTGGTGGGTAAGCTAGGGAAATGGGTTGAAGTTGGAGTTGGGGTTGGTTGTTTGAATTTATTGCTCCAATGCACATGATGTGACTATTGAGATGATGTTTTTACTGTTTGAGCTCAACAACTAAATGATAAAAAAATGCTTGAATAGTATACTTATGTGCTTTTATATATATGATGATCTCAAATAATACATGCAGATAAATGTACAATGATGAACTCATGATATGAATAATAATACTAGCACTTGTCGAGTAAAAGTAGTAGATCATATGTAACTTCTAATAATATTTTTTCAAATGATTGGGATAGTAAACATAAATTAGAAAAATAATAATGGAACATTAACATCCCTCCGGCGGGCCCGGGAAAGTCTTTCCATTATGGTTCTCTTTACTCTTTTACACTTTCTGTTCTGCTTAGTGTAGTGTTAGCTTTTTTTAGTTGTCCTGAGCTTTTTGCTCATACGTACTTCTTTGGAAACCCATACAGATTTGTAGGTTGTTGAGCAACAGTAGTGACTTGAGCTTCTACAGTTTGTATAAGACCCAGGGTACAATTTCACTTGTAGAGATTTTTAGTTCACGCAGTTTAAGTTGTGATTCATGTAAAAATACATCGTGGACTCTATTGTAAATTTGTATTTTTTGGAAACCATGAATATATAAATATCATTGGAGCATTTTATTATCTACTTTTCTGCTTTACATTCCGAATGTTAATCATGATGTATGAATGTGGTTATTGCTGAGTATCTGGATCCTTAGAGAATCAGGTATGACACTCTTCCCACGGGGTGGGACGTCACAACGACGGGGCAGGGGGGTGGGGAGGGGGGATGGGGGTTGCTTGGGGTCGGGCTTCTGGTGGGACGATGACGGTGGGAGGAGGGGGTTGCGTGAGGAGGAAGAGGTTAGGGGAAGATGGGAAAGGGCATTCGTAAATAAAGAGGAACTTAGAGGGTGTAAAATGTAAAATACTTGATGGATAATGTCATAGTTAACGAAAAATTGAGTGGAAGTTAACATGAGGTTATGAGTGTAAGAGTTAAGCACTACTCAAGATCCTTGGTGTAATTCATGATTATGTAGGGTTATGAATGTAATTATAGAATTACTCAGGGTTATGGCTGTAAAAATCCCTAAAAATAATAATTGAAAATAACTTTGAAAACTATAATTATATACGATAGAACATATAATATGAATTTTACATTATTTTTTTATTTTCAATATGAGTATTTATTTATTATAGAATTAATAGCTATATCTATGTATTGTGTGTCATAAGGACTAAGGTTTGATAATGTAAAACAATAAAAACATAAGCAAATGTTCAAAATCATGTGGTAATATGTAAAGACTCTAGATAATTATGGGGTGATCCATGTGGTTGGACTCGACCTAGGTCTGTTCAGGATTATGAATCAAAATCGAGATTGCATGCGTAAACTATCCAAAAGATATCACAAGCGCATTCACATGTTGTAGGTTTGGGAGGATGACCTTTAAGCAATTGTATCTGATCAAAGGGGTTCATATGGCTCTATTCACTAAAAAAATACAGCAATTGCAAGCATGTATTTCCACACTACGTGCTCACCATATATTCACAAAGTGCTCATCGGACACCTGGGCGAACACATGTGCTCGCTCACAATGTCCATGCAACGAGAATAAACACAATCACAATTGTGCGAACACATGTCCATGCTTAGTCATCACAAGCTACAGTGGGTGAGCACAACATCCTCGCCGTAATGCTCACCCACTCAGCTAGATTGAAATTGAATTCGGTATTTGGAAAAAGGTTTGGCGAGCACACATGCTCGCCCACAACAGAACTCAAAAAATTTACAGGTTCGTCAGGGTTTTGGAACCCTGTTGAACATGTACTACCTGCTCCAAATCACTGTAGATTTTAAAATAGATCAAATCATACCTAAGATATGGACTAAATATCAAAGATACTAATAATCTCTATATATACTACACATCTACAACAAGGTTAATTAATATGAAACAAAAAGTCAATAATATTTGCTCAAACTAAACAGATGAAAATTCAACGAAAAGCACACAATTATTGTACATAAATAAAAGACATTAAACACCATTTAATTATTCATACATATAAAAGTTATTCTCTTTGATGGAAAGTTAAGAAGAGCCTAATGATACTTCTTTTTTGCCTGAAAGATCTTAGAAATCAAACTCTGCTTTGATTTCTTTTTCTCTTTTTCCAATTCCTTAAACATGGCATACATTCGGGTTTCTTCTTCAGGATCGGTATCTTCCTCCTCTTCCTCATATCTCTCTCTTATTTGTCATTATCCTCCTGGGGCATTGGAGGTCATTTTAACCTATTAGAATTTAATAAATGTAAGCAAGGGAAGAAGAAAATTGAATGTTTAGAATATACTTAAATTATACATATATTAATACTTACATGTATGTAGTAAAATCTTCTCACAGCTTGGTCACTTGCTCAACCATAACTGCCATCTGAGACTCCATAGATGATGATAGTTACTGTGATGGATGAGGATGGGAATATGATGGTTGACATAAGTGGAGGAAATGTGTCGATGTTCCTCCACATAATATGGAGGACGACTATCAAGTGTCCACTTTCTGTTGGTAAAATCGGCATCCCTTTCCTCCAAAACCTATAATCAAATTTAATAATCACAATAATCTGTAGTGTTTATGTGTTTAATCAATTAAATAGTATATTAGTATACCTATTTTGATAAGATTTTATTGAATGGAGGATGTTGGTCTTTAGGAGTACTAGTCCATTTCTCAATATTAAGGGTCATGTATCATTCCTGAAATAGTAATTAAATTATAAGGAATTAAATATATAACATTGTATTGAATTCTATTATTCACTTACAACAAACAAAAACATACCATCACTTCTCCTATTTCACCATCTTTTCCTCGTTTATGTGTCTAGGCCCACCACTCATCAACAGATGGTTCCCTTTCCAACTTAACAGTCTAATAATAGAACTTATATAATAATTAAATATTACATATATCGAAAATCAACATCAATTTTTTATATAAAATTATTAAAATGATATACCAGCTCAACTCGTATTTGATTATGGATTTTAGAGCTGCTTGTTGATCTAATCTTTTACTTTTGACGGTTCAATCTACCAGCCGCAGATCTCCTCTCAAACTCAACATCAGAACTGAATGAGTCACAAAAGGCAATCCACCTGCAAAAAAAATCATAACATAGTTTAGATATAATTTAAATTTTCAGAGATTATCATTTTGAAAATACATGTCATCGGTGCACCAAGCTGAAGGAAATCTCTTCATCTCCATAAAATTCATCTCCACCAAGACAGTCTTTCGATGTGAGTCCCTTTTGACCTTGGAAAATGTGTCGCTCATTCGCTTCTCTATCGTAAGAATGAATGCTCGATGGTAAGACTCCCTCCCTAAACCAGAATAAAAAGATACCTAACACGCATAATTACAAATAAACATCAGATAACAAAGTTATATAAGAATAATTTACCTTCTGAATAAAAATATCTTACCAAAAACAAGTCGAACAACCTCTCCTACTCAATGATGGGAACACGACACCACCTAAACTCAGTGTAAGTCATATATGCCCTAATAATATTCGTTATTCTTAGCAACCTTGTTGCTATTTAGAAAATATCTACATACATGAAAATTATATTACATCACTCGGTACAAGTAAAATTTAATAAGATTTGGATTAAGAATTCTATTACCTCCATCAGTTGAAATATGTAGAATTGGGTAGGAATCGGAAGACTGACTTCCTACCAGTTGCACATGCACACCTACGTTATGTCAACGTGCTAAAGAAGGAAAAGCCAAATCCATAAAAGGACGAGCTGGAATCAAGATAGGACAACGTTCGGGGAAATACGAAGAAGATGGCTCGCCAAAAAAAAACTGTCATACGAAGGAGGAGGGGCACCAAAAGATCGGTAATACACCATAAATTGGCGCACCTCATCAGAAACAAGCCTTGAAAAGGTTGGCAGAGTCGAAGTTGAAGGGGACTCTGACGAGGAAAGACAACCAAATCGTTGAGATCCATGTGAACCATCACCTCCAAAACCAGCCATGTTTATATAATAATGGAAGTAATTTAGTAAAATAAAAATATAAAATGTATATTTTTGTCGAACTTTGTACCTTAATCTTCACTGCTTTAATATTGTAACATAAATTTCCTCAGTATTGTCTACATTAGATGAATCTTCAACATCTTCATTTATATCATCCACATCTTCCATTATATCAACACTTGATACGAAATTTTCTGCTAATGGAACATTATAACTGATGAAGATAACTTCGGTGATATTGTTATGGTCGTAATGAGGTATGAAAGCATCATCCCCGTCTTCATCCACACTATTATCCTCTTTATGTAATTTTGAGAATTTATTCGTACAACTTTTAAATTTCTGTATTTTTTCTTTTTTGCGGAACTTGTGGAAGATAACATACTTGATCCACTTGTGTAGCCAGGGTAAATGTTTCATGTCTTCACATAGATCTCCTTGTGATTACATCAAACGCATTATTTTGTTTATCAATAACTACACCTTCTTGTGGGCCATACCAATGGCATATAAATAAAAAAAATCTTATTATGAACTGGAATATTGTACTCAAATTCAAAAACTTATTTTAGAATTCCGTAGTAGTGGATACTATCCTCTTCATAACAAGATGTGTGGACCATTACACTATAATTTTGAGCACCTAGATTTCTTCTTGAGGTGTATGAAAATAATAATCATAATACATCAATCATTATATGAGAGGATCTGATATATCAGACCTTTTGAAAAATTTCTTAAGCATCCTCATTCATTCGCCATTATTTATCATAACCTTAATCTTGTTCTTAAACCACTTTGGAAATTTGAGTCGGTAATTGTTAACAATCTGATCATCATTCCAAGATGGATTTTCCTCACTAGCTTTCTTTCTGAATCCCCTATTTAACATTTAATGAAGAATACTAATCTTTCAATAGATAAAATAAAAATAAAATTTTAAGATAAATAATATCTTTGTCAACATATTGTGTTATTTCATCGCAACTATCTAAAAGATATAAGTCAAAAGCTTCTTTCTCTTTCTTTGACATCAAACATTTTCTTCCTTTTCCTATTGGCTGCTAATGGACGAAAGATACTTATTTGATAATCTGTATCTTAGAGTTTGATTTCATTTCTAGTTAATCTATTGTGAACCATCTTCACTTCATCAGGACAATACCTTACACAAAAGGTTGCAACTTCTTCATATATATATATATATATATATATATATATATATATATCGGGAACGAACCTTCCACCGGCTTTTATTTTGTACTTTACATTTCAGAAAGAACATAAACATGTCAAATGATCATGAATAATCTCAAATCAATAGTTTTTAAATTAAATATATAAATTAATAAATCATATGTAATCTACCATTACCTTTCAAATGGTTGAATCCATCTCTACTTAATCGGTCCACCAACCTTAGCCTCATCTGGTAAGTGAATCATTAAATGCTCCAGTGAATCATTATATTTTCCAAGATGAGTGCGTCCAGGTATTAAGAGAGATATGAAATTAAATTGTCGCTTTTTATACAACCACGGAGGTAGATTATAAGGAGTTGTCATTACATGCCAGTAAGAATAATCTTTGCTTATACTGTGTGGGTTGAATCCGTTTGTACACAAACTAATAATACGGTTCCTTTTCTCCATTGCAAATGATGGAAACACATCCATTAATGTTTTCCAACTCTCTGAATCTGATGGATGTTCCATATGCTCTTGTTGAATATGATATGCATGTCGTTATTGTTTCTCTGCAATAATACAATCTCTTTAATCGAGGTCTTAGTGGAAAGTAATATAATACTTTACGTCCAACTCTACTTCCACTTTTACCTGACTCCTTGTATCTCGGCTCGTTACATTCTGCATAATATGTTAAATTCTCATTTTCATCATAATACAATATATGATGATTTATACAACAATCAATTTTCACCTCTGTTATATCCATCTTCCTCGTCATTTTTTCCAGTTTATAATAATTATCGGGTAATTAATGATCTTCAGGCAATATTTTCTTCAAAATAACTAACATTACATCAAAATTCGTATATGTCATATTGTATTCCATTTTCATAGCTAAAAATTCTGAGACTACAGAGAGTTTCAAGTATGTCTTACAACTTGACCATAATGGTTCTTCTGTTTTTTCCAAAATTATACGAAATTCCTCAGATTCTCCATGTGGTTCTTTATTATCAAATGTTTCATCCATAAAATCAGATTCTATGATATTCCTCACTATTTCAACAAATATATTCTTTTCACGAATACCATTTGATCCATTTGCTGCAGGATATATTATCACATTGTACGTATAATAGCCTTCCATGAATCCAAGCCTATAGAGGTGAATTTGAACTTCATCTTTAACTTTCTTCTTAGCTAAACGACACTTGAGACGGACAAATAAGTGTATCGTCTAAATCAACAACCATAAAACCATTCGCATAAGCAAATGCTAGAAACTCCTTTATGCCTAGTTCAAATGACTCCATTAAGCATCCATATTGGGCACGTTATACATCCACTCCATGTTGCTCGTCATCCTAATAATGAATGATAGGTTTCAGAAGTTAGGAGATAAGAGAATACTTTTTTATTCATGTTAATTCTTGCACCGTCTTTAAAGATTCAAAAATTGAATTAAGATCGTCGTCGCTACATGTATATTAGAGAATATATCTGAGTAAATTTCGGCAGTATAATCACGCATCCATTCACTATGACCCATAAATTAAGCTTAGTAGACTTTAAAATTGTTATCAATGTAACAATTCTTAAAGTTATCAAGATTAATATGGTATATCGAACAAGATCATAGTTATATTGTTGAAAATGAGCTCAGATATAAATGCTAACATACATGTAGCAATGATGGTCTTAATACAGTTTCTGAATCTTTAAAGACTCCCATAGTTGGGGACCTCTGAACTATGGAAAGCTAACATAAATGTAACATTATACGGATATCTTGCATTACTCTTATGTGTATGCTAGATTTTTTTCTTTTTGAGAAATGAGAGGGTGAAGTCTCAAGGAAGGACCCACCACAAAAGTGATTATATTAATAACAAAACAAAAAAATACATTACCTTGCAGACCATAGACGAAAAAGGGAGCGATACAAGGTTACTACATTTTCTGAATAAAATCTCTGATTATTAAAAACTAAATCATTTCTTCCTCCCCAGATAGCCCATAGTGTTGTAAACGGAAGAGCACACTCATCGAATTGTCGCCTACCGTCCCTACCAGCTTCCAGAAATCAAACGCACCCTCGTGAGAGACCAATGGGGTCCCAACCTCCTTCCAAACCTGCACCGAAAAGGGGCAAGTAAAGAGTAAGTGTTCCGCATCCTCAAGTTGAGATCCACATCTATCGCAGCATGTGTCTAGATTCCAAATAGCATACCCCTTCTCGCTTTGTCACAAACCCTACCCCTCCTGAGGCACCAGAGGAAGACCTTCACTCTATTTGGGACCTTGCTTGCCAAAATTATCTTCATATCCTAAACCATATCTGGATCCAAGGCATTAAGGCTCCCCCTGAATATCTCGTAGGCCTTCTTCATCGAGGAACTGCCCCCTGCCAAAGAAAATGATCCCTTCCTTCTGAGATACATGTAGGAGAGGGTAGCTCAGCCCTCAGCCTAGACAAATCCTCCAATCTTCACTCTAAGATCTCATTAATGAACTGAGGGGTCCATGAACCAGAGTCGTAAGTGTCAGCCATAGAACAGCCTTTGTCTGACGTCAAAGCAAAGAGCCTAGGGAACCTGGTGCAAAGGATCCCTTCACCAGTCCAGTCATCCAACCAGAATTGGAAATCCTCCCCGAACCCTACCTTAGGCTTCATCCTCGGTCTCAACGTTGGAAGGATGATTCCTTCACCAGTCCAGTCATCCAACAAGAATTGGAAATCCTCCCCGGACCCTACCTTAGGCTTCATCCTCGATCTCAATGTTGGAAGGATGTCGTGAACGCCGCTCCAGAGAGAGGACTCATATCGCATTCTCCTCACCTCTAGAGAGCCCCTAACTCCATAAATGGTGCATAGCAGTGTAATGGCCAAGCCCTCATTACTGCCCAAATTTGCACTGCCCACTTCGCTAGAAGAGCATTATTCATACTACTAATATCTCTAACTCCCAGTCCTCCCTTGCACTTCATCTTCATGAGATCCTCCCATCATACTAGGTGAATCCTTGACCTCTACTGCCTCCCATCTGACCAGAAGAATCTTCTCATCATTATCTCCATCTTTTTCCTTATCCCTGTCGGCATCACTCGAGTTGAGAAGAAAAAACATATATCGTCGACAATACATGTTTCAACAGAGTCAATTTCCCGCCCTTTGAAAGCGTAACCTCCTTCCAACCCGCCAATCTCTAGTCAATCTTTTTGAGAACCACATCCCAATCCACCTTCCTGAGTCTGCCTGCTACTAACGGGAGCCCCAGGTAAGAAATGGATAAATCCCCCAAGGGACAAGCCAGACACGCTTCTCTAGTGCTACTCTCCTTCTCATCCATTCCAAACTGAATGACAATAGATTTGCTTCTATTTAAGTTGAGTCTTGAGATAGTACCGAAGATCTCTATCAGTCGCCTAGCCCTTTTTTCCATTTCCTCTATGTCCCCTAAGAATATCACCGTGTCATCTGCATATTGCAACAACGGAATCGAAATGGAGCCTTCCTAGAAACCTTCGCACCAACCATCTTCAACAGCTCTTTTGAACATGACCGCTAAAGCATCCACCACCCAAATAAAAAGCATCGGTGCTAGCAGAAAACCTTGTCTCACGCCCCTCTGCGACTGGAAAAACCACCTTCAGGCCTTCCATTCACCATAATCGTGAAGGAAGAGGTCGTGACACACCTCTTCATCCACACAATTCAAAGGTCGGAAAAACCGCGACATTGAAGAGCCTTCCATAGAAACCTCTAGTCCACACAGTCATACGCTTTCTCAAAGTCGATCTTTCGAATCAAGCCTTTTTTTACTTTCTCACTGCCACTGTAAACAAATCTCCGAAGCCATAACTAGTTCGTCCACCATCTACCGACTAGGGATGAAAGTAGTCTGATTTTGCTGAATTACCGTCAAGCACCCGCTTCAGCCTATTCGCAGGCACCTTAGCAACAATAAGATAAATTGCATTGGACAATGAAATTGGTCTATATTCCTATACCCTTCTTGGAGAGTCCTTCGTGGGCAGGAGGAAGAACAGCGCCCGATTTATCTTCTCAAAACCCATGTTGCCAGATCTAAACTCATTAAGCACCTCCGAAACATCCTTCTTCAACAAGCCCTAAAACTCCTTGTAGAAGCATACTGGGAAACCGTTTGGACCCAGGGCCCCATCTGAGTTCAGCCCCAAAACTGCCTTTCTCACCTCTTCCTCATCAAACTTCGATTCCAGACCCTGCATATGTGCCTTCGAAAGTGACTTTACCCCACCCCACTCCACCCCCACCCAGCTCCTTGCCCCCTTCTTGACATCCTCACAAAATGATCCCTAAGAGCGCGCCCTAACAAGGCATCCCCTACCACTCACTCTCCCTCCACCTCAAGGCTTTGAATGAAGTTCCTTCTCCTTCTACCTGATGCCATTGAATGGAAAAACCTTGTGTTTGCATCCCCTTCCTGCAACTACTTTTGTCTATACCTCTATTTCCACTCCACATCCTCCTTCTTATCTTCCTGAATTATAGCATCTAGCAATTTTGCATGCTCCAACACCTTCCCCTGCTCGATGACCCTCTCATCATCCAAGGTATCCAACCTGACCACCCCCTGTTGGGACTCATGCCGACGCTCCCTCCTTTGCACTCTCACCCTATGACCAAAATCAAGGAGGAACTCCTTTAGCAGCTTCAATTTAGCAGCCAGGCGCGTCACTATCGAGCCCTCCACACGCCATCCTCTACAACGTGCTTCTACCTTCTCTCTGAAATTGATTTCCAACAACCAAGCTCATTCAAATATGAACATGGATCTGGGTCGAATGTCCTCCTCAGAAGACCAAATCAAGTGTGTGTGATCCGAGTGAGCACGCGACAATGCCCACGTCCGATATAAAGGGAAAAACTCGATCCCTTCAAGGAATAGGAGGAATATGTCCAGCCGCAACCTGGACCTCTCATTTCTCCCTGTGTAAGCACAACCAGCAGCATCAACAACCATGAGACCTAGGGTATGAATTCGGTTTTGGAAGTCCTCAGAGCCCGCATCTCTCCCCTCGGCCTACCTTGGACCGTCCTCTGGAAACAGAGTCCGATTTAAATCTCCTCCAATTATCCAAAAACCTACATCTCTATATGTACAAACCCCTGAAAGATCTGCAGATAAAGATCCAAAACCCAGAGACGTGCGCCCGTATACATTGGTCACCCCAAAAATGAACCCATCCAACCTTTACGTATAGATAGGGAAAACAAAGATCCCCATTCCGCCACCTTCTCGAAGCCATCATGCTTCCACCCAGATAGGAGGCCACCGGCCGCTTCGTGAGCTTCCACTTCTACAAAGTCAAAAATGGAGATGCCTCCCAGGTCCCGCCAAACTGCTCCCTTAGAGATCAAACACTTCGTTTCTCGAAATAACACTATATCTGCATGAGCCTCCAGCATCAAATTCTTCACTCCCAGTTGTTTTTCAGGGCGGTCCAACCCTCTTACATTCCAAGATAGGATCTTCATATGTAGATTATTTTTTATTTCCCATGGGGCGGCACCACGCCTAGACTTTCCACAAACTTCCTATCCAGTATACTAAAGTAGCTTGGCCTCCTGATTGGCGAGATAGGCCCTAGCTCCTTCCCATCTTGGTCAACTACTCTTTGATCACTGAAACACTGCTTTGCCCGTACCATGCAAAGGTTTGCCTTCTTTTTACAACCCCGCTGCTTTTTTTACCATTCCCAACAAAATGTTGACTTCTTCCAACATGATCTTCTCCCTCTTCTCTTTGTTGCTCCTCCACCCGCTCATTAACCAACCTGCCACAGCCACCCACACCATCTAAACCTCACATGCCTGCCAACACAAGTGCCCCATTCCCTGCCGAAACCAGAGCCCCCTGGCACTCTTCACCCCCTAGCCCTACTGGACCCAGAGCTCGAGACAACCTCGAACCCCGTTGACGGACCAGACCTGAGCCCATCTTCAGTCACCCCCAAGCAATTTGTTTCCTCCGTTGCTCCTCATCAGACTCCTGAAACGGGTCTCCCTCCACCCCTGCGCCCCCATCTGACATGCTTGGACCCGTGAAAGAGTTGTTGGACATGCGATCCCACGGTGAGCCATTATGCAATAAATGTTATTGCACATATCATTCCCTGATCCGAAATGAAGAATAAATAATTTGCATAATAGGTCCCTTAGTACAATTAGGGTTATGTACCATGGCCATTTTAATAATCATACAACTGTTGATTAAATAATTGAATCATAGAAGCTGGTGCTTGGATGAATATCTAAAGGGTTAGCTTGAGGACTCATCAAGCACCGTCAAATGATTATTAAGAGATGATCTCCAGCATGAGTAGGAGATGGCAATCCTTTCTCATTTAGGCTGATATCTAACTGACCTCTAGATGCAGGTCCTTTGTATAGGAATAGAGATTCGGAGGTGTAAGATTAGTTAGGTCAAAGAGTTTACTTAACGAGATCGAGATAACCATAGTCCTATATCGTATGTTGTCACGATACAGGTAGGCATCCTCTGACCGGAGACAGATGTGTTACTATATGTCTGAGTATGTACATTTGGCAGACCAATAGGTTGATGACCTGACCAAGGTCTATACACCGGCGCGCTGGTGTGCATATAAGGGAATATGAGTAATACAATCTCTCAAAGGGATCATACAGGTTCGTTTACTGAACCGGAAGGTATGAGCTCACTCATGAGATATTGGAAAGAATCAAATTCCGTGCACGATCATCTCGCTTTGGAAGCTTGACTGAATTTGTAGGTTTGATATATACTTTTGAGAAGTATATGATTAAAACCTAGGTATGATATATGCTTTTGGAAAGTATATGATCGATACCGACTCCCAATGATCGAATGAGAAACTTACTGATAGAACCCTGAAGTAGACAGTGTAAAGTTGATCTAATACTTCGGGTTTATTCTGAGTCTTCAAGTATGCAGGATGTACAGGCATTGGGAATACCTGAGGGTGATGTGATCATAAACGATTGTATAACCATGACGCTTCCATTCCTAGGGAGTGATGAAACAGGTCTGGATTTTAGTGACTCCTCTCAGTAGAGAAGTAATCTGATCTTGATCCAAATGTTCGACATTGATCTGAATGTGATTTAGATGCAATGAAAAGATTAGATTTGCGGTCTTGCTTTCATCAAGCATCTATGGGAGGCCCGCGATCTGGATTTGAGATATGATCTCAATATCCAAGTCACTATACGTGGAACAATACAATCATCTTATCCTTATCTTCAAGTATCCGCGGAGAAAGCGCATTATCCTTGAAAGAGTTCAGGATAATTTCATTGTTGATATGTGTATCCGAGCAATTAGAATATTGATAATTAAATGTGATTTAATTATCATGAATAATATGAATTTGATTCATATTATAAAAGGAGTTATCTTAGATAATTAAATGTGATTTAATTATCAAAGATGTGAATAATGTGAATGTGATTCATATTATTAGGACACATGAGAATAAGAGATCCAAGATGATTAAATGTGATTTAATTATCATGGATATGAATAATGTGGATAGCGGTATCCATATTAGTCATATATATTATAAATGTGATTTATAATATATAAGAGAGAGCTATTTGTACTTTACATTTATTAATTAAATGTTGATGTGAATTGGATTCACATTGTACAATTAATTGAAAATGTAATTCACATTTTATTTTGGGTTGTGAATGTGATTCACAATTTTCCAATGGCAAGATTGCAATATTCACAAAATAATTATGAATTATTTTTGTAGAATAATTTACAACAAGTGTTGTTGTAAGTCTTGAAGATTTCCATGGAATAATGTAATCTCATGAGATTACATGAGATTGCCACCAAATCTAATATTATGGAAAGAGGCAATCTTCATTCCATAATCTCCATGCTTGATTGATTTAATTTGGGATTAAATCATATTGATTTATCAATATATATTTAATCTAAATTAAATTACTTATTGTTGGTCTTTACCAACAAAATCTTAGCCATTAAAAGAAACACAATCAATGAGAGCCATTGGATTTGTGTTGCCCATGGATTGAGATCCATGGATCCCAAAATATTATAAAAGGAGAGGTACCCCTTTGCTCTTCTTTACACACAAATAGAACATAAGTCTCTCTCTATCTTTCTCTCTCTACACACCTACTCTCTCTTCCTCTCATGTGATCGTCCACCATGGATGTCCTAGAGAGGTTCTCCATCACCGCAGCGTTGTCGTTATACTGCCCGATGGTTTGCTCGTGGATCTCCGTCTACTTCGGCGTGCCTTGCTTGTGAAGAAGGTGACGTATCTCGTTTGTCGAGATCAGGAAATCCGTGGCTTGGATCTTCAACAAGGATTGCGAGAAGCACGTGTTTCATCAACACGCTCACAAGTGTCTCCTCCGTCGGATCGGACTTGAGATAGGAGGTCTCTTTGTTTAGAGACTCGGTCACAACCACGCTTTAAGATGTAACCCTAATACTTGTTTGTGGTTCAGATGAAACGATCCGAGAAGTGTTCTTGGATCATGTGGTTTTGTCACATGAAAAATCTTAATTCCGCTGCATAGAACAACTAGTTCGACTAGTCGTTCTTCATCGTATTTGATACGATGCCCACGCTTCCGTGATGCGCTTGAAGATTTCACAATATCCTTCAAAGTCCCCCCGAGTACTCCACACCAACGAACTGCCAAAGGTCCACCACCAAGCTGAGACCTTCGCCCGAATTCTTCGCTCCTCCGAACCCACGATCAATCACCTCCATGTTTGTAGCACCATGTTAATCTTTGTCCAGCGAGCTTGGAGCGAAACTGGGTTGAAATGTTGGTGCATCTTCATTTATCCGGATCGGGTTGTCGCAAAGAGATATTGTCTGGTCCTGACTGAAAAAATACATCAACTTGCAGGAGCTTCTCCATCATCTACATATTAGCACGGTCTCACTTGCACCCTCTCCCACTGTTCTACACCATCCCCAGGCCCTCTCCCAATGTTCTACACCATCCCCAAAAACAATTTTGGGACAAAGCATATTTGCTTCTTTAAGAAAAAAATATTTCACAAAGTACCAGCTTCAACAGTTGGCAAGTGCAGTATACATTTTGCTTAGATTTTACACATTAAAAAGCAGCCATCATATAATAAAATGTGATGTGTGGAACCCATAACCACATCAAACTGATCCAACCTTTCAGATCCAGATATCTTCCATACACAACTGAACCATTTGATCACGTTCAGACAAACATCCACAATTTGCAGTCTATACTGACTGACTTCCGCTTAAAAAACATATACATCCTCCAGAAATAACTTGAAGAATTCCCATAATGATGACAATGGAAATTACTATTACATCCAACTGAAAGCAACCCAACAACTGTGTTAACATCCAAACTTTAAAAGTAAAACAAAGACCAAGAAAATTCCTGCAATTCCAGACAAACTCATCATAATTTCAAGAAAAGAGAAAGAAATGGCAGAAAAATAATATTTTTCAATAAAAAACAGCAGGGAGTGGAATTCTAAACTTTCATGAGATACTGTAAAATAACTTAAAGCCGTACGCCTAAATACACGATTCAGCCGCAGCAAGACCCACATCTTAAGGCAACTATCAAAGGCAGGAGCCATAAATAATCAGTTACAGAGAGTCCATGAGTGGTCCCCTTCTCCGATTTCGCATGAGCGGTCCCCACCTCTCCCGAAATTGCAGCTCTCCCATTAAGGGTGCTAATCGAATCGAATACATTCGAATCCACCTAGATTCAAATTCAATTCATTATAAAATTTTCGAATCTGAATTCGAATCGAATATTAAACGAATTTCTAATCTAGATTCAAATTCAATTCATTTGGAGTTTCAAATATTCAAATTTGATTCATTTTATATCGAATTAGACTTTTATTTAATAATGTAACTAATAACAAAAATTTTATATTAATAATATTCTAAGTTTCAAAGAATTGAATAGACTTTGTGATACTAATTTGTGAAAAAATAATTAAGATAAGAAAAACTTTTAACATAAATGGTAGAATTCAATAGATGATATAAATTGCATTAAAGTACCTAACTTTTGTTGTTCGTATATGTCTCGTGAAATCCTCATTTGCTTTTTTGTATCTATGGTGAATTGAATATATAAATAAAAAAATTATTGACATCTTGATAAACATTGATCTTTTCTTTTGTATCTATGATGGAAATTCAATCAATGTATCTCCACCTTTTAACAAACACTCCACCAACTTTCTCATTCTCCTTGGTAAATTATTCACAAACCATTGATCTTTTCTTTCTATCAATCTTGTTAATTATTTCAGGAATCAATTTTTCTATTTTTTCACCCTCTTCTTCCACTTTTCGTTAATATCATCATCATGCCCAATAACCCTCTCATGGATACTATCTTGAGAAGATGGTATATTTGAATTAGACTTTTAAAAACAAAATGAAAACACATACTCAACTATATTTTAAATTCCATACCAATATAGAAATACAAAATATATATTAATAGATATACATGTCTAAAATAATAACCAGAAGATTGTGTTCCATGTTTCTCTGAAGAATCTTCCATATATTGCACCCATTGTGAACTATCTCCATGATATCTAAGAAAAAGAATCATTAACTTCCATCAAAATCATAAAAGATCGACGTGAACTAACTTACGGAGTTGAACCCCACATCTGAGGTGTATAAAAACCGGCAGATCTGACTAAGAACTCAGTTGGTATGGCTCTAATCTTCAATTTTCTATTATGTAACATTTTTCTACATCAATCATGAACAATTCATGCTTACCTCATTTCAATGCATTTTTATAGGGGCATAGTTAGGCTTATTAAAGATTATGACGATATTTCCTTCTTAATAACTTAGTCTCCTTGTAATCTTGATGAGAAATAGAATTTAGTTGCAGCTATGATCTTTTGCATATTTAATCATTTAGGCAAAGCTCAAAATCCATGAAATCTGTTCATACCTTAATTGTCTTTAAGATATTATTTGTATTCAAATGCTTGGTTGTCCTTATCATAAGATATGGATATTATGATAGATGGGAGGATTAAGAGTGTGATTAAGGAAAATATTATTAGAAATATGAAACCTATAACATCGGGATGGTTTTTAAAAATTTAGTATGTATTTGTTTGCAGATGTTGTATTTTAGAATAACAAAAATTATTTCGATAGAACCTAAATCTTAAGTTTTTAGGGTAAAAGAGTGTGTGTGGTAATACTAGTAGTTGTGGGGGTGATGGAGAGATGATGACAACATTGGTGAGTGTAGAACTGGTGTCGTTGTCGACGACGGGAAAGAGTGGGAGCTGGTAGTGAGGCTGGCGATTGGGAGGGTGGTATTGTCAGTGGTGGGAGCGAGCAGGAGCGGGAGACTAGAGCTGACGACGTTGGAGAGAGCGAGAAGAAGCGGGAGGTCAGAGCCGACGACGTTGGAGAGAGCAAGCAGTAGCGGGAGACTGGAGCTAGCAACATTGGAGAGAGCGAGCAATAGTGGGAGACTGGAGCTGGCAACAATGGAGAGAGCAAGCAGGAGCGAGAGGTTGGAGCTGGCGGCGTTGGAGAGCAGAAGCAAATGTTGTGGTTTTTTTTCTGATGAGTAATGAGGAGAGAGAGAGAGAGAATTTGGGGGAGTAAAGAGGGGATATGGTGTATGTAATAGGCATCCAAAAATTGGGATGTTTAGAATAAGATGTTGAAAAATTTTATTTATTATATTAAGTTGTTTATCATTTGTGGGGATTTTACAAAATATATACTACATATATTTACATATATATAATGCTTCATACCATATTATACATGTGTGTGTATCGAATCGAATCAAATTGTTATCGAACGAATCCAAGTAAATTCATATTCAATTCATTTGGGAATCGAATCCACAAGTTAAATTCAAATTCAGTTCATTTGATTTCGAATCTAACTTTTTCGAATTTTTATCGAACGAATCCTAATCGAATTCGAATGATTCAATTCAATTAGCAGCCCTATCTTTCATTAACCATCGTGGTCCCCCCATTATCACATGATCCCCCTCATGTGATTATTTCAAATTCTGCATGGCATTACGTAAATGGCTCCTTGGTTCCAGCACCCCGAAAAAGATTGTGTCCCTTCCGCAACTCCCCACAATATCCGTGACAGCCCGTGGACGGTGGACGGTTGTGGATCTTCCGGTATCCCTCGTAACGACCGCCTTGCTCACCGGAGGCACCGCGCCTGCCAGAGATACCATGCCCGCTGGAGTCAACACTCTCGCGCCCGTCCGGTCCAGGATCGACGCACCTTGCAAACACCTCCCCCATCCCCCCCCCCCTCGCCCGACCCCTCATGTTGTCGGCCGACGAGATCTCTAAGAACAAACGAAGACCCTCCACATTCACGGACCACCTGCCCAACTTACTAGGGTGCAGACGACGGACCAAATCACGGGGTCCATGCCCTAGGGATGAAAACGGTCGGATACGGATACGAATATAGGTATAATCATATCCTTATCCATTTTAAAATACAAATACAAATGTGGATATGAATATTGACGAATGTGAAAAATGTGTTACCATATCCTTAAAAACGAATATGAATGTAATACGAATACGAGACGGATACAAATAATAACATAAATATTTAATAGATTAACTAAAATACACATGTTTGAGACAATTTACACATAAAATAGATATATCAAATATAGTAATTTCATAACAATTATATCAACAATGGTCAATGCAGTCGTAAACTATTGTTACACATAAATATATTACTATACTTATGTACGAAAACGAATATACGAATACGAATGCGAATATTAACGAATGTCAAAGTGATATCCATATCCACATTCATTTTAAAATGAATACGAATACGAATGTCAAAATATGTATAAAACGAATATAATAGAGGATCAGATACGAATATATTCACATCCGTTTTCATCCTTACTATGCCCTCACCCAGGGAGCATCCAGTGGTATCCAAGCCCTCCACCACTGCTATTCTGGCCATTAACCGCCGCAACCGCTGTAGATTTTGCCATAGAAGAGGAATCCCTTTCACCTTCACCATGCTTAGGGATCGCTGAGTCAGTATCTCGTCACCGATGTGAGCACTTCTCCACCTGAGCAAAGAGTTCCCCGAATGCGAGAGGGATAACAAGGTTGTCGCTTCTCCATCTGACAGACCGTGAGCGAGAACCCTCCAAGGTGATAGCGTTGTAACATTGTCTTTGAAAGATCCTCCCAACACCCATCCAACATCCGAGGAGCCCAAGAACAAGGCTCCTCCACCACCACCTTCCCCCACTAAGATGCCCTCGTCCCTCACTGATGAGGATGGCTCCGACCTCGAGCTCCTTCCCGAACTGCAGTTTTTTCTCCGATGCACAAAACACATGCATCTGTAGCATCTGATTGCGTTTCTACACTGCCTCGCCCAATGAGACATCGAACCGCATCTGAAACAACCCCGACTGAAAGGCGAAATCACCCCCGACCTCTTACCGCCAACTGGGATTCCCCTTGCTCTCCCGCTCCATTGCGTCGCCCCCTAGAGGATCCGCGATCACCAACAGCCTTTGCTGCGTGGGACCGCCCATGCACCACGACCCACCCACCAGCGCTAGCACCGCTCATTCTCCCACCTAGTCATGTGTGTGCTAGATATGAGGACATCAAGATAATCGTATAATATATACATTTACGTTAGAAGGGTATTTAAATAGATTTGGATAATTTATGAATGGGATATAAATCTAAGTGACCCTACAATTATGCCTAATAAAGTGTTTGATTTATTGGGAATGTTCTTGCAAAAAAATATCTTCCACCTGCACACATCAAAATCCAAAATCATTGGAGTGGATATATCATCCCGAAGTGAGTCCAATAATTTTGTGAAAAAACAAAAATATAACATGTTGTAAGTGATGAAATCCTCCAATGTGTTCCACACGGCTTTTGTCGAGCAGGGCCATACACCATTGAAAAACAGATGTGATCTAGTGTTCTAAAAAGAAAGAATACACAATGGTCATTATATCCACCAGGTGGAATTTTAGGAGGAAATTTTTTATCTTATTTATACTCCTAAACTCAAAAATATAACGATAACTATGGGAGTGTCGAACTCAGGGAGGTAAATTGTGGAAAACTAAGGTAAATAGTAAAGGGGTCTAAGGTACAAGAGTTTTCTAATTTTTATTTAATTTATATATTTTTTTCTGAATTTTTAAGTGAATTTTATATTGTATTCATGATTTCATTATACCTATGTAAAATTATATGTATAGATTTTATATTGTTATATTTTCTTTTATATTTTGAAGTTTTTACATGGTTTAAGCGTTTTATAATTTTATGTATTTTTAAAAAATGTTTTTGTAATTTTCAATGGTTTTTAAAGAGCAAACAAGGGTCTTATTGAAAACTGTGAAATATTTTGATTTTTAAAAATACTAAACAGCAAGACAATTTTTTGATTTTATTTTTACTGTATAGAATGTGGAAATACTTTCAAAATGAGGTATTATACCTATTTTTATGATTTTTATTGAATTAGTTATGATTTTTACAAGTTTTGATGTATTTAAAAATTTTTATTGGTTTTAATATTTAATTTTTATTTTTTCATTTAATATGTAAAATATGGTAAAATATATTGTAGGTATTTTTGTAGAATTTTAAAAGTATATTTATATTTTTTGTAGTTATGAGTTTACGTATTTTTTATTTTAAAATTTATTTTAAAAATAAAAAAACATTAATATTTTTTAAAACTATTTTTATACTGTATATAGTATAATATTATGTGTGTATACATATTTTTATTTTTATGTTTTGTATGTTATTTAAGATGTACTATTTAGGTATACATTGTAGGGGTATTATGTAATTCCTGGAAAACAAAGGGGTACACGTGTTAAAGTGAGAATTGTGGAGGGGAAGTTGCGTAAAAGTTCTAATAAGTCACGCGCTCTATCACGTGACAGCAGCTCAGGTACCTAGTTGCAAATTCTTAGAGGTTCAAGGTCTAAAGTCACAATTTCCCCCAAAATATGCACGTTCCACATGATACATATAAGCGGTGGGGCAGTGCTTCGATTTGGGGACAATACATGGTGTGAGATTGGGTCATTGGATCAAACTATAGATCCAAGGGTTCTTCTTGGATCTGGGGAGAAGCTCTGGTACTGATGCATGGCGTGATATGTTGTGTTGGGTCTAAATGCAATTGGACGATTGTTGTTGTGATAGTTCTTCCCCAATTTGTTGAACGGACTACGATGTCTTTCATTCTAATCTTGATCTACGATGAGGGTCCTCGATGATTCTCATTTTGTTGATGAACTCCGGTATTCATATCTCCAGCTCTCGTGATGCTTCGTGTGTTCGGATCTAGATCTACAAGGAGCATGTTCTTCATACGCGGTGATGTTTGATCTCCAGTGATGTGGATGTGAAATGTTGATGCTCCAAGTGTTATGTCCTCTCATATATGTAGTTGTTGTTCAAGTGTAGGCCTCCAACGTCGGATATCGTTTCCTGCAAGTGCGGTGTTCTTCGCATGCAGGTGATGCGATCAGATCGGTGATGTTGATGCATATCGGCTCTCGTCTGTTTATATAGTTTCAAATCAGGTTCTTAACAACCATACCTTCAAACACTCAATCGTATTAAGTTCAAAGGCTCGGACAATGACAATAGAAGAAAGGGTGAATGGCAGAGCTATCGATGGTGGTGGATGTTTCTCCCCATTTCTGAACCATCGTTTGTGGTCGGAGTTGATAGATTCTGACCGATAGAACAGAAATTGATGGGAAACGAGAAGGGAATGAAGATCAGAAAATTTTTTGCATCAAAATTGATGAAAAATTTGACACGTATATAGAGGGATTGGTAAGAGAACATAAGAGATTAAGAAGAGAATGAATAAAAAAACAGAGAAAAACAGAGGAGATGAAGGTATTGAGCCTATGGATAGACCTTGAAGCTCCAGAGATGTTGCCTCGATGCTTGGCGTGTCGTAGAGGCTTACGCATGATAGAGCGGGACTCATGCACTAGCGACGATCACATTGCTCTTCTTCTCTCTTGATTGACAGAGCTATGGGACCCATCACCGTCTCGCCCTTCAGAACTGAAAGTGGAAAGAGTGCTAATGGTGGATGCTCTGAAATCAGAGGGTCGAGATAGTTTTATAAGGCGGATGACGTGAGGAGCACGCAATACGGTGGTTAGGCTAACAGCCAAATGGCCGGTCAGGGAGGTGGTTGACGAAGGAAGGAGGCGGGCAGGAAAGAGGGTGGCGACGTCGAGTGGAAGAGGAAGAAGAGGAACGGGGGTGGAGAAAAGGAAAGGAAGAGAGAGAAAATAAAATAATAAATCTAAATAATTAAATAAATAAATAAATAAATAAAATTAGTAATTAATATGAATTATAAATAATTTGATAAAAAATTATAAATTAAATAAATAAAGTTTTTAGTTAGTTAAATAAATAGGTATATAAATAATATAGGGATTTATACCTACATAATTAATTTAATTATTTAAATAATTATTTTTTTAATAATTTAATAAAGTAGTAATAAAATATATAAAATAAAATAAATAACAAAAAATAAATAGAATAAGATTAAGAAACGTTATACAATGTATATCAATAGGTCTCAAAACCTACTTTTTTGCATATTAACTCTGATTTTAGCTAAGTCAGTTTCATTTGATAGATAATTATATAAAACGAAATTTAAAAGTGAGTACGTCCAATTCGGTGTCCATGTGGTCGAGTTACGAGGTCCAAAAGTTTATGGTCACAACTTCGTAACTTTGGGATTTATTGGCATTTATTTCAGGTTATACATTTATATTTTTTAAGTAATTTTTATAAACATATTAGAAGAATAATTAGGTTAAATGGGATTAGGAATAATTAATTAGAAAATAAGGAAGGTCTATATATAATACATATAGTACATATATACAAAGGTATCCAAGCGCCAAAACTGACACGTTTTATTCTAATATTTTTAGATATTTTTAATAAATAGTGTTAGTTACAAAACGAAGTTTAAAAGTTAGTTTGATCAATGTAGAGTTTTCTATAAATAGTTATTAACCTTGAAAATTGGTTTTTATGGCTTTTCAGTTTCATCACAATTAATTATTTATACATTAAATATTTTTCCTGATATTTTTATAAATTAGTATATATTATTATAAACATCTTTTCTGAAGAAAAGATTTTGTTTTGGAATTATTAAAATGATAAATAAAATAGGTGAAAATATATAAAAGGTGAAAATGTGTTAATGTATATTTATGATCTTGATTTTCTAACATTGATTTTCTAACTTTTTTATAAATTAGGATCCTTATCTCCCCCTACTTATTTATTTTGTCGACCACGTTGATATTGACATAGTCTCGGGGTTATGATCAATCTATATATATTCCATATCTGCATCCTTCTTTTCTTTTATTTTTATTTTTTTTATTATTTTATTTTGGATAAAATAAGTGTTAAATATATAATATAAGCAAATATGATTAGAATATTAATTAGTGAGAATTAGTGAATATTTACTTGTGTTTTACCAAGGATTTTAGCCAAAATGAAATAAAGGTGATGAATCATGGATTCATCATTCTCATATACTTTACCTTTGCTAGTCCCTTAGCAAACACTTATTATATAAATAAGTGAAAGCAAAAAAGAAAAAGGAAAAGGAAAATAAGAGAACTTAGAACATGATCGATTCTTTAAACTAAATTTCACTTCATCCATAATCAAGAACTTGGAACAGGCCTTTGGATTAATAGTTTGTAGGGATCTTATTAGAACTAAAATTTAAATCTCAATGGCCCTCATGTTCTATAAATCCCTATCCTGGTTCACCTCAGTAGTCAGATCAGATCCACCCATCCATCATGCAAACTATTTAGTTTTGAAGTCAATTTGTACTGTGTGTAAAATGTGTCAGCTCTTCCTAGTTGAAGAAGCGAAGAAACCGCCCATCCTAATAATACACTCCCATTGGGCCCTCATCTAGCTACTTGATCCTCGATGAGGGATTGTTTCCTTCTAAGGTCAGGTCGTGATATGTCCACAATCGAATAGAGAGAGAAGTAGAAGAATGGGAAGAGAACTGGAGTGTGACACGTGTAGTCACATCTCCGCTGAAGATTAGTCAATTTAGCCAAGTCTCTACTAAGATATGCATGCTCTTTGAATCTTGGACCATTTTGATCATGTATGTATTTGGCTTCTTTTTGGTAGAATTAATAGTGCCTCTTATTTTTTGTAGTAAAAAATTGTCTTCTATGATAAATTGTTATCGAATAAAAAGTTTTAGTCATATGTTTGTAACTATGACTAAATTGTTATCACAATTTATGATAATTTTCACAACATGGCTTTCCACTTAAAATAAATTCCGATAACTTATTATCACAATTTATGATAAATTTTCACAAGAGGGCTTTCCATTTAAAATAAATCATGATAAATTATTATCGAATAAAAATTTTTAGTCATTTTAATAACTAATAGTATTCTTGTAATTTTAGTTAATGGAATAATCCATACGTTTAATTTTAATTTTAAAAAATAATTTTACTAACTAAAAAATTTATTATATTGGACCTAAACCCACTAGTATATTATCTCTCACTATTAAACATTAACCTATATTATCAAATAAAAGTTTTAATCATTTTAATAATTAATAGTAGTCTTTGAATTTAAATTAATGGAGTAAGAATCATAAGTTTATTTTAAATTTTAAAAACTAATTTTATTAATTTCAATATATACTTAAATAAGAGTGATGAATAATTTCAATGTGTTTTAATATCTAATTAATGCATTATAATAATAGTTTTTGAATTAATTATTAGTATTATATTTGGTTGTTATGTCATTATTTTTAGTAATTTTTGTAGCCATATTTTGAACTTAATAGTGGTAATGTAAAATTTTATAATGGGAGAATATTCATATGTTTAATTAAATTTTAGAAATTAATTTTATTATTTACATATTCTTTTGATATATGTCAATCTTAATTGTTAACATCTTAACACCACCTATATTCATATAACATCTCGCATATGTATTCTCTCTACAACATACCTACACATATACTCCCATCTCGACATCGATTCAACCAAAAAACCCACATTCACATGCTAAAAGAAACCTAATTGACAAGTAACTCCTAGGATATACCTAATGAGTGTCCTACCACCAAGGGTTAAGTATCAAGATAAATCATTGGTCGTTGCAACCCCAATCAGTAGGAAGATTCAACAAGAAGAAGAAAACCATTCAAGCAAATGAATCAAGCAATCAAAATGTAAGCGGTCTCGCTATTATTTTTACATCGTATAGCAACTAGGTTCGAACATAAGGAACAAAAAAATATATAAAGTAGTCAAAATTCAGGAATGAGACAACATATTTTTGTTGGTTTTAATTTTTGCAAAATTGTTTTGTATTTTTAATGAAGAAATAAAACTAACTAGTAAGAAAACAAGGCACGCACAAATCTTTTTGTATTTTTCTCTATTGCTAAAAAGATCAGAAAATTAATATAAATTTTTTTAGGTTTTTAATATTTTAAAGTGTTTTGGTAATTTTTTGAAGTTTTGCAAATGTTTTTCTTATTTTATAAAAATCAAACAGTGAAGAATACTACAAATAGTGCATAGCCAGGACTAAGTTGTAAATTAAAATTACTTAAAATGCCCTCAAGTCCTGTGGAGCAATTTTATGTCAAATTAGAGATAAAATGTTAGAAACAGGAAATGAAATGATATTTTTTATTTTTCTTAAATTTCACATGATTTTTAGAACTTTTTTAGATCTTTTGTAATTTTTAGGGTTATAAAAGGATTCTTAAAATAACAATGCTACTGTAGGCATGACATATAAACACACATAAACAGGAGTTTTTGAAGAATTTTTAGATCAGTTTTCGAATTTTTATGTGTTTTCCAAAATAGAAAGGACACTTTTACGGTTTTTATTTTTCAAAAATAATAAAAGTGACTAAATTAATCCATAAAAATTATGATAAATACGAAGTGTCCACAGAAGCCAACACTAATTTTTAGAAATTTTTTGGGATTAATTTGATATTTATTTAATTAAATAAAGGACAAATATTTCATAGGGATCACCTTACAATTAAAACAAAGTTCTTGACCAAGCAGTAACACAGACAACAAATATAGGGTCTAGTTTGCAAAATATCCGAGAAAACACACGCACATCATGTGAACTAGGATCATGTGGGTATAAATGCAAATATCAAAAACTTTTCATTCATTCCATAACATCGTAAAAGATCAGGAAAAATACGCAAATAACCCAACGAGTCACGTGGGACTACACGTGAGTTCAAACAAACAGGACAGAAGTGTGAATATGTAAATGTAAAAGGTCCAAACTGTAATTTATCCAAAGTAAAATAAACTACGACAAATATTTATAGGACATAGAAATAAGAGCAAAACAAAGAGGGGCCTAAGTGATATTTACTACTTATTAAGGCGCTATCCAACGGTTGAGGGGTCTCCACTAACGGATCGACGGTCGAGATAAAGGGGTACCCCTTTAACGATGATCAACGCTAGAACGATCCTCAGATGGATCTAATGGTCCAGGCTCTCCTACAAGCAGATGGCTGAGATTAGAACTGGGGGAGGCCTGAATCGCATGGTTGTAAGGCCACCCAGATGAATCGATGAAGAAATCGCCGCCAGCGAGTTTCAATCAGCCAATACTCGCGACGTAGGCGACCTCCGGAGCTGCTCTAGTGGGGGAAATATCGTCGACGACGGTTCACAGCTGTTGCGATGCTCAGAAGGGTCTTGAACCAAGGAGAAGGTCCTGGAGAAGAGTGGGGATCTGGATTTGTTATCCCTGACTCTTTGATCTTCAGATGAGGTCCTTAGGTGCTCCAATCCTGCAGGAGAACGAGTGTGCTCAGAGATGATGCTCCGGCGAGGGGTTAGAGCACCATTGTTATCAAAGACAGAGGAGAGGTGGGTGGACCAGGTCTCGGATGGGGTGGAGGAGTCGACATGTTGCTTGATTCCAACCTGGTGGTTGGAATCAAGGGGGAGATTGCGAAGCTCGATGTAGAAATGGAGGAGAGTCGTGTAAGGGCGTACGAGGGCCAGAATGAGGCGGCGAACAGGGGAGTGACATGGTCGTTGGAGTGAAGATACGATGCGAGCAAATGAAGGATTCGAATAGGAAATGAAAGTGAATAGAGTACCTACGAGTGAATGCAATCACCTGGGGTGGTGGACGAGGTCCACGACGGTGATGGCCTTAATGGGACAGTGCGACCAGAGGTTGAAACTCCTCACAGAGGAACTGAGATGAAACTTGTCGGACTTGGGGATGCAACGCTCCAAATGACACGCTCACCCTCTCCCTCTCGTGTTGTCACTATGAAAAGGAAAAGGTGGGTGCAACAAAGGTGGTGGAGCAGTCAAAAGTGGTGGAAAAGGGGAGGGGTGCAAATGTTTTACAGGTCCAAAAAGATAGGGGCGAAGCCCACGAACCGAGGTGCGGATTAGTGGGGAGAAGGTCAGACGTGGATTAGGGATTTGTGCCCCTTAATCAGGGATTTTAATTAAATAAAAGATGGTAGGATCGAGTTAGAAAAAATAGGCAAAGATCAGCAAAACCCAATTTGGGAGAAAAGGAGCAGGTGGGGACCAGTTGACCGAGGTCAACATTGCTGAGGTGGCCCAATCGGATGTGGTGGACGAAAAAGACAAGAGATGCTAGAAGACAAAAAGTGAGAAAGATAAAGATAAATAAATTTAAAATAAGAAATGAATTTAAATTAAAAAGCATATAAAATAAAAAATGTTTATTATTTTTCAATCTATTTTTCTGTGATTTTTAATTATTTTTATGAAAAATAAACTATTGTATATACAGTATGTGATGAACGTCAAATTCACCACTTTAATTGTCATATTTTATCGTAATACAGGCGGTGAAAATGGTTCGGCAAAAACCACAATCTTTGAATGTTGTGGAATATTTATATTTGGCAAGTCTACCAAGGACGAACATAGGGACACGAGCTACTCTATTTCTTTGTCAAATTTAGATCAATGAAAAGCGTGTGTGAATAATTCTCAATTCGAAGGTCTTCATGCATACAATTTTTAGTTGACTTGTAAGATGATGCGTGAGACAAATGAATGATTAAATGCAAGGGTGAAGTATGCAAAATAAAGGATTACAAGTATGCCCTAAAAAGATCACTAAATTGAGCAACATATTATGGATAGAAATCAGAGTCCGATTGAGCACAAAAATACGAGTGGTCAACTACTTAAGGCAAAGACAGGTGGAGCAAGGAAGTCAACTAACATAAAAATTTTACTTCGTTTAAAATGATGTCAGATAATAAAATTGAACATGCCATGAGATAAATGAATAAACAAGGATCAAAACAACACTAAAATCATGCGATTTGGATCTACGATGCTCAAGTTTTGCTAAAAATAATGCAGAGGCATAAGTGTAATAAAATGCAAGAAATAAAAGGATAAATATTACAAATAGGTCCCTAGGGGGATCTAGTTGTAATAATGCAAAACTACATGGGCCCCATCGTAATTTTCTATATGTGCAGGGGCATTTTTGCAATTTCACTAAGTTCTGAGGGCCTACCTACAAAATACCCAAGCACACATATGAGAGGCACACAACTGGGACCAAAGTGCAAATATCAAAAGATCAAGGTCTTCTCTATAAATTACCCAGCCTCGCATGTTACAAGGCACGTGATGGGGCTAGGCTCGGGAGGCTCGGCCGGTTCGGGCCACATGGCATCAGGCGGAGGCTCGGAATGAGGGTTGGAAGATCCAAGCATGGAGGTTCATTTGGAGGCTCGATTGTCCATGTGTCATCATTTGGTCCATCTGATCCAGATGATCAGACGATACTTGTACCGTCTTCATCCGTCACAAGTCATCGGAGGAGGCGGGACTCCGGTGAGCCGTATGAAGCTCCAACGTGCTCCGTGAGGCCCTCTGAAGGTCGGAGAAGAAAGCTAGGGTCCTCGCGAAGGAACTGGTGTCACAGCGGTTCTTCAAAAGTAAATGGATCGGTTGATTGATTAGGAGCCGTCGGTGGCAAAGCTTGAGTTCAGAGATGATGTGTGAGCTCCAACCATTGAAGAGGCGGGTACCTGCAAGTGTTAGCATATAGGCGAGGCGTGCGAAGTGCGAGTGAGATGGGGTGCAATGGGAGCCGGGCAGAGGCAAAGAAGGTGGCGGCTCTGGGAGGTCCTCCGCCGTGCGCTGGATCAGGCAGTGGAGGGGTTATAGAGGGAGGAGAAGGTGGCGTGGAGGTCGTTGGTGGTTGACGAATATATGAAGGTGGTTAGAAGATGATGGAGTGTAGTGTAGAAGGCGAAAAACTTCCAAGAAAAAGTAACTAGAAGATGGAGAGGAGTATCTCACCGGAGAGGAGAAAATTGCGGAGGTGGCGGCTTGGGTTGAGCTCTATTGGAGCCCGGGTCATCGCTCTGACTTGGGCAGCCGCTCTGAGGAGCTCAGCTACTGCCTGAGAGGCGGAGCTAACATGGCTAGTGGTCCATGGATCACAACGGAGGAACGGGGTCGTCGTCACTTCGACACCGCCCTCCACAGTCACCGGAGGGCGGAGAGAGCTGGGTCGCAACCCTCGTGGATGGTGGATGGTTTGATCGGAGGAGCAACGAGGAGATTTATAGGTGGAGGGTTGCGGACGTTTCGTGGTGGTGAGGCGTTTTTGAATGGTTGTATTGGTGCCTAGGAGTGAAGGCGAGGTGCAGTGAAGATGGTACGAGAAAGGCGGATCTGAGGGCTACGGGAAGGGACCGTTATGGAGCAAGGAGGCAATCAGAAGATGTCTCCAAAAATGGAAGGGGGCGAAGGAGCGGCGAGGCATAACGCCTAGGCGCGGGGAACGTTTGAGGAGGAAAATGAATGGGAACCGTTGGATCTTTTGATCCAACGGTTCAGATGAAGGCGTTTATGTGTGGTGGGGATTAGATCCTCAGATCTTGATCGAATGATGGAGAGTTAGGTGTGGGTGGATGATTATGATTAGATCAAGGGATTTATTCAACGGTAGGAGGATATGGTTGATGTGGCACGAGGAGGACCATGGGATGGAAGAGCATCAAGTGGCTGAGAGTACAGTGCTAGGGAGCGGCATGGATTAGATCTGATGATGAGATCATATGGCTATGGATGAGGCGATGGTGGATGGTTAGGAAGTAAAGGTGGGGCTCGATCCAAAGGTGATGGGAGAAGGGCGACGTGGTAAGCGGATAAGCGTAGGATGAAGGGAGATCAGGTGGTTGTGATTGGTGCGGAAGGGAGCGGTGATCTGGAATGGATCATACAGTTGGAGATGGAGTGGGATTCTGTGTCCAAGATTGAAGCAGGAGGGGACGATCAGATGGCCTAGGAGGGGCTGGGTGGCGGAAGTATGTGCGGCGGCGTGGCGACTTTAGAAAGCGTCACGTGGTTGCACCAGAATATTCAAACAAAAAAATCAAAAAAATATAAAAGAAATAGTTAGAGGCAAAGATAGGAAAAAGTCAAAACATGAAGTTTGTTCGTCTCGATGAGATCTACAAGTTTCATGTTGGACAAAAAGCCAAAAGAGGTCATTTGTACAAAAGTATTTTTTGGGGGTATTTTTAAGTGGTTAAGAACACTGATTTTTGGATTTTGAATTTTTTTTATATTTTTTAATTCTTTTAAAGGTTAGGAAATTATAGACAATTAATCATCCTAATTTTTAGGGGCTTTTAATAATAAAGTAATTACTAATTAAAAAATATTTATTATATACAATAATTATAGGTTAATTATACATAATATAATACAATATAATAATGAGGAATTATTGGTGATTTTTATGGGATTATTTAAGCTAGGAGTTTAATTCGTGGATTTTAGCATGATGAATACGAGATTTATCATACCCCTATACTTAAACCATGCTTGTCCTCGAGCATCTAAATAATGAAGGTATCGAATTAATTCCTGACAGTGTAGGTGAAGATTTCAAGGCTCAATCTTTCGAACACCCTCAATTTGTTCCTAAAATTCTGGGCTTATCCATGCTCTAGTCAGAAGAAATTCAACTTCTCTACTTATTAGACTCTTTATTTGTACATATGATATAAGGATATGACATTAATGTACTGCATTCATGAGAGTCGAGTTGAGACATCACTCGAAGTTCCAGTCCAAGAGACTATCCTTTAGACCTCATCCTCAACACTAGGGAATAAGTCTATTCTTGCTTCAATCAACCATCTCTTCAGTTCGTCAGACTTGAAAATGTAGATGGATGGCCATATGATGGAGGGTATAGGATTGTGTCTATTTTTCTCTCCCTGACATTGGAACAAAGGGTCTCTCAAGTGCCTTTTTACTCAACACATGTAAATTTTTAGATTGTTGATCAATGTGTCCGTCAAGAGAGTTGGAGTCGTTTGCATTTGTTTTTCTGGGAGTCACTAGGGTGTGTCTCTTTTGAGTATCTAAGATACCTTCGACACCAAGACTTGTAGCATTTACGATGCAGAGCCCTTTTTTGGTGTCATCCCAACTCCTTGGTCCTAATTAGCGCTTGGTTCAAGTGGATACTTTGAAAATGTTTGGGAGCGCTCGCCATTGGTTGAAGCTCATTTATAATTTGACTTTGGAGGATAGAGCTTTTCTTTGACGTTTCTTTTTTTTGTTGGCTAGCTTCACTGCTTTTATCAAAAGTTGGTGCACAATAATCAACAATTATCATTAAGTTTCATCACACCCTGGCACATAGGTAGATGTCAAAGAGATAGCATATGAACTTGTTCACATGCTGGCTAAAGTTTTGCGGATACTCAAGTTTCTTGAAGCCTTCATTAACTATATCCCATCCTCGAGCATCATTAGATCGAGTCTAAGCTCAAATCTCTAGCCCTAGTTCCTCAAGTGATAACTCAACTCATTTCTTCAATCATGCATTTGTGAAGTGAAGTGTTTATCATATTCTTTTGAAGGTAGAGATAAAGAGTGCAATATAGCGGTCAAGTCTTTCAAACTAGGGAAGTGTGGATAATTAAGTTTAAAAACCCTAATGACTACGACATATTAACTCAGACTCTCAAGATCACAGAAATCCAGTGTCCTCAAAATCCTCAAGCCTTGAGTGAATGTGAATGTGTCAGGAATACACCAACTCCTTAGTTAGTGAATATTTTTGTGATTTTTGGCTTTTGTAGATTTTTTCATTTTTTTTAATTCTTTGGAGAGACAACGACTAGCTCGGACTCATATGAATAAAAGTATATACTTTCAGCCAGTAAGGGTGTAAGTACGGGCTGTTAGACGGACCCATATTCCTTAAGGGTGGAGCCATATACATTGTCCTCCAAACCACTCACTCTGCTAAGGGAGACCAAAGTCTCCTCACTGAAAGTTTCTACTAAGCCTTAGTCAAAGTCTAATTCAAAGAAAGGTTTTTAATTTTTCAAATTTTTATAGAGTTTTTTTAAAATGAGGTTATTTACACAAAGATTAATCCCTCAATTTAAAAAAAACACTTTTATAGGGATTTTACAAAACTCAGTTCACATGATTACTAAAACCAAGCCCGAAAAGGAATTTTCAAACAGTTTTAAAAATACGAGCTATGGCTTAAGTAAATATACTGTAATATATGGTATACCCCCCTATACTTAATTTTTGCTATGTCCTCATAGCACAAGTGATATGAAGCCATGGCTCGATCAAATAAAGGATGATATAGCAGAACTGAGGAGGAGGGTCCCCCTATACTTAGGTCAAAAATTGACCTAGGTATAAGAAGACAACACGAGGAATGGATGAATAAGCGAATCCCCCCTATACTTAAATAGCTTAAGTAAAGTATCTGAGTTAGGGGGGCTATGTTTATAGGAGTAATTACACTAAGATACAAGGGGGTGAGGGGGAGGGTTGTATTTTCACAAATGGCTAGGAGGCAGATGAGGGGGGGGAATGTAAAATCTACAGAGAGAGAAGGGGGAAAGGGTGAGTGTGTGTATGTGGGGGGGGGGGGGTAGATCATCTAGTGATCTACTTTTTTACAACATGCAAGCCCTCTAACGAGGACTGTTGAAATATTGCACATGCAATACATAATTTTTTTACAGTATGAAAATGCAGGTAGACTGATAACATTCCTAAAATTTCTCCACCAAATCTTTTGCGACCTTTTCAACGAGAGCTCCCGACTCCACGCCTCCATGGAGATCAAGGGTCCTCAATCTTCATGGGCCTTGCCATAAAAGAGAAATGTTAGAAAAATAAAGAGAAAATTAATCAACAGACATGATGCAAAAAATAATGCAAGAAAAGAAAACATGTGAATCTTGAAATTATACAACACAGAAATATTTCAAAACTCAACAAATAATAAAGGTGTGTCGTGTCCCGGTAACGGTGCCATTTGATGAATGTCAAATTCACCACTTTAATTGTCGTATTTTATCATAGTACAAGCGGTGAAAATGGTTCAGTGAAAATCGCAATCTTTGAATGTTGTGGAATATATATACTTGGCAAGTCTACCAAGGTCAAACACAGGGACACAAGATACTCTATTCTTTGTCAAATTTAGATCAATTAAGATCATGTGTTAATAATTCTCAATTCGAAGGTCTTCATGCATATTATAATGTACTTAAATGATGTATGCAAATTTTAGTTGATTTTCATACAATTATACGATGATGCGTGAGATAAATGAATGATTAAATGCAAGGGTGATGTATGCAAAATAAACGATTACAAATATGTTCTAAAAATATCACTAAATTGAGCAACAGATTACGATTAGAAATCAGGGTCAGATTGAGCACAAAAATACGAGCAGTTAACTATTCAGGGCAAAGACATGTACATTAAGGAACTCATCTAACATAAAAATTTCAATACATTTAAAATGGTGTCGGGTAAGAAAATTAAACATGCCATGAGATAGATGAAGAAACAATGATCAAAACGACACTAAAATCATGTTTTTTTGATCTACGATGCTCAAGTTAAGCTAAAAACAACGCATGGCATAAATGTAATAAAAATGCAAGAGATAAAAGGATAAATATTACAAATAGGTCCTTGAGGGACCTAGTTATAATAATGCAAAATCATATGGGCCACATTGTAATTTTCCATATGCGCGAGGGCATTTTTACAATTTCCATAAGTTTTAAGGGCCTTCCTATAAAATACCCAGGCACGCACGTGAGGGGCACATGCTTGGGGACCACAGTGCAAATACCAAAAGATCCATGTCTTCTCTGTAAATTACCCAGCCACGCACGTGCTAGGCACGTAAGGGGGTTAGGCTCGGCTGGTTCAGGCCATGTGGCATCAGGCAGAGGTTCGGAATGAGGCTTAGAAGATCCAAGCCCGTAGATTCGTTTAGAGGCTCGGTTGTCCACATGTCATCTTCTGGTCCGTCAGATCCAGATGATCGAGCGGCACATATATCGTCTTTATCCGTCGTGAGTCACCAGAGGAGGTAGAAGTCCGGTGAGCCATGTGAAGCTCCACTGTGCTTCGTGAGGCCTTTGAAGGTCGGAGAAGAAAGCTAGGGTCCTCGCAAAGGAGTTGGTGTCGTGGCAGTCCTTCGAGAGTAAATGGTTCGGTTGATCGATCAGGAGCTGCCGGTGGCAGAGCTTGAGGTCAGAGATAATGTGCGAGCTCCGACCATTGAAGAGGCAGGTACCTACAAGTGCTAGCATATAGACGAGGCGTGTGAGTGTGTGAAGTGCGAGTGAGATGGGGTGAAATGGGAGTCGGGCAAGGTGAAGAAGGTGGTGGCTTTGGGAGGTCCTCCGTCGTGACGAGGGAGGTGCTGGATCAGGCAACGAAGGGGTTCTAGAGAGAGAATAAGATGGTGCGAAGGTCGTTGGTGGTTGGCGAAGATATGAAAGTGGTTAGATGATGATGGAGTATAGTGTAGAAGGCGGAAAAATTCCAAGAAAAAGTAACTAGAAGATGGAGAGGAGTATCTCACCGGAGAGGAGAAAATTACGGAGGTGGCGGCATGGGCTGAGCTCCATTGGAGCTCGGGTCGTCGCTCTGACTCGGGCAGCCGCTCCGAGGATCTCATCTACCACCTGAGAGGCGGAGCTAACATAGCGGGTGGGCCATGGATCACACCGGAGGAACTGGGTCGTCATCGCTTCGACACCTCCCTCCTTTGTCACCGAAGGGCGGAGGGAGCTGGGTCGCAGCCCTTGTGGATGGTGGATGATTTGATCAGAGGATCAGCGAGGAGCTTTATAGGTGGAGGGTTGCGGACGTTTCGTGGTGGTGAGACATTTTCGAATGGTTCTCTTGATGCCTAGGAGTGAAGGCAAGGTGCAGTGAAGATGGCACGAGGAAGGCGGTTCTGAGGGCTACAGGAAGGGGCCTTATGGAGCGAGGAGGCGATCGGAAGATGTCTCCAAAAATGGAAGGGGGTGAAGGAGCGGCAAAGCATAATGCCTAGGCGCGGGGAGCGTTTGAGGAGGAAGATGAATGGGAACCATTGGATCTTTTGATCCAACGTTTCAGATGAAGGTGCTTATGTGTGTTGGGGATCAAATCCTCAGATCTTAATCAAATGGCAGAGAGTGAGTTGCGGGTGGACGGTTGTGATTAGATCAAGGTATTTATTCAATGGCATGAGGGGATGGTTGACGTGACATGAGGAGGACCATGGGATGGAAGAGCATCAAGTGGCTGAGAGTGGAGCACGGATTAGATCTGGTAATGAGATCATACGGCTATGGGTGTGGCGATACTGAATGGTTAGGAAGTAAAGGTGGAGATCAATCCAATGGTGATGGGAGAAGGGTGACATGGCGAGTGGATAGTCATAGGATGAAGGGAGATCGGGTGGTTGTGATTGGAGAGGAAGGGAGCGGTGTAGATCTGATCTGGAATTGGATTATACGGCTGGAGATGGAGCAGGATTGTGCGGCCAAGATTGAAGCAAAAGGTAAGGATCATATGGCCCAGGAGGGGTCGGGTGGCAGAAGAAGGTGCGGACGCGTGGTGGCTCCAGAGAGCGCCACATGGCTGCACCAGAATATTCAGACATAAAAAATCAAAGAAAAATATAAAAGAAATAGTTAGAGGTAAAATTAGGAAAAAAAATCAAAACGTAAAGTTTGTTCATCTTGATGAGATCTACAAGTTTCATTTTGGACGAAAAGCTAAAAGAGGTCATTTGTATAAAATGTATTTTTAGGGGGACATTTTTAAGGGGTTAAGAACACTGATTTTTGGGTTTCGAAATATTTCTGTATTTTTTAGTTCTTTTATTGGTTAGAAAATTATAGACAATTAATCAACCTAATTTTTATAGTTTTTGATAATAAAATAATTACAAATTAAATAATAGTCATTATATACAATAATTATAAGTTAATTATACATAATGTAAAATAATATATTAATAAGGAATTATTGATGATTTTTATTAGATTATTTAAGCTAAGGGTTTAATTTGTTGATTTTAGCATGATGAATACGAGATTCATCAGTATGTAGTATTATATACAAGCATAATATACCTATGTGTTATGTACAAGTATTTTTATTAATTTATTTTTACACAAATACCCTTATTTTGTACTTTGCTTGTTTACAACATATTTTTAGGAGTATAAAATTTATTTTACTTTGTTTATAAATTCTTTAAAGGTGTATAATATATAGAGGATGTAATATGTACACATGTATTTGGTACATTGAATGGATAATTTTATTTTTATTTTTATTTATTTTTTCTAAGTTGTATATTATTTTTATATTATTTCTAGAAATATATACCATGGGGTAAAAATAATAATTTAATTTGATTTTATCACTAGTAAACATATAGTTAATAGGTACAAGTATAGGTAGTACATGCAATGCATAGTGAACCCTATCTCTCTCTCTCTCTACTTATTTTATTTTGCGATCAGGTCAAGGCATGACCTTCTCTTGGGATTTGGGTCACTATATTTATTCTAAATACATCATTCTTTTTCTTTTCCTTTACTCTTTTTTTTGCACAAAAATATTCTAATTATGTAATATTAGCATAAACATGCAACTTGTTAAGTTATTGTATTTACAAGGATTTACATGATATTTTGCCAAGAAAAAGAGCTAAAATAAAAGAATAAAGAGTGAGAATCAGATATCCATCACCCCCTATACTTTACCTTTGCTAGTCCCTTAGCAAACACTTATTTGAAAAAGAAGTGAAGACGGGTAGAAAAGAAAAAGAGTCAAGGTTGGTTATTAAACTTATCTTCATCAAATTGAAGTATGGAGCTTAGTCAAACCTTTAGATTATTAGTTTGTCGAAACCTTATTGGAAGATAAGTTTAAAACTTAACAGCCTATAAGTTCCACCATTCTTAATCCACATCAGAATAAGTCTACATATGCAAACTCTAATGACTATCCATCTTTCCTTGTATTGTGTAAGCGAAGTGTAGCTCCCCACCTCATAAATGATAAAGAAACAACCTCCCTCAACAAGGTAACTCTAATTCCTCGGTCTAGCAGCTCTTTTCTCGAGGAGCGGGGTATTCTCTTCTAAGTTCAAGTGCAACCGGCTCAAGAAGGGGGGAAGAAGAGAATGGATTGTGGTCAGTGTATCCACGTATCCCTGAGAGCCTAACCAGTGTAGCTAAGTCTCCCGCTGCAATCTTCTTGAGATGAGAAGGTGTAACACATAAGCTTTGCTTTATTAGGCTATATACACTCTGGTAGGCATTTTATTTTCAATTAGGCTTGTCCACTTTTTTAGAGTTTTTCTTGATTTTGCACACATTTTTTTGATGTGCATATCTACAACATATCTATATGGTGCAGCATATACATAAGGACTTTGTCTTCTTGAGCCAGTAGACTATCCCTCTTTTGAAGCATTATTGCAACCCACAACTCCTGTCTATCGGCCTCAACACCACCATACCAAGTTGAGGTGTGCATCCCTCCCTAAAGGAAGACGAGAGGTTCCTCCTAGAAGTACTACGCCCATATGCTACCCCAAGCTAAAGGACCCTGCCACCTTACCACCTTATCCGTATGGAGCTATGTGTAAGGTGTTGGTCCAAGTAAAGCCATCGTCTGTGAGAGTCATGTGGGCGTTGTTAAGTGTTCCACTTAGGCTCATCAAGATGACATGTGATATATAGCCTAGTGGACTCAAAGAATTAAGTCACTATTGGACCTGAAAAGTCTTAACCCCAAATTCTATAAGGTTCCTCTGAGAATTAGGTGGATTAAGGTCATAACCAAGCTTCATTTTCCAATTTAATTCCATACTAGTTTAAATGTCAACTATGATTCAGAAGAAGATACAAGAATATGCACAGAAACTTTTTTATGCAATGCTAAATTTTAAAAAAAAATGTTTGAATACAAGAAAGAGAGGAAGGTTTTGCAAAATATTTACAAACATTTATACACAAATTTTTGCAGATTTTTATTTTTCAAATATTTTTCAAAAATTTTGTACTATTACATAATTTTGATACAAAAATATTTACAAGCTTTTTATAATCAAAATACTTTTTACAAACATTTGTACCAAAAATATTTTTTTACAAGTAGGTTATTTACGAATATGTATGTGCAAAAAAGAATTTAATATGCAAGAAAAATTTAAATTTTTTGTGATTTTAACTTGTGGTTTTTAGCCATTTTATTTATTAACACACTCACACAAAGTACGAGTTGTGGCAAAAGTGTATATACAATATATACGATGCCCACCTATACTTAGCTCGAACGATGTCCTCAGAGTGATCAAAGAGCGATGAAGAAGACATAACTCATGCTGAATATTGGGAAGTGAAAAGAAAATCTATAATACAATGACGAGTAAAAAATGTAATATATAGCAGTCGGTGATCCCCCTATACTTAGGATCAAATAATTCCAAGTTTAGAAGATTGTTCACAAGGGGAAAATCGAGGGTTAGAATGTACAAGGTCTACCTCCCCTATACTTAGGGTAAAATATAGTATAGGCAGTGATGAATCCACATTTCATCATCTTTATTCTATCATTTTGGCACCTAAAACCCTAGCAAATGCCTGTAAATAGCCTTAAATCAAGCATCTTAGCATTCATGCATGTGCATCTCAACAGTGTGTAAATTACTGTAATTAAGGCCAAAATTATAGAATAAATAAAGAAAAGAAAAAGAATAAAATATTGTAAATATTTTATGATCCAAAACCCCCGAGACCTAGGCATCTTGATGAATAGGTCGACAAGGAATAAAGTAGGGGGAGATAAGGTCAGATACACAGATAAAATACCTATATTTTTTATTCATTCTTTCTTCATTTTGGGACCTATTTTTGGTTCCACTTTTTGTACATCAAATAAAGAAACTTTGTACACAAAAGTTGTAGATAATTTAATAAAGAAAAATACAAAATTGATTTCACAGAAAAATAATGTACAAATAAAAAGTTATGGTCTGAATAAAAATCCAGAATGCCAACTTCCCAGACCCGTATCTCACAATTAAAAACTCCAAATGCAGCGTACTCACCTTTAATTGTATATAGAATAAAATAATCTATTTTATGGTGGTGGTTTCGCATTTGGCGGAGCTACGGTCTGAAAGTTGAGTTCTGGACCCTCATTGTATAAGTGTACAGATTAAAATATTCACTTTATTCTTTATTCATTATTTATCCAATTTTATATTTTTATAATGTTGTAAATATTATTTATAATAATTATGTACATTAAAATCAAAATAAAAATGTAAATAAAACTCAAAATCAAAACACTTGTATAAAGAATACATAGGTATATTACCTGTACTTATACCTATACTTTCTATATGTATATACAAAACAATTCATAAAAATAAAATAAAAATACATTTGTGTATATAAAAGTATTTTATAATTTTAGAAAATAATAAACAAAAATAAGTAGATTAAATACACAAAATAAAAATAAAATACTAAAATACATAGATAATATACCTATATAGGGGTATAAACGTAAATTTGTAAAAATATCAGTCATAAAAATAAATAAAAATCGGAATAAAATACTACATAAAAAAAATAAACTTTTTTTATTTTTTACCCAAAAATTAATTCGGCCTTTTTCTATTTTTAAACGAATTAACAAAACATTTTTTATTATCTTTTTCTGGTTGGTCCACGTGGACCAACCAGAAGCTAGCGACTATTGACCAGCGGGTCAACAGCCCGTCCTTCGTCTACTGTAGCTCTGGCGCTCCTGGGTTTTTGCCCACCTTGGTGGATTTTCCTAGGCCGACTCGTTCGTCCTTTGCCGCCGCTTCCTTCATGGAAGTTGCGCCGCTCTGATCCATCTCCATCGCCGCTCCATCAGATCCACTCAGATCTTCTTCCTCCACCCGTGATCATGCCTCGAAAACACGCACCCAACGCTCTTCAAATACAACCCACCATCTTCCTTTCTCGGGTTGAACCGCATTTCATCCAGTTCCCCCCCCTTCTTTGGAGTCGCTCAGCAAGGTGGAGGTGACAGCTCCAAGTTGCACCTTCGAAGAGGCGGAGTTGAGCAAGCTGGGCGTGTTCCACCATCACCTCCGGCGGTCGTCCCCGTGAGGTATTCTCCCTCTGGCCATTGGCCATCGAGGCTGCCATCCATCTCATTCCTCTCCCCATTTTATTCCTGTTAGTTCTAGGATCATTTTCCCCATCGTTCTCAGTCGAATCGATCATCTCCATCACCTAATCGATCACCTCGCCGGAGCACAACTCCGGCGAGACCCTATTGCGCTTCCCAGTCCATTTCGAGATCCATTTGAGGTCGAGGCATTTTGCCCTCGACCTCCCTAACTTTTTGGTGCAGGTATTGAAACCCATCGCAGCTTCTGGAGCGTTTTTGCCCTCTCGCCGGAGCACCTGGAGCCTCGCAGCTCCGCCACCTCCGCGCGAGAGCACCGGCGTTCGCCGGTGGATTTTGAAGCCTCCAGACGTCAGCCGACACCTGCAGGAGCATCCTCGGCCACCTTGAAAGCTCCAGCGTCGCCGTGGTTGGCCGGAAGAGCTCGGAGAAGTTCGCCAGACCGGAGCTCCTCCGTGCTCCTCCCTCGACCTCTGCTACCGTTCGATCAGCCTCTGTTCTTCGTGGAGCACAGCCACCGTCCGATTGAAGGCCCCAGGCACCGTCAGATCAGGGGCTGAGATCTAATCTCAGCCCTCCGCTTCCGAAGGGGTATCGGCGCGCCTCGCATCGACACGTGGATAAGTGGGATGATCCCCACCGTTTGATCGCGCCTTTGCTTGGGTATTTTGCAAAAACCACCCCAAGCGTTTTTGTATTTTATATTAGTACTAAATCTTTCATTTGCAGCTATTTTAGTTTTGTAATATTTATCTTAAGGCCCCCGAACTTTTACGTATTCACAAAAAGGTCCTCGGCCACGTCATCTCACGTGCCCGTGCGCGTGAGGTGTGTGGCCATTTTGCAGACAGACCCTCGGCCTTTGGGGTATTTCGGTTTAGTCCCAGAACTTTTGTATTAAGTGTTAAACATTTGGGATATTTGCATACAAGCCCCTGATAGTTTTGGTTATTGCCTTTAGGTCCCTGCCAGGCGCGTGTTTCGCACGTGTTCGGCTTGGGCATTTTGCGCTAAGGCCCCTCCGGGTTTTGTTATTTATATTTAGTCCAGTAAATGCAAGTTTTAGTGTAATATTTTGTGGAAAATTGCATGTATGCCCCTGGATATTTCAATATTTGCACTTATGCCCTTGCCAGGACTGTTTAATGTTTGGATACTTGTTCTAATTGTTTAAAATATCACTTTAAGTCCAAAAATTCCACAAAAAATAGACTTAACTTCCTGGATATGTGTACTTTAACGCTATCTAATTAGTTTTTGATTTTATTTTATTTTCCTATTTATTAAAAATCAAAAACTTCCTTTTTGTGTACTGTCTACCTTAGAAAATACCAAAAAAATATCAAAACACCTCCAAAAATTCCCAAAAATTCACCTAGAGTCTATTTTATCATCTTTTAGTGTCAGTCCAAAAATCAGTAAAAATTTCAAAAGAAAAACACTAAAAATATAAAAACACTCAAAAACTTCAAAAAAATATAAAAAATAGTAGAAAAACCCAAAAATTGCAAACTCAGCTTCTGTTTCTTCCTTATTTTGTTACTTTTATTAGAAAAATAGTGTGAAATATTTTTGCTACTGGTTGCTATTTTTAAATTACATTTTACTCACAGCCAGCCTTGTTTGCACTGTTTTCTCTTATTTCAGCTTTTAAAAATCCCAAAAACACCTAGAAAAATCCCCAAAAATCACAAAAACAGTAAAAAAATATTAAAAAGACCAAAAACATTTCATTTCTGGATTTTTGAGTATTTTTGTGCATTTTTATTAATATTCTACCTTGCCTTTTATTATATTGCCTTTACTTCCCAATATTAAAAAAAATATATATATATAATATAAAATATAAAAATTAGAAAATCAAAAATCAAAATACAAAATTAAAAAATTAAATAAAAAAAAATTAATTAAAAACCCACAAAAATTGTAGTTGCTTGCTTGCTTAGTGTAGACACTTCACACACTCACACACTTTAGCATTCATTTGCTTGAGCTACACTGTTTGCTCCCTGTGTTCGAACTCTCTGCATACTTGCCCTTTACATCATTTGTGCAGAGTTAAAAATAAATTTTAACTCCACATTGTTTCTAATTTGTTGATCTTAGTGTGGGTTAATTGTTGATCAAATACGGATTTCATTTGAGAGTCGCAACAGCGACGGTTATCTCCGCCTTGTGTGAGATACCAAATTTAGACCCTCGTGATTTCCGGGTTTATCAAATGGCGCCGTTGCCGGGGAGCAACAGCTTGTAGTCCATATTTTGATTATTTGTGTGAATTGTTTACCATAGCCTCGTTTTCCATTTCTCACATTTTTGATATATCTTGATTGAGTTATCTAATCATCTTTTCTTTGTCTTCTTGCGAGGGACCGCGGAGCGAGGCGGATCGCCTAGGCGACCGACGCAACCTTGGGACGTGGAGCCGGCTTTTCTTTAGCCAAGCCGGCAGGAGAGAGCAAGGAGTGAGGGAGAGAGGGATTAGTTAGCTTTTCTTTCGGGCCTAATTTCCGGGTGTTTGTTCACCCGGGGGCTCACCGCAGTTTTGCCGTGTTTTCATCGCTGTCATTTTCCGGTTTTGTGTTTATTTTTCATTTTCTTTTGTGGATTGAGCTCCTAGATCTAGGTCCTGCTTGACTCGAGTAGAATAGGTCCAAACACCTAATTATCTTTGCATGCTCCTATAGACTCGTATTTGGACTTAGACTAATTAAACAGTTGGTTATCTACTTTTGATCCACGCGCCGTGAGCAAACCCCATCAAGCGCTACTCCTGAACTCGAGTGTGTCGAGAAGAGGAGGGGTGAGCCAAGACCGGACACTCGGATTGGGAGGTGATAATCAACTTGTGGTTCTTCACGCTAGCAGTTGCCTAATCTAGGACGATTTCCGTGTGCATACCGGCATGTAGTTTAGGTTTATAAATTTCTGCTTTGCATCCCGCATGGAGAGAGCTGGGATTCACTGTAAGTCTTCTTACTTTGCACGCATCATTTAGGCACAAAGGTGAGATCTCCATCTTTGTGTCAACTTGCACGGCTTTTCCGACTCTTTTCTCCCTCTGTTTTTGGAACAAAGTAGGATAAAGAAAATACAAAAACCGTTAGGCGCTTGTTTGAATTTACTCAAAAGAAGCGATAACACCAAAAAAAAAATTATTAAAAAAGGGACTGCTAAGAAAACTTGACCAAAATAAAAAAGGTAATTGGATTCATTGCTTGGGGTGAGTAATACCCTCACTTGTATTCAGGTTGCATGGGAAGGTCTCCTTCCAAGTGAGGTGAGCGCTTCGTAAGGATTAGAGCCAAAAACCCAGCTTGTGGCTACCTTGTGTATCGCCTGGATTTCCGAAGTATTGGCGCTTCTATCGTACGTAGTCGAGTAGGGCTTGGTCGCCATTGGTGACTCACTATTGTGTGAGCATCGACCTAGTCCGAAGTATCGAGCATAGGCCACGCCTTCACGGGGGTGTCTGTCTCACCGGCTGCGTCCGAGTAGGTTCTTGCACGCTCACGGGTGATTCCGTTGCGAGCGAGATCCGAAGTATCGGTTTCGCCTATTGGCTTCCTCTCTTATTCTTTGGCTGAGTAGGGATCCAGGAAGGGTTACAAGGACCTCAACTGCACAAGCTACAGGTTACACAGGAGGAGGACAAGTACGGGATACTTTTCCGGCAGTACTCTCTCTCCTATAGGCGTAGCGTTCTAAGGACTCGTGAAAAGATAAATACCTGAAAAACAAGCTAAAACTGACAAGATAAAAGCCGAACCTTCACGGCTTCACGAGTTGAGTTGGTGAACTTACCCTTGCTTTGTGTTTGATTTCTAGATTTATTAAGGTCAAGATCAAAAACATCGCACAATTGTGCACAATTTTGTTGCAGATCATCTTCTTCTTCTCTTGCATTATCCCCACTCTTCTCAATAATCAAGATGATGGGACGGAGATCTCTTAGGCCGACCCTGTCGGCACCGCTATCCCGCACTCCTCCCTATTCATCTAGGAATACCTCGGAGAGTCCGCTCTCCGAGCCTGAGTTTACATCCACCCTGTTCCCCCTCGACCACCATTCCCATTCTCCTTCCCTCAGTCCAATTGTGTCAGAATTCAGGGCATCACAGAGTTCGGCCCATTCTACAGCACCTGAAATGGCCTCTTTTGCATTTTCAGAAAATCCAGCCATGTCAGACAGAGGCGAGCCTGCAGATGATCATGAGCACCCTCCATTCCTATTTGATCAGGCGGCCATCAATAATTCCTTGTTGGCATCCCTGGAGACTATGCAGAGACAGATCCGTGACCAGGGCACATTCATGGGTGACCTTATGAGGGAAATTGCTCAGATGAGAGAGAACAGACCGGGAGGAGGCGGTGGCGGTGGAGTAGGAGGAGGACCCGATGCAGGAGGGGGCGATCCAGACGGTGAGTGACCGCCACAGACCATCATGAGGGAGTTGCACAACCCAGCTTCATCCCTCACTCACCGGTGGATCAGACTCCCGCCAATCCACGGAGACTTCGAGCTTCGACACAACACAATTCAGATGCTACCCAAGTTCCATGGGTTGCCGACCGAAGAGCCGCACCTCCACCTCCAAGAATTCGAGATGATTTGCAGCACCATCCATGATCGGTTGATAACCGAGGACACAATCAAGATGATTGCCTTTCCATTCTCTTTGGTTGATAGAGCCGCATATTGGCTCAAGCATCTTGGGCAGTTCGTCGACACTTGGGCAGATCTCCGGACCGCATTTTTGAAGAAATACTATCCTCTCGGCCGGACCAATGCAGCTAGAGCTATGATTAGCAATTTTGTCATGATCCCAAATGAACAATTTCATGAAGCTTGGGATCGATTCAGAGAGCTCATCGACCGGTGTCCACATCACGACATCTCCAAGCCCAATCTCGTACAGAGTTTCTTCTGCGGGCTGACACCGGAGCTGCAGGGGCTTGTCAACGCCTCTTGTGGTGGATCCTATTTTTCTAAGGGTGAAGATGATGTATGGGCTATCTACGAGGGCATGGCAGAAAATTCTACAGTGATGACTCAGGCCCGTGTCTACACCCAACAAAAGCCACCACAAGGAGGCGGATCATTTCATAGGATCGCTCGCATCGATGCCGGTCCCAATACATCGTCGGTAGCCGCAGCCCAAGCTGAATCAGCAGCAGCCGACATGGGGATCATCAGTGAGAAGCTGGACCGCATGGAGATCCTTGAAAAGAAGCAGAACCAAGGCATGGCCCAGATGGACCAGATCGCCAAGACAATGAGTGACCTAAAAACTCAAATTCTCTGTATTCAGGAGGCGCAGGCCCATTCACAACAGCATCCAAGGTCACAGGTTGTTTCCAGCAGCAACAATTCCAACCAGGCTTCCACCTCATACCGCCAGGTGAACCATATCCAGGCGGAGCCGGTTCCATTGTTGCAGTACCATTCAGAGCAACCGCCATCTCAGGAGACTCAGATGGTGGTGTATCAGCCGGAGCAGCCACTGGCAGTTCTTCCTCCACCTTCCTTTGAGCAGGAACCGTTGATGGAAGTCAACGGGATTTGGTATGACCGATACCCCCAGCCAGCGATTCGCAGGGATCACCCCGTATTCCGTTGGGGTAATGGTGGTTCCTCATCTCAACAGCATCCTCCTCCTCAAGGACAGCAGAGCAGCCAGCTACAACAACAACACCAGCAGCCCCAGTACAACCAGCCCCAGCAGTATCAGAGTGGTCCTCGTCCCGCCTATCAGGGACAGCAGTGGAGGCAGCGCCAGCAGCCTCAGCAATCTTATCACCAGCCTCCCCCCCAATATCAGCAGCAACACCAGCAACAGCCCCATTTCCAGCAGGGACAGACGTCCGGTTCTCAGGATCCAGCCTACGAGAACCCTGCTCTTGATGATCTTGCCCGCTTGCTATCTGAACAGCGAGCATCTTTCAGGCAAGAAATGGATGAGTTCCGACAGGAGATGCGGGATATCATCAAAGGCAAGGCCGCCATACCCGCTCAGATCGAACCCAATCCTAATAACCTAAAAAGAAAATCTGAGCAGGTAGAGTTCACAGAGTACACCTCTCCTAGTGATGATCTGAATGACATATCTTATTCCTATTATGATGCTGATTTTGTTACTACTAGGAGCGGTAGGATGCCAGCCGGCGGCGCCTCTTCTGAGCGACAGCCAGACGCAGAACCAGGAGCGCCAGAAGAGCAGAGGAGCGGTACTGAGGCCGCTAATGATGATGTTGAAGACGGTGGTGCTGATGCCACCAATGATGGAGTTCAGGACAACGGTGCTGAGGCCGTTGTGATACCAGATGCAGACGGTGGTGCTGATGCCACCATTTTGGGAGAAGAACCAGAGCGCGGTGCTGATGCCGCGAAGACCGGTGCTAGTGGTGGTGCTGAGGCCACCACATCTACTTTTGTTGAGCCAGCCACTGTGATGTCACCACACTTTGTATCTAGAGACTGTGGGACGAAAAACAAAAACAAAAATATGAATAAAGGAAAGGTTTCTGTTCAAATTGCGGATCCATATGTGTTGAATGATGATTGTTGTATGGATTCTCCATCTTCACAGGCACAGGAACCGATTCCTAGTCCTCCATCTGAGGAGGCCCCTACCATCCCCTTCCCTGAGGCACTCCGCCGAGCGAAGGGGAATAGAAAAGAAAATCCCAAAAAGAACCAACAGGTAGAGTTCGGCAACGAGATGATTGACAGATTTCATATTCAGCTGACTCTACGAGAAGCGTTTGAGCATATTCCCTTCTTCAAGAAGAATCTGAAAGAAACAACTACTGTCCGAAGAAGGAAGAGGCACAGAGATCAAATCCATATGCTCACGCATAACACTTGCTGCGCCATTCAGAACACATTGCCAGCCAAGCGACCAGACGCAGGAGCTCCTTATGTCAGATGCGAGATTCAAGAGCAGCAGTTTGATCGTACTCTATTAGACAGCGGCTCTTCGATTAACCTCCTTCCGGCAGCCTTACTCAAGCAGTTTGAGTTTGGCCCTCTTCTTCGAAGCAGAACCGTCCTTCAGTTTGCTGATAGGTTGATTAAGAGGCCGAAGGGGTTATTGAAAGACGTGGTCGTTACCATTCAGGGCCTGAAATTCCCCGTGGACTTCGTTGTGTTGGACATGGAGATCCCTGAGTCGGTAACTGATGCCCCCATCATTCTCGGACGTCCATTCTTGGCCACAGCCAAGGCGGTGACCGATCATGATAGTGGGAAGGTATGCTTTCGCGTAGAGGGCGAAACCATACAAATAGAGACGATCGAAGAGATCAGAGCCAGAGAGGCAGAATGCTCAGAACAGTCCAGCGAAGCAGAGCAGATGACAGAGGAGCTAGACATCCACCAGGTTTGTGATTTCGAGATGACTGATGATGAATCCAACTGGAAAGATCCTGTAGCACCGACCCTTGCCTTGCCTACAGATTCACTGTATCTCAAGCTCATGGCAGTCGAGAGCCGGGAGAGCACATTCCTGGATGAGGATATTTATGAGGCTGACAGTGTTGTGATGAGTGGTGCTGAGGAATTTCAATCTTGCTCATCATCTTCTGATCCCTCGGATTCAGACATTGATTGGGATGACTTTGACGACTATTTACCTTGTCTGATTCCTACTGAGCTGACAGCCATGACAGAGTGCGAGCCAGTACAGTCTATTGATGATCCATCAGGCCGCCCTTCGTCAGAAATTCATGCAGAGCGAGAGTTCTCCCATGCAGACCTGGTCGCCTTTACACAGACATATCAGAAGCCAGATCTGCCACCTCCCAGTTGTCCAGAACGGAAACCTCTGCCGCAGTCAATGAAGTACAGATTCCTTGCTGGAAAGCCAGACATGTACCCAGTCATTATCTCAGCAGATTTGACTGGAGAGCAAGAATCTCGTTTGATGGAGGTTCTTGAAAGAAACCGCAAGGCAATCGGTTGGAGTATAGCTGATCTCCAAGGGCTGAGCCCAAATCTTTGCTCCCACCACATTTATCTCGAGGATAACGCTAAGCCGTCGCGTGAGTTCCAACGACGGCTGAACCCGAATCTTCGAGACGTAGTCATGAAAGAAATTTCTAAGTGGTGGAGCGCCGATTTTATCTATCCCATCTCCGACTCCAAATGGGTTAGTCCACTTCATGTGGTACCCAAGAAAACGGGTATCACTACAGTTGTCAATGAGTCAGGAGAGGAGATCGCTACCAGAGTACCAACTTCTTGGAGGGTCTGTGTGGACTACAGACGATTGAATGAGGCCACCAAGAAGGATCACTTCCCGCTACCATTTATTGATCAGATTATCGAGCGGTTAGCTGGGAAGAGCCATTACTGTTTTCTTGATGGGTACTCTGGATACAATCAAGTGGCCATTGCGCCCGAAGACCAGGAGAAAACGACATTCACCTGTCCGTTTGGGACGTATGCTTTCAGACGGATGCCCTTTGGTCTATGTAACGCTCCGGCGACATTCCAAAGGTGCATGTTGTCCATCTTCTCGGACATGGTGGGTGACTGTTTAGAGGTCTTCATGGATGACTTCTCGGTCTATGGCGACGGGTTCGACGCTTGTCTTGACTACCTAGATCGTGTGCTGAAGCGCTGCATAGAGGTTAATCTTGTCTTATCCTGGGAGAAGAGTCATTTCATGATGACTCAAGGGACGGTCCTTGGTCATATCGTCTCCAACAGGGGCATGGAGGTCGATCCGGCTAAGGTGGACATCATCAGAAAACTCAATCCGCCGTCCAATTTGCGTCAGTTACGGTCTTTTCTGGGGCATGTCGGTTTCTACCGACGGTTCATTCAGGACTTCAGCCGAATTGCCCGACCGCTCACTGACTTACTGACCAAAGACACCGAGTTTATTGTTAATGATAAGTGTCTTGAATCTTTTGAGACTCTCAAGAACATGGTTGTGTCAGCTCCTGTCCTTCAGCCACCCGATTGGTCTCTTCCATTCGAGATCATGACGGATGCTTCAGATTTTGCCGTTGGGGCTGTGCTTGGACAGAGGAGGGATGGGTTACCATTTGCCATTCACTACGCCAGCCGGACCTTAGATGCCGCTCAAAGGAATTACACTGTGACTGAGAAAGAGATGCTGGCCGTAGTCTTTGCTCTTGATAAGTATAGATCATATATTCTCGGATCTAGAGTGACCATTTACACCGATCATACCGCCATCCGGTATTTAATGGCTAAGAAGGATGCCAAAGCACGTCTCACCAGATGGATCCTTCTACTCCAGGAATTTGATATTGAGATTAAGGACAAGCCTGGAGTCAAGAATGTGGTGGCGGATCATCTCTCCAGATTGGAGAATCTTGAGGAATCTGAGCCCAGTGCACCTATAACCGAGACTTTTCCAGATGAGGCGATCTTGGCTGTCACCTCACTCCCATGGTATGCTGACCTTGTAAACTATCTTGTTGCTAAGACAGTCCCTCAGGGTTGGCCCAGGCAGAAACTTGAGACCTTCCTAGCTAAGGCCAAGTTTTACCATTGGGAGGATCCCGTCCTTTATCATGAAGGAGGGGATAGTATCTGGAGGAGGTGCATTCCTCAAGAAGAGCAGCATAGCGTCCTCACATACTGCCACAAGCTTGAGGCAGGAGGACATCATTCTGGAAAAAGGACAGCACAGAAGGTGCTTCAATCCGGCCTATGGTGGCCTACTCTCTTCAAGGACTCTGATGAGTTCGTGAAGAGATGTACTGACTGTCAGAAAATGGGAACCTGCGGACAGAGAGACATGATGCCCATGCAACCCATTCACTTTTGTGAGGTTTTTGATGCATGGGGAATTGATTTCATGGGCCCATTTCCTAAGAGTCAGGGATTCGAGCATATTTTGCTCGCTGTGGATTATGTCAGCCGATGGGTTGAGGCCATCCCCGCCCGAGCCGCAGATGCTAAAACCGTTTGCAAATTTTTAAGGAAAAATATCATTTCACGGTTCGGAGTACCTAGAGTCTTGATTTCAGACGGGGGGTCTCATTTCATCAATGACAAAGTTAGGGCCCTTACTGACGAGTTCGGCATTGACCATCGGGTTGCCACTCCTTATCACCCTCAGACTAATGGTCTAGCCGAAGTATCGAATAGGGAGATAAAGACTATCTTGCAGAAAGTTGTTCGCCCAGACCGAAAGGATTGGTCACAGCTTTTGGACTCGGTCTTGTGGGCTTATCGGACATCTTTCAAGAATCCATTGGGAACATCTCCCTTTCGTCTCGTCTATGGCAAGCCGTGCCATTTGCCAGTGGAGATCAAGCACAAATCTTTTTGGGCAGTTACTGAGTTGCTTCTAGATCCCGAGAGTATAGGAGACCAGAGAAGAGCAGAATTGGCAGCCCTGGAGGAATTAAGAGATACAGCCTTTTCGAACAGCCTACAGTACAAAGAGAAAGTGAAGACATGGCACGATTCGCATATCAGCCATAAACAGTTTGAGCCAGATCAGAGAGTATGGTTGTTTGATTCCAGGCTGAAATTATTCCCAGGGAAATTACAGAGCAAGTGGAAAGGACCGTATGTGGTCAGGAAGGTACATGACAATGGCAGCATCGACATATCCGAACCGTCATCTTCCTCTACCTTCTGCGTCAACGGTCAACGCTTGAAATTATATCTTGATCATGATCCGCCGACCATTGACGTAGCCCCCATTCTTCTGGTATGAGATGTGTCCTTTGATTCTCATCATCTACATCTCATACATGGTGATCAAATGCTACTTTCCGCTGTACAGATCTATCTGTTTATATCACTCTGTTTTCGGTTGAAGTATTCTTTTCTTCTTTTCTTCTTTTCCTTTTCTATTTTCTTTATCTATCACAAAGGTGCCGCCCTTGTAGACAGTTTTCCATACTTAGGACGTACTTTGTCCTAAGTATAGGGGGGTTGGCACCCCGAGTTTTTCTATTCTTTTCGATCCTCTCCATTGTCTCCTCTTCTTGTCTATACTTAGGGATATCTTACCCTAAGTATAGGGGGAGACAATCTGAGTACGATCTGTTCATTCCCACCCTTGACCCTCCCTGCGTTGTGTACAGTCTGCTATACTTAGGATTATTTGATCCTAAGTATAGGGGGGACGGTCAACTTCTCATTGATCCATTCATTTATTCTTTAGACTTGTCTATACTTAGTACGAGTTATGTCTTCTCTTCTCTCTCCGATCTATGAGGACATAGCTCAAGCTAAGTATAGGGGGGTCGTATATACTACGTATATACTTTAGCCATAACTCGTACTTTCGTATATTCCTTAATAATATGGCTAAAAATCCTTTAAAAATTCATTAAAAATTCTTAATAAAACGATGTGATTATTCCTCAAATTCTTTCTGTAATTACTGATTAATAAATCAGGTGAAAACATTTTTTGCAAAATGTTTGAAAAATGGTTTGAAAATCTGTGTGAACATCTATTGAAAACTATTTTGAAAATATTTTGTTACATGTTTTCAACCTTTGTAAAAATGAGTGGTTTGTAAAAATTTCTTTTCTTTATGTAAAATAAAATGTTTGAAAAATGATTTGCAAATGGTTTGAAAAATGGTTGCAAAAATATTGTGAAAAATCTATAGATACTGTTTTGAAAGCCTTTGCAAAATGATTTTCAAATGTGTGTAAAATATTTGCAAAAATGATTTTGGACTATAGTTTTCAAAAATTGTGTGAAAATTGTTTTCAAATAAGTTTGAGGAATACTTACATCACACCAAAATCCACTATATATATGTATAAAAATTGACCACTTACCCTTGTAAATTCGTAAAATCCACTTCTTGTATATATAAGAAGCACTCCCGTGTACATAGCTTTCACCTTGTTTTCAGCCAACATCTTTTTATTTTCAAAAATCCCAAAAACATTTGTAAAATTAAAATCCAAAAACAATTGAAAAATCTCTTTGAAAAATACAAAAAAAAATGCATCTGCATATGCATGCATCATCTTTTCAAAAACCCATAAAAAGTTCAAAATCTTTGAAAATTGCATCACAAAAATATTTTCTGCATATCATTGCATGGCATGCGCATTTTTCGGATCGAGTTTGATAGTTGAACAAGTCTAAGGAAAATCCGGAGATTGGAGCTTGATTGGACCTTAAAATCTACTTAATAACAGGAACCTTATAGGAACTGGGTTTGAGGTACTTCAGGTCTAGTTGACTTAATTCTTTGAGGATCACGGGACTTGGTTCAATGGATTCTTGACCGCCTAAGTAGAGTATTTCGGAGCACACGCACGACTCTTGTTGATAATGACCTAACTTGGACACCTGCACCTTTCACATAGCTCTCCACGGATGAGGTGGTGAGGAGGCAGTTTCCTTTGGCTTGGGGTAGCATATGAGGGTAGTACTTCTAGGCGGAACCTCTCTTCTTCTTATAGTGAAGGAAGTGCACCTCAACTTGGTCTAGTAGTGATGAAGGCTAAAGACAGAAGCCGTGGGTTGCAATAAAGCTTCAAAAGAGGGATAGTCTACTGGCTCAAGAGAAAAACTCCTTATGTAAATGCTGTTGTGCATAGTATTCAAAAAAAAAAAAAAGAGTTCAGGCATGTACAAAAATAAAAAGCCTGCAAAGTATGTAAAGTCAATAAGCAAGCTTGAGTTCCAAAGTCAAATATGTGAGCCTGCAGCAGGATGACTTGACTACACTGGTCTTGCATCCCAGGATAGGTAGCTACACTGGCTACCGTCCATTCTTTTCTTCACCCCCCTCTTCTTGAGCTGGTTGCACTTGAACTTAGAAGGGAATGCCCCGCTTCTCGAGGAAAGAGTTGCTAGACCGAGGGATTAGAGTTACCAGGTTGGAGGAGGTTGTTTCTTTGCTACTCCTGAGGTGGTGAGCTACATATCACTTACACTGTACAAGTCAGATTCATAGTCGTAAGAGTTTGCGTATGAGTTGAGATATTTCTGACCTGGCTATTGAGGAGACTTGGACAGAGTTTTGGGATACTCAAGGACTGTTGGATTTCAAATTTAGTTCTCATTAAGGTTCCGACCGCACTAAAATTCCCAAGGGTCCGACTTAAGCTCCAAACTTTGATTTTGCGAAGACAAGTTTGATAATCAAGTAAAATCCAAGTTCTTCTTTTTCTTTTCTTTCTTTTCTTTTTGCACTTATTGCATAAGTGTTTGCTAGGGACTAGCAAAGGTAAAGTATAGGGGGATGATGAATCCACATTTCATCATCTTTATTCTATCATTTTGGCACCTAAAACCCTAGCAAATGCCTGTAAATAGCCTTAAATCAAGCATCTTAGCATTCATGCATGTGCATCTCAACAGTGTGTAAATTACTGTAATTAAGGCCAAAATTATAGAATAAATAAAGAAAAGAAAAAGAATAAAATATTGTAAATATTTTATGATCCAAAACCCCCGAGACCTAGGCATCTTGATGAATAGGTCGACAAGGAATAAAGTAGGGGGAGATAAGGTCAGATACACAGATAAAATACCTATATTTTTTATTCATTCTTTCTTCATTTTGGGACCTATTTTTGGTTCCACTTTTTGTACATCAAATAAAGAAACTTTGTACACAAAAGTTGTAGATAATTTAATAAAGAAAAATACAAAATTGATTTCACAGAAAAATAATGTACAGATAAAAAGTTATGGTCTGAATAAAAATCCAGAATGCCAACTTCCCAGACCCGTATCTCACAATTAAAAACTCCAAATGCAGCGTACTCACCTTTAATTGTATATAGAATAAAATAATCTATTTTATGGTGGTGGTTTCGCATTTGGCGGAGCTACGGTCTGAAAGTTGAGTTCTGGACCCTCATTGTATAAGTGTACAGATTAAAATATTCACTTTATTCTTTATTCATTATTTATCCAATTTTATATTTTTATAATGTTGTAAATATTATTTATAATAATTATGTACATTAAAATCAAAATAAAAATGTAAATAAAACTCAAAATCAAAACACTTGTATAAAGAATACATAGGTATATTACCTGTACTTATACCTATACTTTCTATATGTATATACAAAACAATTCATAAAAATAAAATAAAAATACATTTGTGTATATAAAAGTATTTTATAATTTTAGAAAATAATAAACAAAAATAAGTAGATTAAATACACAAAATAAAAATAAAATACTAAAATACATAGATAATATACCTATATAGGGGTATAAACGTAAATTTGTAAAAATATCAGTCATAAAAATAAATAAAAATCGGAATAAAATACTACATAAAAAAATAAACTTTTTTTTATTTTTTACCCAAAAATTAATTCGGCCTTTTTCTATTTTTAAACGAATTAACAAAACATTTTTTATTATCTTTTTCTGGTTGGTCCACGTGGACCAACCAGAAGCTAGCGACTATTGACCAGCGGGTCAACAGCCCGTCCTTCGTCTACTGTAGCTCTGGCGCGCCTGGGTTTTTGCCCACCTTGGTGGATTTTCCTAGGCCGACTCGTTCGTCCTTTGCCGCCGCTTCCTTCATGGAAGTTGCGCCGCTCTGATCCATCTCCATCGCCGCTCCATCAGATCCACTCAGATCTTCTTCCTCCACCCGTGATCATGCCTCGAAAACACGCACCCAACGCTCTTCAAATACAACCCACCATCTTCCTTTCTCGGGTTGAACCGCATTTCATCCAGTTTCCCCCCCTTCTTTGGAGTCGCTCAGCAAGGTGGAGGTGACAGCTCCAAGTTGCACCTTCGAAGAGGCGGAGTTGAGCAAGCTGGGCGTGTTCCACCATCACCTCCGGCGGTCGTCCCCGTGAGGTATTCTCCCTCTGGCCATTGGCCATCGAGGCTGCCATCCATCTCATTCCCCTCCCCATTTTATTCCTGTTAGTTCTAGGATCATTTTCCCCATCGTTCTCAGTCGAATCGATCATCTCCATCACCTAATCGATCACCTCGCCGGAGCGCAACTCCGGCGAGACCCTATTGCGCTTCCCAGTCCATTTCGAGAGCCATTTGAGGTCGAGGCATTTTGCCCTCGACCTCCCTAACTTTTTGGTGCAGGTATTGAAACCCATCGCAGCTTCTGGAGCGTTTTTGCCCTCTCGCCGGAGCACCTGGAGCCTCGCAGCTCCGCCACCTCCGCGCGAGAGCACCGGCGTTCGCCGGTGGATTTTGAAGCCTCCAGACGTCAGCCGACACCTGCAGGAGCATCCTCGGCCACCTTGAAAGCTCCAGCGTCGCCGTGGTTGGCCGGAAGAGCTCGGAGAAGTTCGCCAGACCGGAGCTCCTCCGTGCTCCTCCCTCGACCTCTGCTACCGTTCGATCAGCCTCTGTTCTTCGTGGAGCACAGCCACCGTCCGATTGAAGGCCCCAGGCACCGTCAGATCAGGGGCTGAGATCTAATCTCACCCCTCCGCTTCCGAAGGGGTATCGGCGCGCCTCGCATCGACACGTGGATAAGTGGGATGATCCCCACCGTTTGATCGCGCCTTTGCTTGGGTATTTTGCAAAAACCACCCCAAGCGTTTTTGTATTTTATATTAGTACTAAATCTTTCATTTGCAGCTATTTTAGTTTTGTAATATTTATCTTAAGGCCCCCGAACTTTTACGTATTCACAAAAAGGTCCTCGGCCACGTCATCTCACGTGCCCGTGCGCGTGAGGTGTTTGGCCATTTTGCAGACAGACCCTCGGCCTTTGGGGTATTTCGGTTTAGTCCCAGAACTTTTGTATTAAGTGTTAAACATTTGGGATATTTGCATACAAGCCCCTGATAGTTTTGGTTATTGCCTTTAGGTCCCTGCCAGGCGCGTGTTTCGCACGTGTTCGGCTTGGGCATTTTGCGCTAAGGCCCCTCCGGGTTTTGTTATTTATATTTAGTCCAGTAAATGCAAGTTTTAGTGTAATATTTTGTGGAAAATTGCATGTATGCCCCTGGATATTTCAATATTTGCACTTATGCCCTTGCCAGGACTGTTTAATGTTTGGATACTTGTTCTAATTGTTTAAAATATCACTTTAAGTCCAAAAATTCCACAAAAAATAGACTTAACTTCCTGGATATGTGTACTTTAACGCTATTTAATTAGTTTTTGATTTTATTTTATTTTCCTATTTATTAAAAATCAAAAACTTCCTTTTTGTGTACTGTCTACCTTAGAAAATACCAAAAAAATATCAAAACACCTCCAAAAATTCCCAAAAATTCACCTAGAGTCTATTTTATCATCTTTTAGTGTCAGTCCAAAAATCAGTAAAAATTTCAAAAGAAAAACACTAAAAATATAAAAACACTCAAAAACTTCAAAAAAATATAAAAAATAGTAGAAAAACCCAAAAATTGCAAACTCAGCTTCTGTTTCTTCCTTATTTTGTTACTTTTATTAGAAAAATAGTGTGAAATATTTTTGCTACTGGTTGCTATTTTTAAATTACATTTTACTCACAGCCAGCCTTGTTTGCACTGTTTTCTCTTATTTCAGCTTTTAAAAATCCCAAAAACACCTAGAAAAATCCCCAAAAATCACAAAAACAGTAAAAAAATATTAAAAAGACCAAAAACATTTCATTTCTGGATTTTTGAGTATTTTTGTGCATTTTTATTAATATTCTACCTTGCCTTTTATTATATTGCCTTTACTTCCCAATATTAAAAAAAAATATATATATATAATATAAAATATAAAAATTAGAAAATCAAAAATCAAAATACAAAATTAAAAAATTAAATAAAAAAAATTAATTAAAAACCCACAAAAATTGTAGTTGCTTGCTTGCTTAGTGTAGACACTTCACACACTCACACACTTTAGCATTCATTTGCTTGAGCTACACTGTTTGCTCCCTGTGTTCGAACTCTCTGCATACTTGCCCTTTACATCATTTGTGCAGAGTTAAAAATAAATTTTAACTCCACATTGTTTCTAATTTGTTGATCTTAGTGTGGGTTAATTGTTGATCAAATACGGATTTCATTTGAGAGTCGCAACAGCGACGGTTATCTCCGCCTTGTGTGAGATACCAAATTTAGACCCTCGTGATTTCCGGGTTTATCAGGCAGCAATACAGAGGTAGAAAGAATCAAAAGAATGATAAAAAAATCTGACACCCCCCCCCCCATACCTAGGGTAAAGTACACCCTAGTATAGCATAATCATAAGATGAAGATGGGATGTTAGACAAAAGAATGTGCGATATGGACAATTGGATCTATACAGTTGTGGGAGAGAAGTGATAATCAGGCATGAGATGTAAATGATGTGAGTCGAAGACCACATCTCATGCAAAATGAATAGGGAGAAACATCAACGATTCGCGGATCATGATCTAGATATGACTTCAGGCGCTGACCGTTAACTTGAAAGGTGGAATCAGATGACATCTCAGATATATAAATGCTACCATTGTCGTGCATCTTTCGGACCAAGTATGGTCCCTTCTACTTGCTCTGCAACTTTCCTGGAAATAATATCAACCTGGAATCGAATAACCATACTCTCTGGTTCGTCTCAAACTGTTTATGGCTGATGTGAGAATCATGTCATATCTTCACTCTCCCCTTATACTGTAGGCTACTCGAGAAGGTTGTATCTCTAAGTTCCTCCAGGGCTGCTAACTCTGCCTTCCTATGATCTCCAATGCTCTATAGATCTAATAATAACTCAGTAACAGCCCATAGTGACTTATGCTTTATCTCCACAGGTAAATGGCATGGTTTGCCATAAACGAGAAAAAAGGGAGACATAGCCAAAGGTGTCTTGAAGGAAGTCTGATAGGCCCATAAGATCGAGTCCAAAAGCTGTGACCAATCTTTTTGGTTTGGGCGATGACCTTCTGCAATATCGTCTTGATCTCCCTATTCGATACGTCAGCAAGATCATTGGTCTGAGGGTGATATGGAGTATCTACTCCGTGGTCAATGAATGAACTCATTAACAAGGTCCTTTTCCTTGTCGTTGATAAAATGAGACCCCTCATCTGATATCAAAACTCTAGGAATCCTGAACCGTGAAATGATATTCTTCCTCAAAATTGGCAAATAGTCTTAGCATATGTGGTTCGGGCAAGAATGGCCTCAACCCAATGACTTACATAATCAACAACAAGCAGAATGTACTCGAATCCCCGACTCTTAGGGAATGGACCTATGAAATCAATGCCACATGCATCAAAAACCTCACAGAAGTGAATGGGCTGCATCAGCATCATGTCACGCTATCCACAAGTGCCCATCCTCTGACAGTCAATACATCTCTTCACGAATTCATCAGAATCCTTGAAGAAGGTAAGCCACCATAGGCCGGATTGGAGCACTTTCGATGATTTCCTCCTAGAATGATGTCCTCCTACCTCAAGCTTGTGGCAGTATGTGAGGACACTATGGTGATCCTCCTGAGGAATGCACCGACATCATACCCTATCCCCTCTTTCATGATAAAGGATGGGATCCTCCCAATGGTAGACTTGGTCTTCGCAAGGAAAGTCCCAAGTCGTTGTCTGGGCCAACCTTGTGAAACTTTCTTGGCGACAAGATAGTTCACAATGTCGACATACCATGGAAGCGAGGCGATAGCAAGGATTGCCTCATATGGGAGGGTCTCCATAATAGGTGCCATATGCTCTTAATCCTCAAGGTTCTCTAATCGGGAGAGATGATCTACCATGACATTCTTGACTACAGGCTTATCCTTAATGTCAATATCAAACTCCTAGAGTAGAAGAATCCGTCTAGTCAATCTCGCTTTGGCATCCTTCTTTGCTATGAGGTACCTAATGGCGATATGATCAGTGAAAATCATCACTCTAGATCCAAGAATATAAGATCTGAATTTATCTAAAGCAAAGACTACGACTAGCATCTCCTTCTCCATGACAGTGTAATTTCACTGAGTGACATCCAAATTATGTCTAACGTAGTGAATGGCATTAGGCAATCCATCCCTCCTTTGTCCTAGCATAGCCCCTATGGCAAAATCAGAAGCATTCGTCATGATCTTGAATGGGAGAGACCAATCAGGCGGTTGAAGGACAGGAGCCTCAGCAACTAATCGCTTGAGAGACTCAAATGATGCTAGACACTTATCATCTACAATGAAATCGGTCTTTAGTCGGCAGATCAATAAGCGGTGAGGAAATACGACTGAAATCTTGAATGAACGTCGGTAGAAACCGACATGCTCTAGAAAAGATCGCAACTACTGCAAATTGAACGGTAGATTGAGCTTCCTGATGACATCCACCTTGGCCATATCGACCTCCATGCCCTATTGGAGATTATATGACCAAGAACCGTCCATTGAGTCACCATGAAGTGACTCTTCTCCCAAGATAAAACAAGATGGACCTCGATATAGCATTGAAGTACATGGTCTAGGCAGTTGAGACAAGCATCAAACCTATCGTCGTAGATCGAGAAATCATCCATGAAGACCTATAAGCAATCACCCACCATGTCTGAGAAGATGGACAACATCCACCTTTGGAATGTAGCCGGGGCATTACATAGACCGAAGGGCATCCATCTGAAAGCATATGTCCCAAATGGACAGGTGAATGTCATTTTCTCTTGGTCTTTGGACGTTATGGCCACCTGGTTATAACCGAAGTACCCATCAAGAAAGTAGTAATGACCCTTCCCAGCTAGCCTCTCAATAATATGATAAATAAATGATTGCGGGAAATGATCCTTCTTGGTGGCCTGATTCAATCGTCTGTAGTCCACACATATCTTCCAAGAAGTGGGTACTCGGGAAGTGGTCTCCTCTCTAGACTCACTAACAATTGCAGCGATGCCCATCTTCTTATGCACTACATGTAATGGACTAACCCACTTGGAGTCAGAGATGGGGTAGATAAAATCGACGCTTCACCATTTTCATATCTCTTTCATAACCACATCTCGAAGGTTTCGGGTTCAGCCGTCGTTGGAACTCACACGATGGCTTAGCGTTCTCTTCGAGATAAATATGGTGGGAGTGTCGGACTTATCCCCTGGAGATCAGCTACGCTCCATCCAATCGCCTTACGGTTCCTTTCAAGAATCTCTAACAAACGAGATTCTTGCTCTCCAGTCAAATCTGCTGAGATAATGACTGGATACGTCTCTGGCTCACCCGCAAGAAATCTGTACTTCATCGATTATAGCAAGGTCTTCAACTCTGGGCAACTGGGAGCTGGCAAATCTAGATTCTGAAATGTCTGCATGAAAGCAACCAAATCAGCATGGGAGAACTCTCGTTGTGCATGAAACTCTAGTGAAGCTGGACCTATCGGTGTGTCTGTAATCGGTGCTGGCTCAATCTTTCGACTCTGTGGGAATCAGACAAGGTAAAATCTCATCAAAATCATCCCAATCAACGTCTGGATCAAAGGGGTCTGAATCAGAATCACATGAATTATACTCTGCTTCGCTCTCCACATCGCGATAGTCAGCCTCAAATGTGTCCTCGATCTAGAGTATGCTCTCCGAACTCTCATCAACTGAAATATGTGAATCTGCAGTGTATGAAGGTACAACAAGAGATCATGAAATGGGGTCGGGCCAAACTACTTCATCATATGTGATCACAAAATCACACTCCCGGTAGATGTCTCGCTCTGCATTTGTCATCTTCTCTGCATCATTGAACTGCTCAAAGCAAACTGAATCTCATGCTCTAGTCTCGTCGATCGTCTCTATTTGTACACTTTCATCGTCGAAGTGAAAGTATACCTTCCCACTATCGTGATCGGACACTGATGAATCTCGATTCATCATTCTTTATTCTATCATTTTGGCCTTAAAAACCCCCAGCAAATGCATGTAAATAACATCAATTTGTATATATTAGCACTCATTATTTATTGTATTAAATGTATATAAAATAAGGTTTTTAATGCCAAAATTATAGAATAAAGAGAAGAAAAGAAAAAAGGAATAAAATATTGCAAATATTTTATGACCCTAACCCCGAGACCAAGTCCAGAATGGAATTGGTCGACCAGGAATAAAGTAGGGGGAGATAAGGGCCAATAATACAATAAATACCTCATTTATTTATTCATTCATTTATGCATTTTTGACACCTATTTTGAATTTAATTATTTATTCATCAAATAAAAATATTTCATACATGAAAATTGTAGATAATAATGTGAATAAAAAATACAAAATTGAGTTTGTGCAAAAAGAGTATACAGTGTATATTTTATACACAGAATAAAAAGCCAGAATCTCAACTTCACAGACCCATATCTTGCAAATAAAAACTCAAAATCACCCAAAATCACCTTTAATTGTATATAGCTTTTCAAGAACTATTTATTGGTTTCATGATTTTTGGAGTTCATCTGTGGAAGTTGGGTTTTTGGCCCCCATTATACAATCTACCCGAATAAAATATTTAATTTATTCTTCATTCATTATTTCTATAAATTTATATTTTTAGAATCTTGTAAGAAATATATGTAATACATGTACAAACTAGAATAAACCCAAAAAGAATTTGTAAAATAAAATAAGTCTATGCAATACATAGACAAAATACATGTGTTATCTATATGTATATAAATAAAAACGGATTTTATTCTTTTATTCTTTATTCATCTATATTTTACAATAATGTAAATATTACATATAAATTATTAAAGATACAAATCCAAAATAAAAACCAAGAAAATACATTAAATAAATAAAAGATATATAAAATATAGGTAAAATACCTATAAGTATATCTGCATATACATATACCTATTTATTTAAAAATGTAAATAAACTCATAGAAATTAAACTAAAATATATTTACACTCACAAAAATAATTTATAAATTTATAAAATAAGAAAACAAAATAATAATATAAAAATAAACAAAATAAAAATAACTATAAATAAATACATATAAATATACTTATAAATACACCATTAAAATAAATTCATAATAAAACACATTAAAAAATTAAATAAAAATCATAAATAAATACTACAGTAATTAATAAACATATTTTATTTTATAAGTATAATTTAATTAAATCATTTATTACGTTTAATAATTAAGTCAACTTCGTGTTGACTTGGACCACTCAGCTTCCAGCGTTTCCGCTCGGTCAACTGCTCCCCCAACTGCCCGATGTGACGTGGCATGTCTTTTCACCCGTCTTCTCCATTTTTCCCGGACACACCATCCATCAATCGAAAATGCTTCCTCCACGGGAATTTCTCCTAGAACCATCATGATCCACGCCGTTCTCTTTGATCTAATGTATATAGCCCTGATTCTTTGTTATTAGCCAGTTAATAAGGGCGTCCAGGCATGTTTATAAACAACTCCATCTTCCTCCTCCGAATTTTTTGGCCATTTCCCTAGCCCTAGAGCCCCAGCCTTCAGCTAAGAGCGCATCCAGGTGACAGCTGGAGCTCCCCTGAAGGTTGTGGAAGCTCGCGGAGGAAGGAGATGCGCCCACGGCGGAGCTCCGGCATCTGTCCTGCTCCCTGGAGTTCTCCAGGTATAAGAGTTGCGCATTTACATTTCTTAAGTAAATTTTTATCCCTGCATTTCATTTCTGCATTTTATTTAGCATTTAGATCGTTAGTATAGCCTTGGTTAGCTAAATCGAAGTTCGCCGGAGCTCTGCTCCGGCGACTTCACCACCGTGCCCTCGACTGTGTCCTGACTCACCTTCACCTTCATTCTATTCCCCACTGCCTTCTCCACTTCCAGGCCACCTAAACCCAACCAGATCTGCCCTAGATCTGCGAATCAAAGCTCCTCCACCGCCTTCCGCCGAAGCTTCGCCGCCCATTGTCATCCCCTTGCTTCCAGCTTCAAACCCCAGGTCGAGGAGAGAGACCTCGAGCCCCTCTACCTTTTTGTGCAGGTTAGGCGCCGTGAAACGTGCCAGGAGCCGCAATCGAAGCCGACGGAGGTACCTGGATCTCCATTCCTTCCCCGAGCTCATGGCGGCACTCCAACGTACCTCTGGTCGATCCAAGACCTCCAGCGGTTAGAGGAACCTTCCAGGAAGCCCATAGGACCTTCAGGAGCGGCAAAGACCGGCGGAGGTGCGAGATATCACCGGAAGAAGCTCGCCCTGGAGAGCGTTCTTCCCTGTTCGTCCAGCTATCGCCTCCGTCGTTGGATGAAGATGGAGGCCCAGATTGAAGATCAACCGCTGGATCACGCATGCATCAGCCGTCAGATCTCGCCTGGAGATCTAATCCACACCGTGTATCCGTGAAGCGTCATCGGCTCACGTGGAGGCGCCACGTGGATAAGTCACGAAGCTCAACCGTCAGATCCAGTGCCTTTGGGGGTAATTTTCACTTATAACCCTGCTTTTTTTGTATTTAATTTTTAATATTGTAAAATAAATGTCACGCTGTAAATAAATTGTAATGTTTATAGAATTACAAATAGGTCCTTCCGCGCCTCACGTGCAGTCCAACGTGAGGCGTGTAAATTTTTCAGATATACCCTGGCGCCTTTTTCTAATTGTAAAATAGTTTTAAAATTTAAATAAATGTTTATTTATGTTTGTATTTTTCCACAGAGCCCCCTGTAGTTAATTTTATTTGCAAAAATGCCCTTGCCAGGTTGTTTTTATTTTTGTGTCTTTTATGTATTTATTAAAAATAGCTACGTAGCTCCAAAAAATCCACAAAAATTAGGTTAGATGATCCATGCTATGTACTTTCAGGCCACGTGTCCATTTTGCATTTTTTGCATATAACCTAATTATTAAAAATGAAAAAGGAGCCATTTTTGTACTGTTTAATTTACAAACTACAAAAAAATATAAAAACATTTTGAAAAAATTCCAAAGTTTGAGTCCAGAAAATGAAAAACCCTAAAAATAGAACAAGAAAATATAGAAATTTCAAGAAGCTCCAAAATCCTAAAAAAATATAAAAACCCTTGAAAACACCAAAAATATGTTTTCTTATTTTATAATTATCTATATATTATTATTTACATATTAAAAATTAATTTGGTTATTTTTGGACTTATTTTATATTTTTAAAAAACCCAAATTAGTTTCGACCTATTTAATTAGTTCCATATGAGGGACATTTTTGAATTAAAAATACATAAAAATTAAAAAATTCCAGAAAAATAACAAAAAATATAAAAATAAAAAATATTATATGTAATACATTTTGAGAATATATATATATATACACACATCTATATATTATGTTACTTCTTTCTCTCTCCTCGTATACATATCTTTAGATATATATCTATATTATATAATTCAAAATATGAAAATAAAATATAAAAAAATATATAATGTAAAAAAATAAAAATCATAAAAAAATATAAAAATATATATAATTAAAAAACCACAAAAATAATAAAACATTGGACATGAACCAAGAATTGAATAACTGCGCAACCAATTTCATACTCAACCATTCGCCTCCCAGTGTTCGACCTCTACTTGTGCTTACACCTATACACATTTACATGTAGAGTTATAATTAATTTTAACTCCACATTTTTTATTTAATTGCATATATTTCATTGTGGGTTAATTGTTGATTGATTTGGGATTCTGTCTGAGGTCAACTCAGCGACGGTCGATCTGCCTTGTGGAAAGACACGACCTCGGCGTAATTCCCTCTCATCTAATGGCGCCGTTGCCGGGGAGGCAACGAATTTTGTATGGTTTTTCATTCATTTATTTAATTCTTTGCTCATGTCTATTATTCATTTATCTATTTGATTATTATTGAGATTATTGATTGACTGTTCCTTCCCATCTCTTTTATTGATCTTTGATGCGAGGGACCGCCAAGCAAAGGAGGAATTCCTAGGAAGTCCTATGCACCCAAGCGAGGCGGAGTTGGCTCTTCTACACCAGCCAACAGGAGAGAGCGTCTAAGGTAGCTGGAAGAGAATTTTGGAAGACAGACTCTATTTTTATGCATTTTATTTATTTTATTATATTTATGTGTGAGAGTGACATTTGACATGTAATAATTCAGGACTCTCAGACACTCCGACTCCCGAGGCCATTGCCTGAGGGATTGTTCCCTTGGGGGCCTCGATGGTTTTGATGTTTTTTCTTTTTATTTTATTTTTATTATTTTGTGTGAATGAGCCCTAGCTTAGGAATTGCTTGATCGAGTAGATTAGGTCCAAACACCCTAATATATCTGCATGTACCTATAGTGCGTTTTGGATCAAGCCAAATTTAAACAGTCTGTTCATTTATCTCTTAATCCGTGTGTCGTGAGCAAGCCCCATCAAGCGCTACTCCTGAACTCGAGTGTGTCAAGAAGAGGAGGGGTAAGCCAAGATCGGACTCTTAGGTTAAGGATCAATGACCGACTTGTGGTGCTTTACGATAATAGCAGTTACTATCCTAGGGCGATTTATTCGGCTTGCATTTGCACATAGCATAGGTTTCAATTCTGTTCTGCATCCCACATGGAGAGAGCTGGGAAGCGTTGTAAGTCTTCTTACTTAGCATGCAGCATCAATTTCCGACTTGCATGGCTTTTCTGGCCTTCTCCCTCTGTTTTTGCCACTTAATATGCTTAATGGAAATTGGAACTTCGATAGGCACGTGTATTGAAAATACCAAAAAAGTGATAACCTAAATAAAATTGGGACTGCTAACTCTATTGGACCTAAAAATAAAACGTAATGGACTTCCTTGTCTCGGGGAGAGCAACCCCCTCATTGGATGCGTTTTAAATGCCCACGCACACACTAAGAAGTAGAGCTCAAATCCTATCAAGCATCCTAAGTGTTTGTACAACTCTGTGATTCTCACCTAACTCTAAAACCGAAAAGATAAATGACCGTCATCTGGCGGTCTTCACTGTGTCGAGTAGGTGAATCGGGGGTTTGCCTTGTGTATTGAATGTGACTTGGAGTCCGTTGTGTTTCTCATCCATTATTAGAGTAGTCGGTCCCATCGTGTGAGTCATGCATTTTTCATCTTTGAGTTTCTCTACCTCTCTTATACATATATCTCCTCATCTGCATCGAGTCGTGATATTGGCGCTTGAGCTCAATAATTTCTTCGCCAAGTCCTTCGTTTCCCTCTTCTCGCCCACCCTCCTCGTCCCCTCTGTGTCACTCTTCTACCACCCGTGATATTGGTGCACATAGCTCAATCAGCTTCTCCACTCCATTATGTTACCCTTCATATCCACATTCCTCGTGTTCCCCGTATCACCTCTTCCTTTACCCGGGAATGTTGTGCATTTCGATGAGGCCCGCATTGAGGATTGTATGATTACCCTGATTATTTGTGTAAGACGGGCCAATGATATTGAGGATGCAGAGATTGATTTGGTGGATTTGACTTTGGATACATGCATACGAGCATATTGAGGATTTTCCATGATGCATGATCATTAGGTGTGATGCATTATTGAGGAATTTTAGTTCTCGCACACCGGATTGAGGATGTGATATGATGCGATGATGATTTCATGAGTATTGATTGATCTATCTATTTTGAGGTTCCACCCATTTTGATTGTGAGGATTAAATGATTATTCTGACTTGGAGTACCTGATAAATGTGTGAGGATCCTGCATGATTTCTCATCTTCCTTATTGAAACATCCTTGATCTCCTGACTCTTTGATCCACCCTGGCACTTAAAGGAGTCTTGATGATATGTTGTGCCATCTCAGCCAGATTTGATTGACCTGAGGGATGTTTTGTGAATAACCTGATTATTTGCTCCCTCACATGATCTTATGCCCTCCTGTTGATTGATGGATTCACATTATTTCGAGGACCTAAGATTTTATGCCAGCATTCCCATGACCTTCACTGATCTAGATCGCATTCGTCCCCGAGGACTATCTACGGGAGAATGCGACAATTTCTAGGACTACGGTTTCATCCACTGCTTGGGTCGCCATTTTGGTGGGACCCAGAACCGAGTCAGATGATATGCTCCATTGCCTCCCCCTGAAATTGTGTACCCGACCTGTCGGTACCCGAGGCCAACTATCTGATTGCTCTCCTTGACGGTCCTCGCAAGGATGAGCCTTGATACTACAATTCTTCATTGCCTACTTCATAGCTCTCCGAGGGTTATCTACGAGAAGCTATGACACATTATAGCTCTTTTGGTCTCTTCTGTTGGTAGGTGGACTGCCGTCTATCGAGGCCATATTTTCTGTGGATCCGTCTGATGGATCCGGCTCCTTCGAGCCTCCCTCTCTCCCTGACGACCCTCGCAAGGATGAGATGTACTCTGATTATTCACTATGTAGCTCACATCACTCCCCGAGGACTATCTGCGGAAGGATGTGACACTTTCTTTACGATTGGCTTCACTCATGTCTGGTGTCTCCAGTCTGTTGGAGCACGAAGCCGATTCGTCTGATTTATGTACTCGGTCTCCCTTTCTGATTATGTGCCCGATCTGTTGAGGCATGAGACCGACTTGCTCAGGCTCCTTTGAGTCCGCTCTCCTTAACGGTCCTCACAAGGTTGAGCTCCTAATATCAGCTATTTCCATGCCTAGCTGGCATCACGTTCCCCGAGGGTTGTCTGTGGGACGTTGCCACATTGTTTAGATTATCTGGTCTCTTCTGCAGGTAGCCGATATGTCGCCTACCGAGACTGATACTGATGATCCGTCTGATGGATCACTGACGCCTTTGCGTCCGCTCGACTTGACGACCCTTGCAAGGTCGAGTCTTTTTCTGATTATTCACTGACTAGCATGTACTACTCCCCGAGGGTTATCTGCGGGAGGGTACATAATTTTCCAGGTACTCGGTTTCATTTCTGGTGTCTATTGTCTGTTGGAGCACGAAGCCGAGTCTTCTGAGTTGTGTATTTGGTCCCCTCTCTAATTGTATATCCGATCTGCGGATCATGGGACCAAGTCTTCTGATTGGTCTGATCCCTGGCTCCTTTGAGCCTGCTCACCTTGACGACCCTCGCAGGGTTGAGACATGACTTGCGGTATTCGGTGTATCTCCTGTGATCTTCCGACCTCATGACCACCGAATGCCACGATGTCTCTTATTCTTTACCTTTCCATATCTTATTGAGACTCTGATTGATTGGAGGAATCTGTATTGTTCCTTCTTCCTCTCGGTCGTACAGTATCGGCTCTATTTCCTAATGCTGACCCTGTGTGTCGATTGTCTTCTTCACGCTACTAGTTCCCGCTGTACTTTCTGATATGTTTGTCCCCAGTAGCCGACACCCGCCTGACTGCTTATCCGGGTGTCTTTTCACCTTCTGACTGCGTCCTTGTTCTCACAGGGAGTCAATGGCGCAAGTACGGTTTTCACTTGTCAGATATCGTCCTGTACTCCACCAGTTCTTCACCACTTGTATATATGTGTGCTTTGTTCATTCTTTCTCCCGCATGTTAAGTGTGCCCTAAATCTATCGCCATATCTTCATGTCTATACTTAGGACGTACCTTGCCTAAGTATAGGGGATACACACAGCGTTGTTCTTTCGTCATTCATTTTCGTCACTCCTGTTGTTGCCTATACTTAGGGATATCTCACCCTAAGTATAGGGGGATTGATGTGTATATTCTCCACGATCTTTTCGTCTATCTGTATATATCTCTCTTTTCTTCTTTTCTTCTTTTCCTTTTCATATTTCTTTATCTGAATAAAAGGTGTCGCCCCTTTGTGCCAGTTTTCTGTACTTAGGACGTACTTTGTCCTAAGTATAGGGGGTGCACCCCTGATTTGTTAATTCTTTGATATGTTTATTCCCACCCTTGACCCCCCTGCTTTGTGTACAGTCTTCTATACTTAGGATTACTTGATCCTAAGTATAGGGGGGACGGTCAACTTCTACTTCCTTCATCTCTTATTCGTATATTCTTTAGACTTGTCTATACTCAGTACGAGTTATGTCTTCTCTTTGTCTCTCTGACCTATGAGGACATAGCCCATGCTAAGTATAGGGGGGTCTATATACTCTGTATATACTTTATCCATAACTCGTACTTTCGTATAACTATAAAAAATATATATAATATATGGCTAAAAGTAAGATATAATTCCTTGAAAATTAATTAATAATGCTTCGTATTCCTCGGATTCTTTTTGTATATACTGATTAATAAATCAAGTTAAAAATACTTTTGCAAAATGATTTGAAAAATAGTGTAAACTGTTTGGAAAACTTTTTGCGAAATATTTTCAACCTTTATAAAAATATTTTGATTGCAAAATATTTTCTATTTGTGTGAAAAAGGATTTAAAAACCTATTTGCAAATGATTTTGAAATCATTTTGTAAAAATATTTTGAAAATGTATATATAGTGTTTGCAAAATCTTTGCAAAATGGCTTTCAAATGTTTGTAAATAATTGCAAAAATTATTTTGTACTATAGTTTTCAAAATGATTGTCAAATAAATTTGAGGAATAAAAAGAACCATACTAAATAAATAAAATAAAATAAATGAAAAATAAAACACATAAAATTCGTTATCAATTGTATATATACCTAAATAAATCTCTTTTAAAAACTGTAAATTCTTTAAGTCTTGTAAAATAAAGCGGTACGCCCGTGTAAATAGTTGAAAATATTTTATACTTTGGGTGCCAAAATTCTTTCATTTGCAAATTCTTTGTTTAAAAATTCCTCTCTTTGTTTTCCAATTCTTTGAAAAATTGCATTATTCTTTGCACATTTGTAAATAGCATTTGCATAGCATTCATATTCTTTTATTGAGCTTGATGACTGAACTAGTCCAATAAAGTCGAAGATTGGAGCTCGGTTGAACCTTACTGCACCTAACTGCACTGGAACCTTATGGGAACTAGGTTTAAGGTACTTCAGGTCTATTCAGACTTAATTCTTTGAGAAATCAGGACTGGGTTCAAGTCACCTCAGTGGACTAACTAGAACTTTTTGAGACACACGCATGACTCTTGTCGACCGTGACCTAACTTGGACACTTGCATCTTTCACTTGGCTCAACTCAGTTGGAGTGGTGAGGGGGTTGGATTTGCCAGTCTGAGACGCACACGAGTGGAAACATTCATCCTCGTCTATGGAGGGAAGTGCACCCCAACCTGGTCCAGTTTCAGTGAAGTCGAATGACTGGAGAGTGTGGGTTGCAATAAAGCTTCAAAAGAGGGATAGTCTTCTGGATCAAGAGGAAAAAACCCTTATGTAAATGCTGCTATAAATAGTATGTTGAAGAAAAAAACTCCAAAAAAGTGGACAGGCTTGTAAATAAAAATAAAAGTGCATGTCGGAGTATGTATAAGTTGTATAGAAAATAAGCAAGCTTGAGCATCAAAATTATACCATGTGAGCCTGCAGCTGGATGACTTGACTACACTGGTTTTGCATCCCAGGATAGGTAGCTACACTGGCTACCGTCCATTCTCTTCTTCACCTCCTCTTCTTGAGTTAGATGCCACTTGAACTTAGAAGGGAATACCCCGCTCCTCGACGATAGAGGGCTCGATTGGGGAATCATTGGGTTGTCATTCTGGAGAAGTCAGTTCCTTTGTCATTTCAGTTGGGGGGAGCCACTATCACTTACACTGTACAAGTCAGCTTCATAGTCATAAGGGTTTGCGTGTGATGTAGGCTAGTTCTGACCTGGCTATTGAGGTAATTCGAACCGAGTTCTGTGACTATCGAAGGTTGTTGTATTTTAAAATTAGTTCCCAACTAGGTTCCACGCACATTTTCACACCAAGGTCTAACCTGAGCTCCAAACTTTGATTTTGTACAGATAAATTTAATAATCATGATCAATTCAATTTATTCTTAATTCTTTATTTTTGCCTTTTCTTTTCTTCTTATTCTTTATCTTTTTGTACTTATTGCATAAGTGTTTGCTAGGGACTAGCAAAGGCAAGTATAGGGGGATGATGAATCTCGATTCATCATTCTTTATTCTATCATTTTGGCCATAAAAACCCCAGCAAATGCATGTAAATAACATCAATTTGTACATATTAGCACTCATTATTGATTGTATTAAATGTACATAAAATAAGGTTTTTAATGCCAAAATTATAGAATAAAGAGAAGAAAAGAAAAAGGAATAAAATATTGCAAATATTTTATGACCCTAACCCCGAGACCAAGTCCAGAATAGAATTGGTCGACCAGGAATAAAGTAGGGGGAGATAAGGGCCAATAATACAATAAATACCTCATTTATTTATTCATTCATTTATGCATTTTTGACACCTATTTTGCATTTAATTATTTATTCATCAAATAAAAATATTTTGTACATGAAAATTGTAGATAATAATGTGACTAAAATACAAAATTGGGTTTGTGCAAAAAGAGTATACAGTATACATTTTATATACAGAATAAAAAACCAGAATCTCAAATTCACAGACCCATATCTTGCAAATAAAACCTCAAAATCACCCAAAATCACCTTTAATTGTATATAGCCTTTCAAGAACTATTTAATAAACTTGGTTTCATGATTTTTGGAGTTCATCTGTGGAAGTTAGGTTTTTGGTCCCCATTGTACAATCTACCCGAATAAAATATTCAATTTATTCTTCATTCATTATTTCTATAAATTTATATTTTTAGAATCTTGTAAGAGATATATGTAATACATGTACAAACAAGAATAAACCCAAAAAGAATTTGTAAAATAAAATAAGTCTATGCAATACACAGATAAAATACCTATGCTATCTATATGTATATAAATAAAAAGGGATTTTATTCTTTTATTCTTTATTCATCTATATTTTTACAATAATGTAAATATTACATATAAATTATTAAAGATACAAATCCAAAATAAAAACCAAGAAAATACAACATTAAATAAATAAAAGATATATAAAATATAGGTAAAATACCTATAAGTATACCTGCATATACATATACCTATTTATTTAAAAATGTAAATAAACTCATAAAAATTAAAATAAAATATATTTATACTCACAAAAATAATTTATAAATTTATAAAATAAGAAAACAAAATAATAATATAAAAATTAACAAAATAAAAATAAATATAAATAAATACATATAAATATACTTATAAATACACCATTAAAATAAATTCATAATAAAACACATTAAAAAATTAAATAAAAATCATAAATAAATACTACAATAATTAATAAACATATTTTATTTTATAAGTATAATTTAATTAAATCATATATTATGTTTAATAATTAAGTCAACTTCATGCTGACTTGGACCACTTAGCTTCCAGCGTTTGTTGACCGCTCGGTCAACTGCTCCCCCAGCCGCCCGATGTGACGTGGCATGTCTTTTCGCCCGTCTTCTCCCATTTTTCCCGGACACACCATCCATCAATCGAAGATGCTTCCTTCACGGGAATTTCTCCTAGAACCATCATGATCCACGTCGTTCTCTTTGATCTAATGTATATAGCCCCGATTTTTTGTTATTAGCCAGTTAATAAGGGCATCCACGCATGTTTATAAATAACTCCATTCCTCCTCCGAATTTTTTGGCCATTTAACTAGCCCTAGAGCCCCAGCCTTCGGCCAAGAGCGCATCCAGGTGACAGCTGGAGGTCCTTTGAAGGTTGTGGAAGCTCGCGGAGGAAGGAGATGCGCTCACGGCGGAGCTCCGGCATCCATCCGGCTCCCTGGAGTTCTCTAGGTATAAGAGTTGCGCATTTACATTTCTTAGGTAAATTTTTATTCCTGCATTTCATTTCTGCATTTTATTTAGCATTTAGATCGTTAGTATAGCCTAGGTTAGCTAAATGGAAGTTCGCCGGAGCTCTGCTCCGGCGACTTCGCCACCGTGCCCTCGACTGTGTCCCGACTCACCTTCACATTAATTCTGTTCCCCATCGCCTTCTCCACTTTCAGGCCACCTAAACCCAACCAGATCTGCCCTAGATCTGTGAATCGAAGCTCCTCCACCGCCGTCCGCCGGAGCTTCGCCGCCCATTGTCATCCCCTTGCTTCCAGCTTCAAACCCCGGGTCGAGGAGAGAGACCTCGAGCCCCTCTACCTTTCTGTGCAGGTTAGGCGCCTTGAAACGCGCCAGGAGTCGCAATCGAAGTCGGCGGAGGTACCTGGAGCTCCATTCCTTCCCCGAGCTCGTGGCGGCGCTCCAGTGTACCTCTGGCCGATCCAAGACCTCCAGCGGTTAGAGGAACCTTCCAAGAAGCCCATAGGACCTTCAGGAGCGGCAAAGACCGGCGGAGGTGCGAGATATCACCGGAAGAAGCTCACCCCGGCGAGCGTTCTTCCCTGTTCGTCCAGCTATCGCCTCCGCCGTTGGATGAAGACGGAGGCCCAGATTGAAGATCAGCCGCCGGATTATGCATGCATCAGTCGTCAGATCTCGCCTGGAGATCTATTCCACACCGTGTATCCGCGAAGCATCATCGGCTCACGTGGAGGCGCCACGTGGATAAGTCACGAAGCTCAACCGTCAGATCCAACGCCTTTGGGGGTAATTTTCACTTATACCCCTGCTTTTTGTGTATTTAATTTTTAATATTGTAAAATAAATGTCACGATGTAAATAAATTGTATTTTTTGCTGAAGGGACCCTGAAGTTTATAGAATTACAAATAGGTCCTTCTGTACCTCACGTGCAGTCCCACGTCAGGCGTGTGAATTTTGCATATATACCATGGTGCCTTTTGCTAATTGTAAAATAGTTTTAAAATTTTAAATAAGTGTTTATTTATGTTGGTATTTTTGCACAGAGCCCCCTATAGTTAATTTTATTTGCAAAAATTCCCCTGCCACGTTTTTATTTTTGTGCCTTTTATGTATTTATTAAAAATAGCTACTTAGCTCCAAAAAATCCACAAAAATTAGGTTAGATGATCCATGCTATGCACTTTCACGCCATGTGTCCATTTTGCATTTTTTGCATATAACCTAATTATTAAAAATGAAAAAGGAGCCATTTTTGTACTGTTTAATTTACAAACTACAAAAAATAATAACATTTTAAAAAAATTCCAAAAAAATTATATATGGTATATATATATTGAGTCCAGATTATGAAAAACCCTAAAAATAGAAAAGAAAATATAAAAAATTCAAGAAGCTCCAAAATCCTTAAAAAATATAAAAACCCTTGAAAAAACCAAAAATATGTTTTCTTATTTTATAATTATCTATATATTATTATTTACATATTAAAAATTAATTTGGTTATTTTTGGACTTATTTTATATTTTAAAAAAAACCCAAATTAGTTTTGACCTATTTAATTAGTTCCATATGAGGGACATTTTTGAATTAAAAATACATAAAAATTAAAAATTCCAGAAAAATAATAAAAATATAAAAATATAAAAAAATATTATATGTAATATATTTTGAGAATATATATATATATACATATCTATATATTATGTTACTTCTTTCTCTCTGCTCTTATACATATCTTTATATATATCTATATTATATAATTCAAAATATGAAAAGAAAATATAAAAAATATATATAATGTAATAACAAAATAAAAATCATAAAAACAAAAATATAAAAAATATACATATAATTAAAAAAACCACAAAAATAATAAAAAATTGGACATGAACCAAGAATTGAATAACTGCGCAACCAATTTCACACTCAACCATTCGCCTCCCAGTGTTCGACCTCTACTTGTGCTTACTCCTATACACATTTACATGTAGAGTTATAATAAATTTTAACTCCACATTTTTGATTTAATTGCATATATTTCATTGTGGGTTAATTGTTGATTGATTTGGGATTCTGTCTGAGGTCAACTCAGCGACTGTCGATCCGCCTTGTGGAAAGACACGACCTCGGTGTAATTCCCTCTCATCAGACACCGCTTTGGCTATAGCCAAGAATGGACGTCCTAGTATGATGGGGGTATCTGTTACAGACTCAGGGATCTCCATGTCCAATACAATAAAGTCCATGGGAAATTTCAGGCCTTGAATTGTGATGACCATGTCCTTCAACAACCCCTTCGTCCTCTTGATGGATCTATCAGCAAACTAAAGGATTGTCTTGCTCTGTCAAAGAGGGACAAACTCGAATCGGTCAAGTAAGGTTGTCGGAAGAAGGTTGGTAGAAGAGTCATTGTCTTATAGAGTCTGATCGAACTGCAGCTCATGAATATGACATCTAACATATGGAGCTCATGCATCTGGCCTCTTGGCTGGCAATTAGTTCTGAATAGGGAAGCATGAGCATGGGTGAGCTCATAGATCTCTGCATTACGGTTCCTTCTCTTCCTACGGATAGTGGTCTTCTATATCAAGTTCTTCTAGAAGAGAGGGATATGCTCAAGTGCCTCCTATAGAGTCAGGTGAATCTGGAATCTGTCAATCATCTGCTCGATGAACTCTAGCTATTATCTCTTTTGGGATTTTATGCTTTATTCCCCTTCACTGAGCGAAGTGCTTGAGGTAAAGGGATAGTTGAGCCCTCCTCAGATAGATGGTTAGGAATATGCTCCTATGTCTGTGAAGGCATAGAGTACATACGAAGATCATCATGAAACACATATGGGCTCGAAGAAGATAAAGAAACCTTTCCTTTATTCATATTTTTGGTCTTTTCTATTTTTCTATTTTTTGTATTATTCTAAAACTGTCATGAGGTACATGAGGGGATAACACAATAGAAGGAAAACTGGTGGCATCAGCACCGCCCATGGCGTCTGTCTTCACGGCATCAACATCATACTCTGGCTCAGCATCAAGTAGAAGGATGGCATCAGTATCACCAACTACATCTGGAGATCTGACGGCCTCAGTACAACTAGCGAGGTCATCATCCTTTGTGGCTTCAGCACCACTGTCATCAACATCATTAGTAGCATCAGCACTGCTATCCTCTTCGTCTAGCACTCCTGGATCTCCTTGTGGTCATTGCTCAGATGAGGCATCGTCGGTTGCCATCATATTGCTCCTAAGTATCACAAAATCATCATCTATTACGTAGGAAGAAATATCACCCAAGGAATCACTAGGAGTCGTAGTCTTTGTGAGTTGTACATGCTCAAACTTCCTCTTTAGATTATTTAGGTTCGGCTCAATCTGAACAGGTATGTCGGCCTTGTCCTTGATTATGTCCCTCATCTCCTGCCAGAACTCGTCCATCTCCTGTTGGAAGGATGCCTGCTGGTCTGAGAGTAGGCAGGCGAGATTGTCAAGGGCCGGGTTCTCATATACGGGTCCATGAGAGCCAGATGGGTTGCCTCACTGGAAATGAGGCCGGCAATGCTGGTACTGGTGAGGGGGAGGCTGAGAATATTGTTGAGGTTGATGTTTCCTCCACGGTTTCCCTAGATGGTAGAGATGAGGACCCTGTTGGTAATGTTGTGATGACTGGGAATACTGGGTCTGCTGATCCTGGCTACTCTGACCGCCCTGAGCTAGAGGCTGATGCTGGGATGAAGTGCCTATGGTAGACCACCTGAATCCGGGGTGATCACGATGGATCTTGGGTTGTTGTCGGTCGTACCAAATCACGTTGACTTCCATTAACTGTTCCTGCTTGTAAGGGAAGGGGGAAGAACTACTAGGGTCTGATTCGGCTGATACATCACCATTTGAGTGTCTTGAGATGGCGGTGGCTGAGTGTAGTGCTGCAATGGTTGAACCGGCTCTTCCTGAATGTGGTGAACATGTCGGTACTGGGCAGATGGTTGGGAAGAGTTGTTGCTGCTGTGATCAGCCCGTGACCTGAGACGGGGCTGAGGAGTCGTATGTGCCTCATGGAGACACATGAGCTGGGTCTTTAGGTCACTAAGCATCTATGCCAACTGATCTATCTATGTGAGGCGAGCACTGCTTCTTCTCAATAATCTCGATACGGTCCAGCTTCTTGCTGATAATCTCCATGTTAGTTTTGGATGACTCTGCATGTGTTGTTTCTACTGATGAAGTAGAAGGACCTGCATTGACCCGTGCTATCCTCTGATAAGACACGACCTGTGGAAGGGGTTTCCCTTGTGTGTAGACCCGAGTCTGAGACATCACCTTGTAGTTTTCTGCCATCTCCTCATAGATGGTCGAGACTTGGTCTTCATCTTTGGCGAAATAGGACCCCCACATGAGGTATTGACAATCCCCTACAACTCCGGTGTCATCCCCCAAAAGAAACTCTAGACTAGATTGGGCTTGGAAATCTCATGGTGCAGATACCGGTCAATAAGCTCTCTAAAGCGATCCCCGCCTCATGAAACTACTCATTGGGGATCATAGTAAAGTTGTTGATCAAATCTCTAGCTGCATTGGTCCGGTCGAGTGGATATTACTTGTTTAAGTACTCTAGTCCGAAGATGCTCCCAAGTGGTAACATATCTCCCCAAATGTTTTAGCCAGTAGGTTGCTCTGTCGACCACAGAGAAATGGAATGTCATCATCTTGATGATTTCCTCATCCATGAATCTATCGTGGAACGTGTTGCAGATCATCTTGAACTCCTAGAGGTGTAGATGCGGCTCCTCGGTGGCTAGACCATGGAACTTGGGCAGTAACTGAATCATCTAGGGGCGAAACTCAAAGTCACTCAGAATCTCCAGAAGCTGGATCCAGCGATGGGTAATGGTTGCACCAGGGTTGTGCAATTGCCTCATCATCCGTGCAGGTCTGGCTAGCTCCTGTGGATCTTCTGGTCGTATGTTGGCTCCTCCTCCAGCTACTGGTATATCTCCACCGGTTGGTCTCTGTTGAGGCTCTCCTCTATCTGCTCGCATTTGTGCCAACTCTCTACGCACCTCTACCATGAATGCTCCTTGATCTCTAATCAATCTCTGCATCATCTTCAGGGAGGCTAGGAGTGTGTTGTTGATGGTGCCCTGATAAAGTACGTATGTGGAACCCCGGGGTTGCTCATCGGTGCATCCCTCGTTGCTGGCCATCTCTCGGGTCTCTGCAAAGGAAAAAGACCTTAACTCAAGCGCCATCAAATGTACAAATAGATGTGTTGGTCTCTACTTTGGCACCTCAAGACTGGAAGAAGGGTGGTGGAGAACTCAGGTTTGGAGAGCAGGTATAGGCTCTCTGAAACCTCCCTATATGAATGAGGCAGAATGCTCAAAAGAGGTGCTACTAAAGGCAGCCTAAGGGACCTCCTACCCATCATTGTGATGTAGATAGTAATGCGAATGAGATCTGGAATGCAACCAAGATAAGAAGTTAAAACCCTCAAATCACCTACTCAACATGAGAGCTGATGAACGTAAAGGTTCAATCGTTAATCTTGTCAATTTTATTTTAGGTGATCAATCAGTCTATAAGAGCAATTAAGCAAGATGTTAGGAATCCGATGCTCCCAGGAGACTGGTCCAATCCCACAGTTAGTTTTTCCTAGCCAATATGGATAGCGGATTGTTTATCAACTACTTGATCTATCCACTCTGCTAAGGAAGTATCGGACCACTTACCGGCTACCCGAAGAAGTCCTCACTAGAGAACAACTATCTACAAGACCAGTGGTCTGAAAGAAGTTCAGGTATGGCTCTAGCCTAAGGTGTGAATCACTCTCTTGCTACAAACAAATCAACCAATGAGGGTGACTCTCCCCAAAACAAAGATTTTTTAAATAAGGTGAACTTTAGGGTCAAGTTTTCATTAGCAGCCCCAATTTTGTTATTTTTACTTTTTTAGATTTTTTAAGATAAAAACAACGCCTAACGAGTTTTTTGATTTCCTTGGTTATTTTGAGTCCAAAAATTGAGGGAGGAAATCGAAAAAGTCGATGCACAATCAAACACAATGACGCATGCAAAGATAGAAATACTCACATTTCTCCAGCACTCTACATGCAGTGTGATTCGTGCATAAAATTAAAGTTTTAAAGTAAACTAACTATATGATGCAAGACGAAATCGACCTTAGACGAGCAACTTCTATCGATCGTGAAGAACATAGCTAGCTAATCGAATCGAGTCTAGAGTCCGATCTTGGGAGTCACTCGGTACCTACCACAATGGGTCCTGCTAGTGTTGTATGTGTCTCCTCACGGCACGTGATCTAGAATCCAATTAAACTATTTTTTATAATTTATTTTTATCTAGGTCCAATTACGATCTATAGATATAGGCAAACAATCAGGTGTTGGGCCTTAGCTAATTACATCACAATCAATAAAAATCCTAAGTTTAGAGGCTAAATCTGCGAGAATCAAATAGAAAGTAAGGTGGTGAAATCAAAACACGAGAAAACAACAGCGAGGTCCCCTGAGTGCATTGACACTCAACAAAACAAACCCCAAAGTATCTAAGTGTCCAAGAGTCCAAGTCCACAATTATTACAATAGTAATCTGTTGAACAATAAACTACTCTATAGGCTATAACTACTCTCTCCTCATCTCCTGCTCCTCCTTAGGTGTGGGTACTCCAATAGAAAGCCAAAGCATTCCCGGGCGGTTCCTCATACAAAAAGATAACCAGAATTGTGTCCAAAAACAGTTATATCAAATATAGGTAAAAACATGAAAAGTGACTACTAAGTCATGCTCCCCGGCAAAGGCTCCATTCTGATGAGTGTCCTACCAACTAGGATTATGTATAAAGATAAATCATTGGTCGTTGCGACCGCAATCAGTAGGCAGACTCAACAAGAAGAATAAAACTACCCAAGCAAATGAATCAAGCAATCAAAATTTAAGCGGTCTCGTTATTATTTTTACCTGGTATAGCAATCAAGGTCGAACACAAGGAGCATGGAAATGTACAAAATAGTCAAAATTCAGGAATGAGACAACACATTTTTGTAGTTTTAATTTTTACAAATTTTCTATATTTTTAATGAAGAAATAAAATCAACAAGTAAGAAAACAAGGCACACATAAATCTTTTTTTATTTTTCTTTATTGCTAAAAATGCTCAGAAAATTAATATAAAAATATTTTTGGGTTTTAATGTTTTAAAGTTTTTTTGGTAATTTTTCGGAGTTTTACAAATATTTTTTTGATTTTATAAAAATCAAACGATGAAGAATACTACAAATAGTGTATAGCCAAAACTAAATTGTAAATTAAAATTACTTAAAATGCCCTCAATTCCCGAGGAGCAATTTTATGTCAAACTAGAGATAAAATGCTACAAACATGAACTAAAATGATATTTTTTATTTTTCTTAAATTTATTACGATTCTAGAATTTTTTAGGTCTTTTGTAATTTTTAGGGTTTTTATAAGGGTTTCTCAAACAAAAATACCATTTTAAGCACAACATATCAAAACACACAAACAAGAATTTTTGTAGAATTTTTAGGACAATTTTCAAATTTTTATGTGTTTTCCAAAATAGGCAATACACTTTTTATGGTTTTTGATTTTTCAAAAATAACAAATGTAACTAAATGAATCCATAAAAATTACAATAAATACTACATCTCAACATGAGCCAAGAATAATTTTTAGGAAATTTTTGGGATTAATTTGATATTTATTTAATTTAATAATGGACAGGTAGTTCATAGAGACCTACTTGCAATTAAAACAAAGTTCTGGGCTAAGCAGTAATGCAGATAGCAAATACATGGCTTACATTACAAAAATCCGAGCAAACACACCACTTCACATGAACCAAGCTTACATGGGTATAAATGCAAATATCAAAAAATTTTCATTCATTACATAAGATCATGAAAGATCAGGCAGAAATATGCAAATAACCCCACGAGTCACGTAGGACTGCATGTGAGTTCAAACAAACAGGACCAAAGTGCGATTGTAAAAGTAAGAGGCCCAAACTGCAATGTGTCCAAAGTAAAATAAACTACGACAAATATTTACAGGACATGGAAATAAAAGCAAAATGGAGAGGGTCCTAAATGATAATTGCCCTTATTAAGGTGCTATCCAACGGCTGAGGGGTCTCCACTAACGGATGGAAAGTCAAGATCAAGGGGTACCCCTTCGACGATGAACGATGGTGGAATGGTTCTCAAATGGATCTAACGGTCCAAGCTCTCCTACTGGAGGATTGCTGCGATTAGAACTGGCGGAGGCCTGAATCGGATGACTGGAAGACCACCTGGATGAATCAATGAAGAACTCGCGCTGACGAGTTTCAATCGGCCAATACTCGCGATGTAGGTGACCTCCGGAGATGCTCTGGTGGGGTAAATGTCGTCGACGATTGTCCGCATCTGCTGGGATGCTCAAAAGGGTCCACGACCAAGGAGAAGATCCTGGAGAGGCATGAGATCCAGAAGTTGTTGTCCTTGGCCCTCTGACCTCTGTATGAGGTCCTTAGGTGCTCCAATCTTGTAGGAGAACGAGTGTGCTCAGAAATGATGCTCTGGCAAGGGGTTAGAGCACCATTGTTATCGAAGACAGAGGAGAGGTGGGTCGACCGGGTCTCCAGTGGGGTGGAGAAGTCGACCTGCTGCTTAATTCCAACCCGATGGTTGGAATCAAGGGGGATATTGCAAGGCTCTATGTAGAAATGGAGGAGAGTCGTGTGAAGGCGTACGAGAGTCGGAATGAGGAAGCGAACAAGGGAGTGATATGGTAGTCGGAGTGAAGATACGATGCGAGCAAATGAAGGATTCGAATTGAAAATGGAAGTGAATAGAGTACCTATGAGTGAATGCAGTCGCCTGGGGTGGTGTACGGGGTCCATGATGATGATGGCATCAATGGGGCGGCACAACCAGAGGCTGAAACTCCTCACGGCAGAGCTGAGATGAAGCTCGTCGGACCTAGGGATGCAACGCTCCAAATGCCCCGCTCACCCTCTCCCTCTCGTGATGTCACTCTAAAAAGGAAAAGGCGGGCGCAACGGAGGTGGTGGAACAGCCGAAGGGGGTGGAAAAGGGGAGAGGTGCAAAGGTTTTATAAGGGTTCCAGGTCCGAAAATATAGGGTTGAAGCCCGCGAACCGAGGCGTAGATTAGTAGGGAGAAGGTCGTGCGTGGATTAGGGATCCATGCCCCTTAATCAGGGCTTTTAATCAGAGTAAAAGGTGGTAGGATCACGTCAGGAAAATGGGCAAAGATCGACGAAACCCGATTTGGGAGAAAAGGAGTAGGCGGCGACCAGTTGACTGAGGTCAACATTGTTGAGGTGGCCCAATCGGATGCGATGGAGAAAAAAGACAAGAGACGCTAGAAGATAAAACAGTGAGAAAAATAAAGATAAATGAATTAAAAATAATAAATGATTTTAAATTAAAAGTGTATAAAATAAAAAAATGTTTATTATTTTTAAAACTATTTTTCTGTGATTCTTAATTATTTTTATGAAAAATAAACTAATGTATATACAGTATGTAGTATTATATACAGGTATAATATACCCATGTGTTAAGTATAAGTATTTTTATTAATTTATTTTTGCACAAATACCCTCATTTTGTATTTTATTTATTTACAACATATTTTTAGAAGGATAAAATTTATTTTATTTGATTTTTATAAATTCTTTAAAGGTGTATAATAGAGGATGTAATATGTACACATGTATTTTGTACAATGAATGGAGAATTTTATTTGTATTTTTAATTAATTTTTCGAGTGTTATATTATTTTTACATTATTTTCATAAATATATACCATGGGTAAAAATAATAACTTAATTGGATTTTGTGACAAATATATATATATAGTTGATAGGTACAAGTATAGATAGTACATACAATACATAGTGGACCCTATCTCTCTCTACTTATTTTATTTTGTGATCAAGTCAAGGCTTGACTTTCTCTTAGGGTTTGGGTCACTTTGTATTTATTCTAAATATATCATTCTTTTTCTTTTCCTTTATTCATTTATTTTTGCACAAGAACATGCTAATTATGTAATATTAGCATAGACATGCAATTTGTTAAGTTATTGTGTTTACAAGAATTTACATGATGTTTTGCCAAGAAAAAGAGCTAAAATAAAATAATAAAGAGTGAGAATTAGATATTCATTAATATCCTAAGTTAATAATACATAATAAAGCCCAATCATGACATGGTAGTGCTATCACCTAGGTTTAGTCATTTTTTATCATCTATAAGGTATTCTAAGAACAACGAAAATAATACTTCTATTTAATTTTTATTTATCTTATACAATTCTAAATATGATATTGGTTGTGACATTTCATCATACACCTTCCAGCATGAACAATTTCATCTACACTATACTGCAATCACCAATCCAATAACAAATACATATTAATCTTCTACAAATGATACACATATATACAACAATTTTATGCATTAAAAATATAAATAAACATAATTATTTTATCAACAATCATGAATATCTAAAACAAGAGTACACAACAAAATAATGAAAATGAAGAGAGAGGATATAGAAATACCTCAATGAAGGCATGTATGATCGGATGAGGCAAAAGTTGGTCGTCAGAGGGGGTGCACATGGAGGAGAAATCGCTGGAGGAAGAGTTTTGAAGGCACCAACTCGAAACGAATGAGAAGGAAATGCCTTGGAGCATTATGTTTATAATCGTGGGTGAGCACATCATATGTTCGCCAAGTACACGCTATTGTGGTCGCCAATCAAAATTATCACGCTACATGTCGTTGTGTAGAAATTCAATTGAGCGAGCACACTTGGCGAGCACGTGTGTAGATGATGTGCTCGCCCATTTGATTTCGGAGACGCCAACTCAACCATATCTGAATTACAAAGGGACGAGAGAACATGCAAGCATGGTTGTTGGCCATGTGCTTGCATGGGTTTGGGAGAGCACATATGTTCGCCCATCCCTCAAAATATCATGCTCGCCATATCAGTTGTTTCTTGTAGTTCTTCAGCGTTCGACGATGTTCTGATAGTGCAGGTGTAGCGAGGTACATGTGGCAAGAATTGCTTGTCGGTCTCAGTCAATCTAGCGGGTGAGATTAAGGAGGGATCTAATGACCGAGAGACGATCAGATTCAGGGCTTTTCTCCATGCTGCTTTGATCAATTGAAATGCCAAAATAAAAACATATTCAATGGTATTTGATTCGTGCACTTCAATCTGATGGTTGTAATGCGAAGCAATTTAACGGCCCTTCTTCAACTCTCCTCAAAGATCGAATGACGGTTAAAGTTGTTGGTTGGGTTTAATAGAAGAAGGAACTTGACGAAGAAATAAGAAACAGAGGAAACAAGGAAGAAGAAAACTGGAGGACGAAGATAGGAAGTTGATTGTAGTCAACAATTATAGAATGACCAATCAAATGATACCATGTACTCACCCAACAATGCAAGGCACTAAAAGACAAAGAGCTCTGGCTATATATATTAGTATCTTATAAATTGAATTATAGTTAATAAATAAGCTTAAATTTGAAAATATTTAGAAAAAATATTGATAGTTTAATAAGTTATTTAGTGGTTTTTAAAATTAAGTATATAATATAATTAAATAGTAAACTAAATAAATATTATAACTTATTACGTATAACTTCATATTTTATATTTTATATTTTATAAAGTTAACATATATTTTAAGGGTTGTCGATAGGATTTTTATACCATGACCTTAAAAATTTGTAAATTATCTTCTCGACCATGTATCCTTTGTATTCATCACCTAAATTCCATAAACTTACTTCGTCTTGTCGTCAAACTTTCTGTACTAGCTTAGATATTCATGAGTTAGTCTAACTAGATACGTATCTAAAATATAATCCAATGGGAAATATTAAACTATGATTTTATATTATTTTTTATTATTGTACTTTCTTTTTACCTTGAGTTTTCCATCATCTCCCAATCCTCTCCACTCTTCTTCCTGCTCCCCCCCCCCCCCAAGGTAGCAGTGTGGCATAAGTAGATGGGAGGCTGGCGACATGCGACGACGATGGAAATCACATCTCGGGAGAGAATAATAAATTTGTTATTGTTCTAGATGCATTGCCAAGGAGCTGTATAGCAAGCTCGATGTTGACATCGCTTACAAGCACTTCCTAGCTTTGTATAGAACATTCTCCTGCATTGATAAGCAGCTCCAGGCAGATCCAAGTATTCCTGAAAACCATCCAACTGCGCCCCCCCCCCCCTCCCCCCCCCCAGCCGGAGACTAACCTCGACGCCTTTTGTATCAGCGTCAACGACTCGAAAGAACCACTCAACTTTGACGACGCGGAGGGCCTCGCGTCGATGTTCATCACAGCGCAAGAGGAAGAGTTTCCTCCTTACCTCGTGGAGCATGACGAGCGAGGAGATCCTCGGGGACCTGCGGCCACTTCTCGGGGCAGGCAAGCTTCTCCATCTTAGCCTTCTCCTCGGCATCGGTGCTGGTGATAAAGGCATCGGCAGCCTCCCTCTCCTCATGGTAGGCATCGGCGGGAGGACCGTTTGGCTTCCATGACCACACCACACTAATCTTTAGTTTGGTCATAATAAATATTCCGGATTATATAGTATTTTTAGTTTGGTCATGATCTTTAGCTACAAGGATTGGGTAAATTTATACACAATGGGGCTAAATATGTCTTTAGCTACAAGAAATGGATGAGTGTTAACCACACAGTTTGTGGTGTATGAGTTGATAAGTCTATAGGGGTTAGGTGATAATTACAAAGAATGTAGGATTGAGAAGTTAATTTGCAAAATTTTTAGGATTCCTTGCGTAAAAGTTTCTTTTAAATATCTTTTTATTTTATTTTTCTAATATCATATAAATATATAAATAAATACATATATTTACATCATATGTGTTAGACCTATATATTAAGTATACATATATTTTTTATTTTGTAAATTTTATTTATATTTATATAAGTAATAACAAATAAGGATAACACATTGAAAATACAAATAGGTAGAAAATTAAAAGAATAAAATATAAATAGGTAACATACGATTTTATAAATACCTATAGTTATCTAGAAAATGAATTTTTCACATCTTAACTCTGATTTTAATGAAACTATTTTCGTTTTAAAGAGGATATCATCTTGAGAATAATATAGGTGAGTTTAAATCAAATCCGAGTTCATATGGAGAAGATATAATATTTTGAGTGTCGACTTTATGGTGTTGTTTTTTTATTGTATCATAATATCTATACAAGATATAATTTAGAAGACATTTTTAGTATTTACTACACATTATTTATATATAAGTTTCATGAAAAAATAATTTAATTTGGAGTTATCTGAATGATAAATAAAATAGTAGAATATATGTACCATGTGAATATCATACACTATTATATTTAAAGATTTTTATCACTTGTGTCATTCTTAACTTCTACAATACCAATTATGCCCCCACTATAAGAAAAAACATGAATGGCATGCACATGGTGACGTGTGCTAAACTAACACGTGTGGTCGCCCAAGCGTGCGGGGCAGCGACACGCTTGTTAAATTGTAGGGAGGGATACCTGCAGTGCACTGGGCAAGGACATAAGTGTATTTGACAGCGCATGTTTACATAACGCAACCCTCATCCAGGAACGTCATTACTGCATATTTTCATCCCCAAAACTCATGTTGGGCGATCCTTAACGAATGCCCACCGTCGTCGACGAGCTTCCGTTGCATCTCTCTCGCCAACTCTCCCCATCCTTCAGGTATTTCGACAATTCCTCTCTTCCTTTTTGTGTTTTTTGTTGCATGCATATAACGAAATTTATGGGGTGCTAATCGAATCGAATACGTTCGAATCCACAAGGATTCTGATTCAATTCGTTATAAAAGTTCCGAATCCGAACTCAAATCGAATTTCAAACGAATTTACTAGCTTAAATTCAGATTCAATTCATTTTGAATTTCGAATATTCAAATTTGATTCATTTTATTTCGAAATTGAAATGTCAATTGATCTTTTAGAGCTTATTTAAATAATATTTTATGAAGAATAATATAATATAATATAATATAATATTTTATGATTCTTATTTTGAAAGTGTATTACTAAAATAAGCTGAAAAACTATAAAATCAAGGAAAATATCAAACCAATACAATAAAGTACTGAATTTTCACAATTATTGTGTGTCCATTAAAATCTAAATATACTCTTTTTTCTATGCTGAAGGAATGTATACATACAATATAATTATATGAGCCTATCAAAGAGATAGAATATCATTGACGAAAAAGCTCAATGCATTATCATCATCGTTGCTTGTTAAAGCAAGACAAGATTAAAGTTATATAGAAAGTTGATACAAATTAACATTATTATTTTAATAATAATTCGAATCATAAAAAATAATGTAGAAAGATAAAACCTCTTCATATTAAGCATAAGGATCTTCAATATCAAAAAACTAAGCCATGAAAATGAAATATAGAAATTTTAAAGTACAAAGGAACAATTTACATTATGGTGAGAAGAACTTGTATATTATTCATGTGATGATAAATTTCACCTTGACAATGATAATCATCAAAGACTACCATGCAAGTAAAATCAAAACAACAAGAAAGAAAATGAGATATATCTATAAAAATTTCGAATCATGACAAATGTTAAGAAGGAACTCGAAGTAGCAAAATCATCATTTTCACGTGCTAAGAGAAAGACCACATAATCTACCACGGGTTTTTATAATCTTTGGTAGATAATGAAAGGGGGAATGGAAAAGGCAGTGTAAAGAATGTGAGAACATGAAAATAAATGTGTGGGTGAGCCAATGAGGATTCATAATAACAATATTAAATATTTAATCTTTTCTATTAGATTTTATAACTAATATTTTTTACTCTTTTTTGTATTCAATATTTAGTATTTAACTAATAGGATTATACATACATACATATATGCATATTAAATAGGTATCGTTTAGAGTACTTTGTATCCTCTTAATGTCTCAAAATTTCTGAATAGCATGGTAAGATTGATTATTGTACTTATACAAAGTAACTCATACCTAAGCTACTGTCACTAGGCTAAAATAAGAATTAAAGACATGAACTTAGATGTTTTGTATAATCGATACATGAAGGACCCACGCTCCAACTCATAACATATTTTGCAGTCAAACCACTTGAACTTAGTTATAAAGAGGAAAGGAAAGAGATTAGGTCTCATTGGGGGGGGCTATTGTTGCATATACACGTCATGCATTGACAAGTCTTGTCGCAGTAGCGTAGAGGTATGGAAATCATAGTGGTGAATGTTGCATATGATAAATCATATCAATGGAGTCTAGATATGATTAGAAGTTTAAAATCAATCACTTAATCATTGTAATAAGCTGGTATGAGAGTATCTTAAGTTGCATGCACGTGTTATGTTTAGTGATATAATGTAAATGCTAAATCTTTCAATGTAAGTTAAATGTAGTAAATTTTTGTATACATATTCATATATTCTATTATGTGTCTATCTACTTCATGTCAACCTTTTTATATAATTATGTTATAATCTCTTGTACAAGAATATTCACAAAAGATCCTAATCAACCCAGAGTGGTTGTTACATGTATGTATGTAAATATGTATGTATTATACGCATGTATATATATATGTATGTAGTGTGTATGCGTGTATAAATACATGTACACATATACACACATATGTATGTATTAATACTGAATCAAACTATTATCAAACGAATTCATGCTAATTCAGATTCGATTCATTTGGGAATCGAATTCACAAGTTAAATTCAAATTCAGTTCATTTGGTTTCAAATCGAACTTTTTCTAAATTTTTATCGAATGAATCCTAATCGAATTCGAATGATTCGGTTCAACTAGCAGCCCTAGTTTAGAGTTTTATATTTGGGGTATATTTTCAGTAATGTATTGTTGATTTTAGTCCACAGCTCGTCTTTTGATTGTGTAATCATCAGTTGCATAAAAATAGATGTTTGATTTGATTGTGGATTAGTATAGTTTATGTAAAATTAGTTTATGTATAAGGTCTATGATGAAATGCCTGAACAAAGTTATTGATTATAGTCAACTTGCATAGATTTTCTACAATGAAAAGGAAGGTGTATAAATTTTATAATAGAATTTTTGTGATGTGAAGTTGAAATTATTTGATGTGAAATTGTTTAAATGAGAATATAAATGTTAGAATTCATTATGGAATAGTAATGTCTATGAAAAATATATTATATATGAAGTGTATGATGAAATGACTAGATATGATTATTGTTTATAGTTAACATGTATGGATTGTGTATGATGAAAAGGAATGTGTGTAGATGCTATGTTGGAATGTTTATGATGTGAATGTGAAGGTGTATGACACAACAGGTGTATATATGTAAATGTGATGATAGTATGTGAAGGTATTAGATGTATGATGTGAAGGTGAATGTGAAAGATGTGAAGGTGTATAGATGTAAATGTGATGATAGTATGTGAAGGTATATAGATGATTAGTGTGAATATGAAGGTGCGTAGATTTGAGTGTGAGGGTAGTATGTATAGATGTGAATGTGATGATAGTCAAAATATTAACCAACTATTAAAATCGTACAAAATCAATCACATACCGTGCATCTCTCCGTAGTGGGTGGTGTATGACGTTGTACATCGAGAGGCGTGTACGACATATTGGAAGATTTCATAACTTCTACACAAAATTATTGGACTTACTTCAGGATGAGATATCTCGGTCTAATGGTCATGGATTTTGATATGTACGGATAAAAGAAAATCTTTTTTACAGCTACATTCCTAATATGGTTATATTAAACACTTTATTTAGGTATAATTTAAGGGTCACATAGCTTCATATCCCCCTTGTAAACCTGCCAAATATATGTAAATGCTTGGTCAATATAAATGATTAAATAATTTACGGACATCTTACAGTCTCGTTTGTGTATAGATGGATGACCTAAGGTGTCTGTATAACATTGCATTTATATTGGGTTTTCTTAGTTTAGAGGTCCTGAACTAAGGGGGTCCATAAGGAATCTTACTATAAGGTGATCGTTGTCACATGTCACCATTTACATCAGAGGAAAATCCGATTGCATAGCCCCTTCCTCTTCGGTGTACCAAATCAATAGTAATATGCTCTCAATATTGTCACTCCAATTGTAGATTTTAGAGTTGATCATGATTAGTTTATGAGGTATATTAAAGAGGTGCGGGTTATGCTATTGAATTTTCCTCAAATATAAACTAACATGTGGCAATGATCATCTTATAGTAGGTCGGAATCCTTATGGATGGACTCAAGTGATAACTTAAAGAAAATACTTATCCTCTCATCTTTTAGAGTTGATATAATAAGTTTATGTCAACGATGAAACTAAATCATGACATATACAATTCTTCTCTTCCTTCATAAATTTATTATTGGAACAAGCCTACAATAAATCTCACTTGAAATCTCGATCTGGCCTCTTAAACCGTCATATTCAAGTGATTATGACGACCAATAGAGAGTGAATGTATGGGGTTGTACATGATGGTCATGTTTTAGAGACTTTTCAAAGAGGCTTTTAGGAATTTGTATAATTTTCTTACGCCAACGGTTCCAATGTTGGATTCAAATGATACCATCTTATGTCCTTGTCAAAAGTGTAACCTACTCAAAAAAAGTCTAAGGATGAAGTTCAGTTACACCTTTATAGGAATGATTTTATCAAGGGTTATCATATTTGGTGGCGGCACAGAGATATCATTGATAATACGAGGAATGAAACAAATGGTGCGGAGAACCTTAATCCATTTGTTGAAAATTGAAATGGTTATGGATGTTGCTGGTCCAAAGTTTAACCCTGACTTTCCTGATAAAGAGGAATCGCACAATGAGTCAGAAGAACTCTACGAGCTGCTAAAAAGGTAGAAGAGCCTTTATGGTCATGATGTAAGAATAATTCTACAAGTAAAAATGAGACAATTTACTCTGATAAAGAACCTCATATTATTGTCTTATGTCTCGTTTTTTATTTTTTTAAAAAATACTTAATTCTTTCTCCTCATATTTGTTGTATATACATTTATTTTAGGGATTTAGGAAGAAATTATTGAAGAGAACCCAACGTATAGACAAGATCAGGTTGTGAGTACATATCAGACTAAATTTCTGTAATGGTTCAGGAACTGAACAAAGCAATTCAATCAAAATGAAACAAGTTCTGTAATTTTAAATTATTCTCATAATGTTCCGTGTATAAGGTTCGGTCATACAATTGTTGTTGGAATAATGATTGTCAGTTCCATATCATAAATTCTTGTAGAAACTTAACCACTTATAATTACGGAGTAATGATTTGTGAATCTTGTTATGGAGAGGATAATTTGGACTATTATGGAATCTTGACGGAAGTTCTTGAAGTGGAATACATTATTCCAGGTCTAAACAAAGTTGTTCTTTTTTGTACGATCAAAAAGAAAGTGTAGTGATCAATAGGAGGAATAATGTCGTTGACGTTATACAAAGAAAATATACACAAAGATTTGAACCATTTCTTTAAGTGAATCAAGTTTATTATCTTCCGTAGGTATCAAGAAAGAGAAAAAATGTAGTGTCTTTCACAGTTGTCAAGATAAGTTCTCGAAGTTATGTAACTAAAGAAGATGCTCCTGCAGAAGATATTTCAGATGAAGCTTTTACACCTAATTACTAGCACAATAATATGCCAGAAGTAATTCTAATTATTGACTCTATTCGCTTGGAAGATAATGAGGTGATACACTTTGATTTAACAGAAGATGTGGATATTACAAATGAAGATTCAGACAACTCCATTATCAATGAAATCGGTTATAATTCACTAAAATTGAACGATGAATAATAACAAATAATATTTGATAAAATCGAATAGAAATTCCATCATTAATTCTTTGCTATTTTATAATTAACTTTGTATATTGCTATAGTTCTGGCAGGTTTTGAACGTGATGACACATGGATCTTGTTGATCCAGTCGTTTGTCGAGCTAACAATCCATATTTTCTAGTAGGCAGTCTACCTTGCTCATTTTTTTAGGACCTTATGAGGATGCTCGCCAGATCATGGATTCACATTCTCCTTCTACATGTCTGAGTGTCGACGTGCACGTACCTTCTTGGGGTGGACATATTTTAGAGTCCTACCTGCTCTTAGAGCTTTTATATTTTGCTTAATTAATCTCATATTGAAAAATTGAAATGAGTGTTGGTTAATAAACCGTTTTTGAGAGGATGTTGTGATTACGACGTTTTAAAGTAGAATTTTATTTTGTTAAGATTCATTGTTTTCGAGTGAATATATATAAAAATAAATAATAAATAATATAAAATATTTGTTTATATATTGAGAAAACAAATACAATATGAAATATTTTTTTAAAATAGAAATCTCAAACAAAAATACGAGAACGTAATAAAAACTATTTGATATATTTTAACTTAAGCTAACTATAAACTGGTTATTCAATATGATTTCTAACGAATAAGCTCAATTATCACATGTTTTTCATCATTACAAAAAATCTAAAAAAAATAAACTGTAAAAACAAAATTTATTATTTACAATTTATTCTATTAGTGTTTTAATATATGTACCATTAAATTTCTTATGTTTTGTGGGATTTAACCTTTTGCTCAAAATGATAATTGTGGGTGCATAATATTTGAATTAAGTATCATATCATATACTTGGGTTTATTGCCTTTTTATTAATAATAAAAGTGCATATATTCGATACACAATATTTGAATTGTCTTATCATACACTTGACTTTATTTTCTTTTTATCATAAAATAAAGTGTCCATATTCAAATAACAAATATAGATTAAAATGTTGATGAAAGATTCATGTGTTTATACTCGTTACTCTTGAGTTACAACTATCATATTTAAAGCTAAAATTTTAAGTCAGATTTGTTTAACTATTAACAATTATGAATATGAATCAGTTGTTTATACTAATTATTCTAGAGGCGTTTTTCAATTAGAAGGATTCATAAGAATAACATATTATACTAAGAATATAAATAAAATATTGCAAAATTAAATGAGAGTGTGTGAATAAACAACATTTTAAGGCTTCCTATGATTATTTACAATTTTAGTAAGCCTATGCTTTAAAGATTCATTTTTTATGATGATTTTTTCCATTAAAAATAAAAAAGTTTAAATATTATGTTGTGTATCAAGGCATTAAATGATTATAAAATTAAATAATGATGAAAAAGTCAACAGGAAAATATGGGATTTCATGTATTAATATACAATAATTTTGAGTAAATGTTTACATTCGACAAAAAATGCAAGAAAAAGTGATGTGTGTGTGTGTGTGATTTTTTATACTTGTGTCCCTTTGAGAGTCTACAATTACAGGTATACCTCAACGCTTTTTACAATAACAATTGTGCCTTCGTATTTCCAGAAAATTCATTGTATTGCCCTTTAATTACAAAATCTCGAAGGACACAAGTGTATAAAACCTTACATTTTAGAAGTTATTTTTTAATCATAAAATGATGATTTTAGTGATTCCATAAAGTAAATAATTAAAGAAAATATAAAAAATACTTAAAATGAAATATATCGTTAAAATTTTGACAGTGTGTACTACATCTCCTTGAGTTGTTATGTTGAATTTGAATGGCATGTTTAATATGCAAAATAAGGATGAAATCTCATATTTTATTTTTACTTTTTATTATTGTCGTATTAGATAAGTTATCTATCTCAAAAAGTATATAAAATATTAAAATACAAGACAAAATATACTTACAATGCAATTATTTAGATGTAATTCTGCGCGACTCTTTATGTTAAGAAGCGTCATGAGTTTGAACTTATTGTTCCGAAGTTACATTTTCTCAAATAATAAGTTATAAAATAGACATAAATTAAAAATAATAACATGTATTAGATGTTGGTTAAAATAGCCATGTAATTGCTTATGAATTTCAACATTGATGTGTTATCTAGACTTCTTACTATCAAGCCATTCTTCCACTAAAAAACTTCAAAAGATAAAATCAGCTTACAAATAAATTATTTGATATGCAATAAATAATAACAATAATAAAATAAAACTTAGCCACGATTGATCCCAAACCTAGCTAAATGAGGAGAGTTGTATTAGGTAGCCGATAACCAATGTAAAACAATCAGATCTTTCAACATTAATTTAAACAAACATTTAAATTTCATTGTGGTGTTCCCTACTAACAAACATTGCAACGCCCGAATGCAATGAGGGACAAAAGCGAGTGAATAAGATAGTTTTTGGAATCACCATCTGGATGCAATCCAAAATTTACAAGTGTTCTCAGATGGTAGGAACATGCGAGTAAAGAAGTTAGTCCAAAAGAGGTCGCAAAAGAAGTCATGGATATGTGGTTGGAATATTGACACTATGATAAAAAAAATTGATGGAGATGGTAGATATGATGGAAAGAATAAAGATTCATATATCATATCTTCAAGAGACGGAATGGGTTGGACAAAAAGTAAGGGAGATCAAGAATACATGCTTCAGATTATGGTATTCAAGTAAAGAGGGGGTAGAAATAGTGGAGTAGTTATTCATAAGGATTTGAAGGATAATATGATTGATGTGCAAAGATTTGGGTATCTGATTATTTTGTTGAAATTGGTTTGAATAAGAAATAGTAAATATCATCTCAGTTTATGTTCCACAAATTGGTTTAGAGGGAAGGATTAAACATTATTTTTAGGAGGATTTATATGCAAGGAATGTGATTAATCTCATATTCACCATCTTTATTCTTTCATTTTATCTAAAATTCTAGGTAAAATATATGTAAATATCTACTAATTCTCCTCTTTTAACAAACTAAAACCAATTGTTAATAATGTAAAATTAGTATTTATTTATATTAAAATAAAATAAAAAAATCTAGAAAAATAAACATAAAAGAAGAATGATGTGTTTATGTACCATATGTACAAACTAATCCTAACTTCGAAACTAGGTCATTATTGACTTGATCGACTAAGAAATAAAGTATGTGGAGATAGGATCCTTAAGTATCAAAATCTAAAAAATGCATACCATTAAATATAGGATTTTTATCACATGTGCCCTTCTTAAGTTCTACAATATCAGGTATTCTCCTCTTTTTGTAATCAATTGTACCCTTGACTTCTTACAGAATTCCCTTCCATTAAGGTAAAATAGGTACATAATTGATATTACAAAAGGGTAGAATTGTTAATTTTGTAAGTAAGGAGCACATCTAATATTACAAAAATGGGAGGGCACCACAAGAAAAAGCGAGATTGGCGTGCATACTATAGCTCGCTAGGTGCACGCCAGGTGCATTCTAGGAGTCCAGGCGAGCACATGTGGTCGCCCATGCCGTGTTCGCTAATCGGTTAAATGCAAGGTTAGGCAAGCCAGTGCAAACGACTGTCAAGTGCCTTCCCGTTTTTTGGGTGTGCCCTATGTGGTTGTCCAAGGCCTCACCCGTGTACCTATGAGCGAGCACTAGCAGGGAACTAGGCGAGAACGTGTGCTCGCTCAAATTGTATATCAACAAAAAATATACAGGTCCAATGGGGTTTTGACGTCCCATTGGACATGTAAAATATATTTCGAAACCAATACAAGTGTTTATTAGAGTTGAAACGCCTACGTATGATATGACATCTTATAAAGATCCCACATCTTGTGGTACCAGTAAAATCTAATTTGAAATCACATTAACATAACTTGAATAAATAATATAATGAATGCTACATGATAATTAGAACTTACTATTAAGAATATAGATGTTATAATATTTCATGCATATTTAAAAACGTCATTTATTCTAAACAAACAAAAAAGTTCATACAAATGTAAAAATGCTAAATTCTACAAGTAGTCATCCATAGAGTGAGGCTTACTTCTTATTGGATCTAAATATCTTTGAATCAAACTTTGTTTTGATTTCTTCTTCTCCTTTTCACTCTCCTTGAACCTTATGTACATGTGTGCTTCTTCTTTTAGGTCATTTTCTTCATCATCATCATCAGATTCAATCTCTTCATATTGTAACGCATATCTATGTGACCTATAAGTAAATGATATATAAGAGAATTGTGTAAAATTAAACAATTGTGAATCTATTCCATGTTAGAAAGAGAATTCTTATATATAACTCATTAAATCTTCCTACAGCTTCGTCACCTTCTTATATATTCCAAGTTGGTTGTTGCGATGACTAGGGTTGTGAATATGATGGTTGAACACCAAGCGTATGTTTCCTATTGGTGAAACCGACATCCTTCTCCTCCAATGCCTATAATAATTTTTATTGTAAAAAACTATATTTTAAAAATTATTAATCAAATTTACAAATATTTTATATACATGTTTTCAAAGAGCTTTATCAATGGAGGGTTGATCTGCCTCAGGAATGTCACCCCCATTTCTCTGCATTAAAAGCCAAATATTGGTCCTGAAACACATGTAAAAAAATATAACACATATTTTTTACATAGCTTTTAACTTGTGTTATTATAAAACACTACCCATTACTTCTCCAGCTTCAAGATGGAGCATCGAGACTTTCCTTCCTTCCTGTTCATGTGGGTCATGGACAACAACTCCTGAACAGATGTCTTTATTTCCAACTTAGCATCATGAAAAAGAAATTTAATATATTAGAAAAGTTTATATCTATCACAAGTTAGAGATACAAATAGATGACTAAGTTTATTAAAAAAGTGCCGGATATACTCTTATCTGATTGTGGCTTTTTGAACCACTGGTCGACCTATTTTTCTGCTTTTGACAATTTACCTTTCCTACCATCGATGTCCTTCCAAACTCAGAATCAAAAATAAAGGCATCACAAAAACCAATCCGCATACAACAAATATAGTAGGAGTATAAAATTGTGGGAAAAACATACATTCCTATATTTTTCGCAATGAAAATAAGCAAGTCGTTATTTTTCTCTGTACACCAAGTGGGTGGGTATCTCTTCATCTCCTCAAAATCATTTCCTCATGATCGGTCTTTATATGTGAGTCCCTCCTTGACTTAAAGAAAGAATCGTTTGTTCTCTTTGCCATCAAGCAAATAAAGGCTCAACAATAAGCCTCTTTCTCCAAACCATCTGCAGAACGGTACTGCTCTGAAAACTTCAATAATAAATCTAGTTAAAGGGGTTGTAAAATTTTCGTCTGACTCTTTAAGTACAATTCTTATCAAGAATATCTCGAACAAACTCTCCTGCTTGGTAGAGAGAATGCGACACTACGGAAATTGTGTGTTAGTCAAATGCATTTTGATAATATTTATATATCCCTAGCAATCATGTTGTTATTTAGAAAATCTCTAAAAATTATAAATTAGTATGTTAGGAATTTAAAAAAATTATAACATGATATATAATTTAGTCTTTTATGAAAAATGACTTAAGAACGATGAATATAAATACATTAATCTTGCTCATAATCATAAATAATCAACTGAACCTTGTTCAAATTGCAACATCCATTATTCTCGTCATTTTATTTTCGGTAAATTATTTTGAATTTGATATTTTTATTTATAAATATAAATTACATAATAAGATACTTCATAAAGTAAAGAGTAAAAATATGAGATTTCATCGAAATTTTGAATATTAGCATTTGTCGATTTGGAGCAAAAGTTCAGTTGTTACAAAAAAACTCGATAAAGTACTATATGTATGTGTGTCTGGGTGTACAATAAATGTAATAAATTTTAAATAATAAAAAAATCAAATCATTATTCTTTTGAGTTTTTCTTGATCACTTATTTGTTGTAAATCTTACCAAATAATCATTATATGGTTGTTTGCAATAAAATTTATCATTTTGCAGTTATTATTTTATGGAAATAAATACGTTGTATTTTTCTAATTTTTGTGATATTTAATATTCTATATATCAGCGTGGATTAATAGTACCCACATAAATGGTCTGGTGGTAGTACAGTATGCCTATCAACCAAAAGATCAGGATTCAAGTCCCCCCCCCCCCGAGGGGTTGCGTTAGGTAGTCGACATCCATCGTAGAAAATTAGTTGAATCTTTCGATATAGATTTGAACAAGAATCCATGTAGCTGATCTTACTTATAGAGAAGAAGGCTTCACCATTTTATTAGTGTGCATTAATACACAAAATCTGATAAAACCTTGTATTTTAATTCTTTTCTCATTTTCTTAAAATCCCATGCTAGAATGCAAATGTCCTTAGAACACTTTCAAGGGGACACCTTATAAGATTATTTCAAAATCAAAGTATAACTTGATGTATTAGCATGATTTTATTATAGCCAACAAAGCATGGCAGAATATACTCACAGAATTTTGATAATTTCAGCTTAGATCGTTTAGTTTAGTTAATTATATGATATGTGCGATGAATTTAAGTGCTAAGGTATGAACTTTCACTTCACACGGTTTTAATTTAAAAAAATAATTAATTATTTCTTATAGTGATCAGTTATTATAATTTAACAATTATCTTTTTAAGAAAAATATAAAGATGTGATCAAGACTTTAGATTGACCTCAAAATGTTGTTTATGATAATCTCATTCTTGTTAGAAATGATGTTTTGCAATGGAAGACAAACAGTATTTGAGTATTTGAGAGTTTTAAATACACATAAAAGATTTTTTCTGATATATCCACCCCCTTCAATGAATATCTACTGTTGCTAATGAAAATAAATATGTTCATTTTTTGTTTAGAGTTCGTTTGATAATAGTTCAAAATTTGTTTGTTCATTGCTACATAAACTGAATATGAACTTCAAGTTTTAGTTCGATAAGGTTGATGAACCCAACATGAAAGCAAGATTTTATGTATATGAACTTCAAGTTTTAGTTCGATAAGGTTGATGAACCCAACATGAAAGCAAGATGTTTGTTCGATAAATATTTGATTTCAATTAGAGATTCTACATAGAGAATTTTTTAGGTAAATGAAATTATGGTATCAATAGCATACTTTGTTCCAATTTAACTTAAAACACTTCATTTTTTTTTACAATACTTATTGAACTATCAAACTTTATTATTCGAACTCCAATTTTGAACATGTTCATTTTAACATATTGACTTAAATCAAGCCGTTAACGAACTACTATAGAATCGAACTTAATCGCAAATGAACTTGAAATTGGACTTATTCTACTGAACGTATATCGAACCGAACTCAGACCTAATTAAAATTAGGTACACTTTTTTCAGTTTGATTCAATAATAGTCCCATTTGCTTGTGTTCTTAGTTTTGACATACATATGCCATTTCCAATTTATTCCGGCTGGCTATTTCTCTGTCTAATACCAATATGGGATTTTTATACATAATCCCTAAAATAATATCCTTACACTATAATCCCTATAATTTTTGTAATTAACAATGGAGTGCTTAGAAAATTGTCTGCAAGACTAAGACAAAAAGGATATTGGTATCCATATCATATATCGGGACTGCTAAATACATATACATGAACGGGTTAGGAAGAATAAAACATCACATTGCAAAAAATCTCTGTGCCCTTATAAAAAGAGAGTAGAAGATCCAATTTATACATCATCTTACACCCTTCCGAATCACATCTTATTTCCCTCCATTCCATCATTAGCAAATAGATCCCCAATCCATCATCTCCCTAATCACCATAAACACATTTAAATGTAAAATCCCGTGAAAATTACAATATAGATTTATAAATATATGTATATAATGAAAGAAAAAAAAAAGAAAATAAGAAAGGAAAAAATCATTTGGAAAATATCAAATCTCACCCCTTTCTTCTTCCTCCTCTGCCTTCTCTTCATCTGCCTTCTCCTCCTCCGCCTTCTCTTCCTCTGCCTTCTCTTCCTCTGCTTTCTCTTCCTTTGCTTTTGCTTCCTCTGCTTTCACCTCCTCGATTTTCTCCTCTGTTTTCTCGAGCTCCCGCTCGAAGGCCGACGGCGCGACGGCTCTCGGCGTCTCCACCTTCACGTGCTGTGGCGTCTCGGGTTCCTGCAATTGCATCACGGTTTCGAAGGCGCCCACCAGAGCCAACACCTTGTTCTTCCTCTTCTCCAACAGTAGCTTCGTCGCCGCCTCCTCGATCACGTTGTTGTTGCCGCTGCCGCTGCTGCCCTCCTTCCTCTTCAGCTCTCCGTTGCCGCCGTCCTCTGTCGCCGTCTTGTCCTCCACCACGGAAGCCCCCTCCTTCTCGGTCTCCCACGCCTGCCTTCTCCTCAGCTTCCTCTGCAGCTCGTCGTCTACTGCTACGCCCCGGTTGACTTGGGAAAACGATTTGGGTCGTCCCAGCATCGGATCCTTGAGCTCTTCCACGCACTTGTGATCCTCCTTCACGTGCTCCGGCTCCAATCTGGGGTCCTCCGGGTGGCTCTGCTCGCCGGAGGGGGGCTGTTCTTCGATTTGCCGAGGTGGGTCGTCGAGTTCTTGGTCCTTCTCGGTCGGAGCTGAAGTGGGCACCACTTCGCGGGCGAGGTCTTCGACCTCGCCCGCGACGACGGGGGCGACCACATCGGGCTCTGACCGCGTCTCCAGCACGTCCAACGCGTCGTGGACGCATGCGGCGATCTCCTTCTTCTTCAGAGGCCTACCCTTGGCCACCGCCGAAGTCGCCGGCGCGGCAACGGCAGCGGTCGTGGCGGCCCTGACCGGCCGCCCAGCAACAGCCTTCGACGTTGACCGGACGCCGAGGGGCCTCTCTTTGAGGCTGCCGGAGGTCTGCATCTTCAAATGGTGGGCCATCGCCGTCGACGGCACCGGCGCCGGCGCCGGCGGATGGCGTTCCATCGACCTTACCCTGGTGAGCTTCTTGATCGGGGCAGTCGCAGGAGTTGTCGCCGGCCCCGGTGCCGGAGACAGCGCTGGCTTCTTGACGGCAGAGGAGGCGGGAGAGTCGTGGCGAGAGCTGGCGGTGGCGCGGAGGTAGCTTGGGGTGGAGCGGTGCGCGGCCTTGTCTGGTGAAGGCGTGGCAGAGGACGGACGCGATGTGGGCTTGGCGGAGGTTGGGGAGAGACTGCGACGGTCTCGTACGCGGTGGTCTGCGACAGAGGCGGCGGCGGAGTCCCTCCTCAAGGAGGCCATGGCGATGGTTTTGGAGGAGAGTAAATTGAGGCGATTGTTTGGGGATGAAGATGTCTCTATGCTGAGGGAGAAGTCATTCGAAAAAATTAACAACAAGAAGAAATTGAGTAAGGTCAAGATGTATGGATCTTTTTAATTATTATTTTTTTCGAAATAATGCATTTCATGTATAAAATGTTCAACAAGTTCGATATTATTATTATTACTGTTATTCTAATTCATCTTCGTTTTATTTTATTTTGGAGTTCTTCTCCTTGAAGAAATTGGCTAGGTAATTAATTTCGTTATTTGCACAGATGTCCTTCAAGATTTCATTTCGTCATCACACAGATGCCCTTCAAGATTTCATTTCGTCATCGCGTTGCACCGTAGAAACAAGAGTAAATTGCAAAAAAGGGTCAAAGTATACATCGATTCTCAATTAGTGGCCTTACTTTTTAATTGTAACAAATAGAGACTTGAACTTTCAACTTAAGGGTTTAATGTCGATATATAATGGTCGTTGAAACTTATGGAGGTCTTTGTTTGAGATAAAAATATATGATCATGCCCTTCTTTGTTACAACTGAAAAACTGAAAAATGAGTCTCTTGATTGAGAATTGAGGTCATTTCTAAAATTTACCCAAGAAACAGTCCTAGCTTTTTTCCTCCAACGAATGAGGTAAATACAAAGATGAAGGATGGTACATCTGCAAAATAACCTTTTCCTGTGAAAATATAAATCCGTCCATAGATTTTCGGAATTTTGCGACGTGGTGCGCAACACCTTTGGTAATAATAGACAGGTACCTTTTTTTAATACGGAAAAGGAAAACAAATTTAAAAAAACTACATGTACTAACGTGACAGCCTGTCGTACAGTACAAGTGAAAATTTTGGCTTCCACTATTATGGCATTTTCTAGTCCATATGATTCAGCATATAAGTATTTATGATATACATATATATGATATAGGGTTCAAGTATCAGCAAGGATAAACAATTCTAGTTCCGGAAGTCTGGGACTATTTTAGCAATATGCCCTTTCTTTTCGGAAAGAAAGCCATGCATGCATGTCTTCCCGGGTTTGTCCTGTTTTAACGTATAGAATTTCAAATTTAGTGCGAGGTTTGTCGCAGGATTTGTTGTTTCAATCTCAACCGCCCATCCAAAATCCAACAAAAGACAAAAGACGATATTTTCCGACTAACCATTACGCTCAAAAGACAGGAGAGGAAGAAGAAGAAGCCAGGTTTACCTACAGAAGAACAGAAGGCAGAGCTTCCACTGCCATGGCTGCTCCCGCCACGTGGAACTGCCCCTCTCAAACTCTCATGTTCTTCATTCGATATCCAGCTCTCTTTCTTTCTCCGATGTGATGCGAAACCGGAAGAGAGATCAGACAAGTTGAGATTGGCCGTTTGTCAGATATAGGCTATGGTAGTTCTAAGGCATGGGAACCAATGGTTGGAAATCTGAAGCATCTCCCAACCCCACGCTCGTCAAGAGATTTCTCTATTTTTGGGTAGGTGACAAGCAGTGTGCCGGCGGAAATGGACGGTCAGGATGGCCACCGCAGCCTCAACAATACATCCAGATAAATTTGGGAACAATCCAAAATCACGCACAAGCATTCCATAAATAAAAAGTCTCAATTTTTTGGATAATAATCACACAACAAGACCAGTATTTTTAAGCATATAAGATATTACAAAAGAACAGAGAGGCCAATACAATTACCGGTCTCTCATTCAGATCTAATCACCTTTTTTTTCTCCTGTACACAAAACCCCAATCCCCTCTCTTACAATATGATATACCAAACTCTCGTATTCCTACAGCAATCCTCGACGACGACTTCGACGAATATATATGTAGTTTGTTCATTAAAAAAATCGCACACATCACAACCAATCTGTGAAACGTAAAAAGAATAATAAACAGCTCCAGGGAAAAAAATATGCGATGACGACAGATATCTCTTCTGAATGCTCTATGATGACGACAACTTGAAAATGGCTGGGAGCAGAAGCAACTAAAAACACACTAATGCTGTCCCTTCTCCACATTGCATGAACTCAGGCACCTTCTGCAAAAGGTCGCAATGCGATGAGGAGGAATGTCGGGATTATAGCGATTTGGCGAAAGGAGGGATATGTACGTGCGTACCTCTGAGGTGAAAGAATCAGAAGAGTTTTAGATTGATCTTCATCTTGTTCTGCTTCCATTTGGGCAACTTGAGAAATGCCCCCTTCGCCATACCGAATTTCTCCTTGAATTCCTTTGACGACAAGTACGTCTGACACGGCAAAGGAAAATTTTATAAAACTTCTCTTTCAATGAGTTGTCGGATGACCACTCAATATCCATAATCCATCAATAAAAGAGAATACATATGTCGCAAAAAAAACTAGATCTTTAGTATTCGTTTCAATGTGAAAGATAACACAATCAATTCAATAAGATTGCATTGAAATAAATCTTGAATACATTGCTACCTTTAAAAGTTCAGATATGACATTGACATTGAAATCGGGTGAATAGTTCGGGGACTTTTGTATAACTTATTCTAAACAAGTAGTGATATTTTGATAACTGGCCAGTTTTAGACATACCTCTCTTTTGGTTACATCGATATCGGGAACGGGATCCACAGAATCCACCTTGAGCCGTTCATAGGGGAAGAGAGGAAGACCCTCCTCGTCTTCGACCTCACTCTCCTTCACATCTTCCTTTACCGTCGGAGTATCATTTCTAATTACAGACTCGCCGTTTTCCTTCGCACTTGTCGGCAGTTTCGGTTTGTTGACATCAGGCGACGTCGCTACATTCGAACAAAACAAGCAAGCCCATTTCAGATGCAGGAATCAAAAAAAGACCGAAGGCAGAATTCCATGTAGCATACCTTTAACTATTCTCGGAATGGCTGTGTTTTTTGCTTGCTCGAAGGAGGAGGAAATCGAAGCAATACCGGAAGACTTAACAACGGGTCTTGCTGGATCAGGGGTCCCGGATCTGGGATAAAGCTTCTTCCCGACCGGAGGCGGCATGGAGAGATTCCTCGTATCAGGTTTCTCGAAAGCAGAAGCCAGTGCGTTGAAGGCCGGAGACCTGCCACGAACTCGGACTCGATCTGGGCTGAAGGACATGCTTCTCGAGCGTTGGGAATTATCCGTCGATACACCCGTACGTCCAGCATGTGCTATCGGCGCACGCCTCTTTGGTTTCTGATCGCATTTCATTGGATATGTGTGAGGCAAATTATGAGACAATAAAAGACAAATGAGAAGTAAAAAAACATGAGAAGAAACATATCTTACATCCAAAACCGACGGCACTCCGTCCTTTATGATCGTGAGCTTCCTCTGAAACGAGTTGCCATGCATCTGTAACGGATAGAGGATCGAGGGCGGAAATGCAAACATTAGTATTACTCGCACAAAAATACATGTAGATAATGAGGAAATAGACTACAAGCGCAAACAAATCGATGTGGAGCGCTCTACTCGATTGCTTACAGAAGATTTCGCAGAATCCCACGTGAAGAAGCGTGTGAAGAAAGGCGGCTCGCTGCCTTCCATGACGACGAATATCGTAGATTCTCGAGACACTTTTTCCATGAGAAAGTCGTGCTCGAGATATTTCTGAAGAAATCAATGCTCTCTTAGGGGAAACGGTAAAAAGCGAGAGCTACGGATTTCATTTCAAAGGTATCGATTTCGCACCTCTCCTATGGTTAGAGCCTGTGCTTTAAGCTTTGAATCCACTTTTCCTCCAATCCAAACGAAGATGTTCGACTGGCAATCTAGGATGAATATATCTTCCGTCATCAAATCATCTTGGTTGAAGTTAAATATCTCTTTCACCTGCGAGCGTAAAGAAACGGTGTCGGATCCTGCAGAATCTAATTTTGTAACCCCAACCCGAGTTATCGGTCATTACCAACCTTCAAATTTCCTGATCGGACCAAGATTCAAAGGACGGACGGATAGGTCACATAAACATGGAATGAGCATTAGTCATGTACATATTTCGAACAAAATAAGGAGAAATTTTCGATGAGTAAACAAAGATATGCTGCATCAGACCTTTTGAAAATACACAAGAGAAAAGATGTGGATCGCTTTCAGTGCCCTTCCCGCTTCTCTGGCTGCGGTACTCGCTCTTACCTCCAAGTAGACTCCAGAACTTCTCGGATTCATTGCCTTCCTTTTGAGGCTTGGATTGTATGTTTGGCTGTTGAGAGAAAGCGAACGGAAGAAAAAACCAGCCATGTAGAAAATCAGCAAAAGTGACTATCGAGTATCGATCAAGAGAATAAAGTACCTATATACTAAATAAAAATCGAACGCGCCCATCCATTACGTTGTGGACTTGATAAATCATGCCGGGCAACTGACCTTAATTATATCCAGCTGCCTCTCGACCAGTCCCTGGTCTTCTGCGATAGTAAGACTTCCGGCCCATGTATAAACGGTGCTTCCGCTGTGCAGTATATAACAGTAGGATGAATTCAACGATGCAGCAACCTGATCAAAACGAAGTGTCAAAAAACACGAACTGGGCAGACAAAGCTCAACTAACCACAATCTGGGATCTGTAACAAGCAACAGGGTTTTGTTTGCATCAAGGTTGCAAAAATCGGTAGTCGGTACTCGATCGGTTGGGTCACTGATTAAGGATTAATCGGTAGACGGGCGATCAAATTTAGTCGGGCTTTAATTGGATTTAAATTTTTAATTATGTTAAATATATAAATTATTTTTATATGCATATTCTTATATATTTTCATAGATTTCTACTTTTTTAAAATTATCATAACGAAAGAAAAGAAGTAATTGAATTAAATAAAACATTAAGCGTATTAGAATAAGTTTGCTTTAAAAAAATATGGTATCCCCAAGCAAAAATCGATCGAGTAGCCGGCCTAGTTGGAATTAGTCAATACTCAGTCGGCCACCCCACCTACTAGACTAGTCGGACCTACTAGTCGGGCTAGTCGGGGGACTTTTACAACAGTGTTTTGCATTAGAGACAACATTCTGATAACTTTATTCAGATATGTTATATTTCATCTTACTGAAAACTCACGAGCTGATTGATGAACCGAGGCCTTTGAGGTCGAACTAATTTCTTGAAACCCCTACCTCTTATAGTTGAAATAAAAATGACAATATTTTATAGTTAAAGAATAAATTCATCATGTGTCAATTACATTCGATAGAACACGAGGAAATCGACACTAGAGGAACTTCAGCAATAGAATAAACAAACTTCAGTAGTAACTACCGGTTCAACTTGAATAGCTTGCATGTTTTCTGGTCCAGAACCTTGAACACGGAACAATGCGAGACCATCCGTCGAGTAAGTGTCATCAGCAACACCATTCTCGGTGATGAATTTCTTGTATCCAGAGCTCATCCCGCCCTAAAATCGCAAACAAGTTCAACAAGTTAAAGCACAGTAGTTGGAAGTTGGCGAGAGAAATGTTTCGTTAACTTGAACAAACCTTGTACACGATAAAACTCTGAAATACGGAGAAAAACTGGACAGGCTCACTTCCCTCGTAGATTCGAGCCTGTAATAAAATACTTGAGTTAAGAATCGGCATGTTTTGCATTATGGTTGTATAGGTGAAGAAACAAAAGCATGTGACATGTACCTGTGTAGCCAGAAATTTAAGCGATTCGACCATTTTATTGGCCAACGAGAGAGCTGTGGCTCGCTCTTCCTGCATTGATTGTAAAGTGTTCGAACTAAATATGTGTTGGTGAATATGTAAAAAATCCAAATATATTACCTCTAAACTCTTCTTCCCAAACCATGTTCCCACTAGAACTTCCTCGTTATCGTCTCCGGGATACGTATACTGGAATATGTAACAATCTTCGCTGTAGAATTTAGTCTGTTCTGCTGTTGGGATGAGTTTCTTTTCCGAGCCATTGACACGCCAGACCTGTAAAAGATAGCCCGAGTTGAAATTGGCAACCACCGTATGCAAACAAATGAAAGAACAAACGAAAGAACGTGAAGTGAAAAAAATGGTACCACACGGTAATATATCCATGTCCAATCCACTGCTATACATGTTCGATATGGATTTTAAATATACTAACCGTTTTAAAATGGATACATATATGGATATCACTCTGATATCTATATATACATCCTTTTACCCATTTTAGTATATAGATATAGTTGTAGATTTATTTCTTGTTGTATATAACAAAAATCCAACTTCTTTCATCGCATTCAGTACATCTTTTCTGAAATAAAAACATTTAGTATATTTTTTCTGAGTAAGCTATCCATTACATGGATATTTAAGCTAATCTATAACGTATTTCTTCTATTACCTGTATCTTTTTATTAAGATATGGTAACACATTGTTCATATCTGTCAATATATATGTATCAGCATCCATACTCATATTTTAAAATGAAAAAATATATGATATGACCTGCATTTGTATCCATATCTGGCTGTTCGCATCCCTGTACCTTTTTGCTTATAGTAAAAGATAATAAATAAGCACATAACAACTTTCAGTTGCCGATATTTAATTATAACGAACCGAAGTTGGAAAAATCAGTATCATGTTAGCACCTGCAGATTGCCTGTGCAGTCAATGTGCGGCTGCGGTTCATCTTTAAGCGGAGCAGCTTTCAGAAGTCCCTTGACATTGAATCCTTGACGCTTAAGAAGGGCTACAAAACGGTAGATAAATACGCATAATAACCGTAGCGAAGCATTTTACTGCAGAAAGAAAAATAACAAAGTTGAGATCTCCCAAACACGAGAGCTCTGATTTTACCTGCAACTTTTCCTCTACCATCTTCAGAATCATTGACATCACTTGAGAGTGGCCACGAACTGAACTTCGAACGGAACACTAAGGTCTCACACCCCTCAATGACACGAGTTATGTGAACCTTCGGTCGGCCTTGGCCGCTAAGAAATTCCTGAAAAACCCAGGCAACCCGCATTAGTATCTATCCGACCAATGAGCAATTAATAACAATGAGTGATGCATCGAACTATTACTTCTGCAACAGAACTAGCACGTTTTCTTTCCTCGAGAGACGTGCTTCTTCCGAACCATACAAAGAGTTCAGCCCCGCAGTCGAGCACAAAGCATCTATACGTATCCAGCAATTGTTTTGTCAAAGGATCGGATTCGATGGCCACTGCCTGCCCTTTCTCGATACTAGAAAAGCAAGAAGAAAAATCACCGAGATTAGGCCTAAAAAGACAGTAGATATTTGTCTGATATGTTCTGATGCAAGGAGAGGAAAAAATACCGGAAGAGCTTTACTGTGACGGAAACAGGTTTTTCATCTTCAGATGCTGCTTTTCTTGGAAGAGGAGCAAACCCACCAAAGAGACCCCAAAATTCTCCGGCTTCGGCATCCGCCATCAACTTCCCATCCTCTTTTCAATGTTATTTCTCGAAAAAAAGTTAGTTTTCTAATGGCATCAACTCAAATATACGTTAAAAAGTTTTAACTTACCAACAGCAGCTAGATCGCACTTCCCACCATGATAAGTATCTTTGACATACTGCACAACCTCGAGGGCCTTGGCTCTTTCTTGAATTGAAGAGTTTGAACCATTGAACTGGAAGATCTTCGACTTTGTGTCCAGTATGAAAATATCATCATGATTAAGCGACGAGCGTGCAAAAGGAACCTGGAGAACAGGATCGTGCAAGTTTAAACATACATCCGTGTTTCATGTTCACGCTCATTTACTAAAAAAGCACAAACCGATTCACCTCTGTTACGTGAACAACATGCTTTCCTTTGCAAACGTACATCCGTGTTTCATGTTCGCGCTCATTTACTTCAGCGTGGTGGAACCCTGAGGCAACACCACCTGGAAGCGGGATAATACATGGTCTGAAATAAGACAAGAACCTCTCTGTTTCTTGGCCCTGCACTTCGCGATACTGAACAGCACGTCCTCCGAGAGCTGCATCTAGTTCGACGGTTTTCAGGGCTGCTGTGCCAGCTTCATCCTGTTTGTTTAGTTAAAAGTGCATCATTCAGGAGTTCCGCTTTATTATAAGGTCAGGTTGAAAGAAGAAATTCTTACCTGGCTGGTCTCTCGACCAAGCCAATAGTGGATATCATGCTGGAATGCACCACTTTTTAAAGCACTTGTCTGCACGAGGACACCCGATTAAGCATGAAAAAATTGTAACCTCAAGGTAGAATATAGTTTTCAGAACAAATGAACAACATAGAGTTCGCATTAGTTGTAAACATGTGAGTCGTAGAGGATATATGAGTATGTATAGGGTTTAGGCACAAGACCACTTCCTAGGAATTGGACTCTTCCTAGAAGGCGATGCAGCCAGGGGATAGTACATGACATCAAGTAAAAAAGATCATCATAGGTTAGTATTAACCATGGTAAGCCATATCGTGATATATCGGCGATATATCGGTATCGACATTTGACCAATATATCGCCAATATGGGGGATATTTGCCCTTTCAAGGACATTTCCTTCACAAAATCGGGCCGATTTGGACAATATGGCATTGATATATCGACGATACGTTGTATCGACAAGTAGTTGATACCGATACCAATATTGATACCGATAGTTAACAGAACATATTGAGATTGATCAAAGATAATTGCAAGAGCTACGAAGGATAGAACTAATAAAAGAGGATTAGATTAGATGTGTATCAGGAAGCCTTGTGTTTATGAATAAGTAGCGATGAATTAGTGATCATGGTTTTTAAAAAATGTGATGTGGATCGAGGCGGTTTTCCCTTGACGAGGCAAGGCGTAAGCTTCGAGGCAGTCGAAGCGTGAGCCTCGATTTATATAAGAAAATTTGCATAAATACAATTAAGCATAATTATGTATATTTATAAAATCATAAATTTATATAGTCCCCAACATATTCAACATATATGTTATGAACATGAGAATATATAATATACTTTGCATGATTTGCTTTGAATTCTAACATGTATTGTCAATAGCACAAATATATGAGTATATAACAAATTAAATTGTTAATAATTAATATTATACTTAAGATATCATAAATTTTAATATAAAAAATTGGGTACCAAATATGTACAGCCCGAGGCGGTGCCTCGAGGCGCACGCCTCACCTAGGCTACTTGAGGCAGGCACCTCGAGGTGGTGTTCTTGGAAAATTGCTTCGAGGTGTACGCCTCAAGGTTAGTGATCACATGGTGGTGATATGAGTCTCGGCTATCTTTCCATCTTTTCCTGGTTTTAGTCCCAACAATCATCAACTTTGTTTTAGGCTTTTAGCATTGACAGTGATTTCTTAGTTTCATAACCTCATCTCATTCGATTCCAGATAAGGGGCAAAACGGCCTCATTAAGAGCATTAAATGACGAAGCCTTCTCTCATTATAAGTAGGGTCAGCTACATCGATTCTTGCTCATATCCATGTTGAAAGATTTGACTATTTTTTACGCCGGTTGTCAACTACCTAACGCAATCCTCACAAGAGGAGATTTGAAACCTAGTCTTTTGGGTGGTAGGTACACTGCACTACCACAAGACCATTTAAGTAGGGTCGGCTCATTAAGAGCATTGTAGAAAAAAAAATAATGCACAACTCATGTGAAAACAGTCATGAAAGTTGTAGAGATGACCTCAAGAAGAAGCCATTACTTAAATAGTGAAATGTAGGGAAGCAGGAAAAATGAAGAAAAAACATATATGAATCATTGAGAGTTGATTACTTTTTAGACTCTCGGCTCATTACCTTTTCCTCATAGTTCGGTCGTGGGCTCGAAAGCCTCAACTGTCGCACCAAGTCTCGAAATTGCATTCGCCTCTGCAAAGCCTACCACCTCCTTTCCAGGGAACTAGCTCATGCTTTCCTTTTTTTAACCCCTTGCAATCCTCAGGGACCGTCTCGTTTGGTAAATGGGATTTTCTCTTTTGGATTAGATTAGGCTCAGTTCATCGAAGATTAGCAAAGTACATTTTTATTTATAAAAAAGGGTGTACTCTCACTCCGGACAGAGATCGTTGCCGCTACAATAGGAGCATGAATGGTTAAATAGTCCAAAAGATTACTACTAGGTCAAACAGGATACTTCGACCAGCTGAGGCCAATAGGCAATGATGCTAACCTATTGAGAACAATTTAAATAGCACAGCATACCTTTTATATCGATTCCGACATTTTTCTAGAATATCTACTAAACCAGGACTATATAAACTGGGCAAGAAGACTTCTTAACAGTGAGCAGCTAAGGATGGGTATAAAGCAATTAGAAATTTGGAAATTTAAACTTCGGTTATGGTTCAGAAATGTGATATGTGAAGTCGTTCATGTCGTGGATTTATAAGTATTTGCGTTTCTTTGCTAATGTTTTGTTCGGGCTTATCAATATCTCCCCCCACCCCACCCATCCTCCAGTACCATCCTGCGGGGATGCTTCTTTTCTCCCCAGCAGGGGGCGGCGATGCCCCTCTCTCCGGTTAGCACTACTGACGGAGGTTGGTGGCGTCAGGCCGTCAGAGGCCATCTGATCACCAGATCACCTTCATTCCTCCGTTTGTTGATTATGTGAAGGATGCTGGTATCTCTCTTCCGTGCATTAAGCCCAGTCCTCATTATGAGGTTTTTTCACTACCAGATATCAGATGCAGTTTTTGGTGCTGGACTAAACCTCATATTGATTATTTAAGCATCTTGGAATTATATTTCCGAATACTATATGTAGAGACTTATATATATGTTACGTTTTATTGTTCCGTAATTTCTATTTATATTTTGTAAGACTCTGTAACTTACCCACGGGTTTTCTCCCTATATAAGAGACCCGAGGGCTCTATGGAATAACACAACAGAAAGTATCGATTACTCTAACATGGTATCAGAGCCAAAACCCTAACCCTAGGGTTTTCTCCACCCGCCGCCCCCCCCTCCAGCCCGCCGCCGTCGAACCCCCAGTCCGCCGCCGCCAGCCTCCAGCCGACTCTTCCAGCCCTCCTGCGGGGATCCTAGCCCTCCCGCCGGCTCTCTCTCTCCGCCCCCGGCCTCCAGCCGCTGCCGGGAACCCACCCGCGCCGCCCAGCCCCGCCGCCGGGACCCCCCAGCCGCCTTCTCTCCTCGGTAGAGGCCTCCACAGCCTCTACTCGCCACCGGGCGCCTCTCCCTCGGTCGGTCTCGGATAGATGTTGGGTTCAAGTGCATAACGTCTACATATGCACTTGAATCCTCAAAGGTCTTGGTAGACAACATTTTCTTGGTTTATCACTAGTTGTTCTTCTCCGGCAGTATGTCAGAACAAAAGGTCGATATGCCCGCCATAGGTGCCTTCAAAGGTTCGGCACCAATCGTCGAAATGGACGGGACAAACTACGAACTGTGGGCTATGTAGTTCCTCAGTCTCATGAAGTCGTGTGGTAAGAAGCATATTCTTACCGAGGATGAACCGTCGGAGAAGACAGGAATATATGCCTCATGGGAGGCCGATGATGCGTATGCCAAGGTTTGGCTCTCAGGAACGCTCACGACGGAGATAGCGAATGATGTCCTCCATCAGCCCACCTCCAAGGCGATGTGGGATATTTTGGCCACGACCTACTCTCAGGTACGCAACGAGACGAAGATGCTCCAGTTGCAGCATGATATCTTTACCACGAAGCAGAATGGGAGGCCTCTTCATTCCCTGTACACGTCGCTTCGTGGAATGTTCGAGAAGCTCTATAGCACCATTCCGCTCACAGTCACGCCGGAACAACAGAAGACGTTCCGCAACGCCACTATGGTTGGTGTATTACTCGCTGCCCTTGACCCTAAGTACGAGGCAGCACGCTCTCAGATCCTTGCATATGCCACCATCCCACCGATGGAAGAAGTATACAGGAGGCTCAGTCGTGTACCTGTTCCATCGAATACAGCGACTGCACCTCCATCAGCAATGGCAGTTTCCAGGGGACGTGGTGGTTCGTCCTCATTTCGTGGCAGAGGAAGTGGTGGACGTGGCCGAGGAGGTCGTGTACGGTCTACATGCTCATTCTGTCGTCGTACTGGTCATTCGGAGGATACGTGCTATTCTAAGCATGGCTTTCCTCCTTCTGCACGGGTCGCGGATCATGTCCAGAGTCCACCAGCATCTACTCCAGATCACAGGTTCGAGGAGCTAGTGGCACGGCTTCGTGATATCATGCCACAGTCATCTTCAGAGGGTGCTGACGCCTCTGATATTGCCGCTTCGGCATCTGCCAGTACATCTGCCTCTGCCACTGCCTCAGGTAGTCCTCCGGTCTCATATCATAACCATGATCTCACAGGTTGGATTGTTGATTCTGGAGCCACCCATCATCTATGTCATGATAGAGATATCCTGCAGTCCTATAGAGCTGTTCAGCCTGGTCGCTCTGTACTCATTGCTGATGGTACTCATTCCCCGATCGTCGGTCAGGGGGAGACGGATTTGCTGCCCTCTATGCACTTACAGAATGTTTTACATGCACCAGAATTCTCTATGAATCTATTATCCATTAGTCAGATTACTAGAGATTTGCATTGCCGTGCTATATTTGATCCATCTTCTGTTATTTTTCAGGACATACTAACGAGCAGGGTGATTGGCTGTGGTTCTGAGCACAATGGCCTCTATCGTCTTGTACGGACCTCGTATGCTGGAGTCTCACTACATTCTCAGGGCTCCGTCTCACCATATACCTGGCATCTTCGATTTGGTCACCTGCCACTACAGAAAATGCGCCACCTCCTGCCTCAGATATCTCCGGGTTCGTCTTTTCGTTGTGAAGCATGTCAGTTAGGGAAGCACCATCGGTCCAGCTTCCCCAGTCGTCAGGGTCGGAGTAGTCGCTCTCCATTTGAGTTATTTCACATAGATATTTGGGGTCCCAGTCGTGTCCCATATCATCAGGGGCACAGGTTTTATCTAGTTGTTGTTGATGATTTTTCTAGAGTGTCCTGGACTTTTCTTCTCAAAAATAAATCAGAAGCAGGAAGTGTTATTCAAAATCTTATTAATGAGGTTCAAAATGTTTTTTCGTCTACTGTTAAGTATGTGCGTACTGACAATGCCTTGGAATTTTGCACTCGTTCTCTTGCTCGCTTCCTTTCTTCTAAAGGTATTATTCACCAAACCACATGTGCATACACATCTCAACAAAATGGTGTTGCAGAACGAAAGCATAGACACTTTCTTAATATTGCTCGCACATTACTTATTCAAAGTTCCGCACCCTTATCCTTTTGGGGGGATGCTATCCTTACAGCATGCTATCTGGTTAACCGCATGCCTACAACTGTACTTGGCGAAAAGTCTCCTTTCTCTCTTCTATTTCCTGACAAAGAATTGTTTACACTTACACCTCGGGTCTTTGGTACTGTTGCGTTTGTCCACCGGTTATCTCCAGGACTTGATAAGCTCTCTCCTAGGGCTATCAAGTGTGTTTTTGTGGGCTACTCCAGGACACAGAAAGGATATCGTTGTTATGATCCCATTCATAACAAATACTATGTGAGTGCTGATGTTACCTTTTTCGAACCAGTCATGTACTTCTCCCCTGCAGGTGACAGACTGATCTCCTCCACATCCACGGACTCTCAGGTCTATGTGCCTCCACCTCCAAGTCTGAGTCAATCCTCTAATCCACCTCCACCACCACCACCACCTCCAATTATACCATTTCCTAAGTTCTATACAAGGCGAACAGGGCCAGCTCAAGCTACATGCCAACCATCCAGCACGCCTCAGGTATGTTCTGATGTTACCACTAATGATGGATTAGCCAATGCACCGGTGCAGGAGTCTTTACAACAGGAGGAGGATCCGCTAGTCATAGATGATCTTGATCGGCCTATAGCTCAAAGGAAGCCAAGGCGACAGTGTGCTTCGTACCCGCTTGCCTCTCAAGTCTCATTTCATCGTCTCAATGGGGACTTCCAGAAGTTTGTAGCTGCTGTCTCGTCTGTTGAGATTCCACGAACCTATCAAGATGCCATGAAGATTGATTGCTGGCGTCTAGCCATGGAAGAGGAGATGCGTGCTCTGCAGTCTCGAGGGACTTGGTCTCTTGTTCCCATTCCTTCAGGTGCCCCCGTGGTGAGTTGCAAGTGGATCTTTACGGTGAAATATCATGCGGATGGACGTCTTGATAGGTACAAGGCAAGACTTGTAGCACGGAGATTTACTTGGATACTTTTTCACCAGTGGCTAGACACTCCACTCTTCGCATCCTCCTATCTGTTACTGTGGTACGTAACTGGACCATTTTTCAGCTTGACGTCAAAAATGCTTTTTTGTATGGAGACCTACAGGAGGAAGTTTACATGCAGCAGCCACCAGGATTTGCTGCTGAGGGGGAGACTCAGATGGTGTGCAGACTTCATAAGGCTATCTATGGCCTTAAACAAAGTCCCCGAGCATGGTTCCAGAAGCTGTCTCAGCTAATTGAAAAACAGGGGTTCAGGAGATCAAATGCGGAATATTCATTGTTCATCCAGAAGACCCCTAGAGGTACATTTGTTGTTATGATATATGTTGATGACATCTTGGTCACAGGAGATGATGCTCAGGGGATTGAGATAACCAAGTCCCTGTTGGGAAACCAGTTCATTACGAAGGATCTGGGCACGATACGATATTTTCTGGGGATAGAGTTTGCACGAAATGCACAAGGAATGGTAATGACTCAAAGAAAATATGTCACGGACTTGCTAGCTGAAGCAGGAATGACTGGATGCAGACCTTCAAGTACACCTATGGACCCAAGCATGAAGCTGTACAATGATGATACCGAGGAGGTGGACAAAAGAAGGTACAGAGAGATGGTGGCTAAGCTCTTATATATTACTATAACTCGATCGGATATTGCCTTTGCAGTAAACCGGGTGAGTCAATTTGTGGAGAAGCCAAGGCAAGTTCATATGGATGCCTTGTATATGATATTGAGATATCTGAAGTCTTCCCCAGGCACAGGGTTGCTATTTAGGAAAGATACGGATCTATCTATTTCAGCTTGTGCAGATGCAGATTATGCAGGATGTCCAAGGGATCGTAAATCCACTTCTGGATTTGCTATCTTTATAGGAAGCTCTTTAGTTTCTTGGAAAAGCAAGAAACAGACTGTTGTGGCGAGGTCCAGTGCGGAATCTGAGTACAGAGCCATGGCACAAGCAACTGCAGAAATGATGTGGGTTAGAGCAGTCTTAGAAGATTTGACTGTAGATGTCCCCTTGCCTATGAATCTCCAATGTGACAATCAGGCAGCATTATTTATTGCCAATAATCCGGTTTTTCACGAGAGAACAAAGCACATCGAGGTGGATTGTCATTTTACTAGAGACATGATTCAGAAGGGCTTCATTTCCACCTCTCATGTCAGTTCAGAGGATCAGACGGCTGACATATTCACCAAACCACTGCTCAGAGGACCTTTCCAGAGATGTTCTTCCAAGCTGAGCATGATAGATATCTATGCTCCATCTTGAGGGGGAGTGTAGAGACTTATATATATGTTACGTTTTATTGTTCCGTAATTTCTATTTATATTTTGTAAGACTCTGTAATTTACCCAAGGGTTTTCTCCCTATATAAGAGACCCGAGGGCTCTATGGAATAACACAACAGAGAGTATCGATTACTCTAACACTATAATTAATTAAGCCTCGGTCAATGATTTAAGTCAAGATTTCTTTTTTTTGTATCAACTCCATGTTTTTTTCCTATCCCTTTTTGTTTTGCAATGGAAGATTGTAAAGAACTTGTTCCATCTTCCAGATCCATGAAGGGGTTGGGTCCTATTGTCAAGAAACAGAAAGGAGGATTATAATAAGGAATATGAGCGCTCAAAACCCAATCTGGCTAACAAAACTAGAATGAATGCGTTGTGGATCACCCGTGGAAGACATAGATCATATGTTTTTCACGTGTCCTGGTTCTGTTGAAGTATGGCAGAAGGTAGATTGCCCAGAGTTAAGTTGGACGAAGAAGTCATCATTTTGGAACTCAATCGACAGAGGTAGGTCAGGCTCTGAGTAAGGGAGAGTGAAGGCTTGTGCGATCATTTGGGCCTTATGGCTGGCTAGAAACGACGTCATCTTTGAGGGAGGTTTTACTTTTAAAATGTAATTGGCTATGCCAAGGCTCTCTATGAATCTTGACGGATGTAAAGTTTTTATTAATTTATATATACGTAATTTTTTAATGGACCTTTAAGGGAGGTCCATTACACCTTTCTCTAAAAAAACTACAATGAAGGCATCATGGAAATAGAACAATGCTTATGCCAAGTCGTGGCTAACATGCTCTCTTTCATTGGAAAAGGCAAATGGCATTCTTGATCAATCAAGAGGAACAGCAAAGATGATGAGGAACATCTCGACCATAACATATTCTCAAGTCAAGAATGAAACTAAGATGCTACAATTCCGTCATGACATGCATCTCATTAAATAAGTTGATCGTCCTCTGCATGCATATTATGTCACCTTAAGAGGCATGTTTGAGAAGCTACATAGCTACCTTCCTCCATGTGAATGTGGCGAGCAAAGGATACACATAAACATGCTTATCGTAAGTAATTTTCTTGCATGTTTTGATCTGATCTATGATTTAGCCCATAATCAGCTCCATACCAGTGCCACCATACCACCAATTGAGGAAGCCTAAAGCAAACTTAGCAGGATTTTCATCCATGTTTCTAGCTTACAGACTTCTTATGCTATGATCACATCATGTAGCAGACGAGGATTCACATCTAGCAGTGGTTGCAGAGGTGATGGTCATGTACACGTTGTGGAGAAAGATGAGAGAATGAGTTGCTTATTATATAGGTTATAGGGGTTCTTATATAACGTGTAACTCTAAGGAGCAAAAAAAGAATTACAATGGTACCCTCGAAGGGTTACGAAATAAAATAAAGTGGCTAACAATAATTCTAACAATCCCCCTCAAGTTGGAGCATATCTATCGATCATGCCCAACTTGAAAATAAGCTCAGACTCACGTTACTTGGATATTGCCTTTGTGAGAATGTCAACAAGCTAAAGGTCAGTAGACATATGTGGAGTGCCAATCTTCCCTTGACGTACACCGTCATGTATGAAATGACAATATGCTTGGTTCTTTCATGAAAGACAAGATTGGTAGCAATATGTGGCAGATTTGTTGTCACAATACAAAGGAACAGGGGTAGTTGCAGAAAGATCAATTATTGTCAAGAAAGATGTCAACCAAGTAATCTCACATGTGGCATGAGCTATTGTCCTATATTATGATTCAGCATTTGACCTAAGATACAACGATCTACTTCATGCTCCGTCAGGTAACCAAATTTCCTCCAATAACATAGTATATATGGTGGTGGATCACCTTTCATCCGAAAAGTTAGCATAGTTTGCATCAGCATAAGCAGTAATATCGGTGCGACCATTGGCTCTGTAGAAAAGACCATATCCAGAAAACCCCTTTAGATAATGGAGTATCAGGAGAACTTCCTGGTAATGATTGTAGCATAGTCTGTCCATGCGTTGGCTTGCCCTACTGATAGTGTATGATATATCAAGCCTAGTAACAGTGAGGTAAAATAGTTTACCTACTAGGCTTCTATATCGAGTAGGATCCTCAAACTCAAGATCTAGAGAAGTGGTATACTTCTATGCCTCCACTAGAATGTATGATGGTTTGCACCCGAGTAAACATGCCTCTGTAAGAATGTTCATGCAATATTTCCTCTGTGTCAGATGTAACCCTTCTGTTGTATGGATAGTGTATCTGACCAAGGTCCTTGGTGGCAAACACCTTCTGAAGGAAGGCCTTGGTCTATGCAATTTCTGTTTTGTCAAGACTAGTTACCACCATGTCATCAACACAGACATCCAATATCGCAGTCCCAATGGCCCGTCGTCTCACAAAGATGGAATAATATGATGTCATCTTCTAGAACCCAAGAGAGTCAATCTCAGTAGTGAGTCTGTCAAACCAAACTCGTGAACTTTGCTTCAGACCATAGATAGCCTTGGAAAGTCAACATATACGCTCCCCCTCGACTGAGTACCTAGGTGGTTACATCATATAAACCTCTTCCTCAAGATCGTCATAAAGGAAGACATTCTTCACATCAAGTTGGAATATCGGTCAAATGGTGTTGACTGCAATAGATAGGATAGTGCGAACAGAGCTCAATGAGACCACCAATGAGTCTCAAAATAATCCATGTCATATGTCCGAGTAAAGCCCTTTGCCACCAATTGTGCTTTCAATCTATCAATTGTTCCATTAAGAGACTGTTTGGTCGTAAAGACCCATCGACATGCAACCGATTTCACACCACGTGGGCAAGCACTAGATCCCATGTCCCTCTGGATATAAGAGCATCTATCTCCTCGTCCATAGCCATCTTCCAACCATGGTCCTGCATCACATTATTATGATAACATGGAACATTGATCGTCATCATGACATATGTAAAGTTTCTATTGCCACTATAAAGATTGCAAGTGGAAGTGAAAAAAGAGATCGAATGATAAGTACATTGCCTCTTAGCTCGTCGGAGAGCTATAAGAACTGGCGGAGCATCCAAACGAGTAGTGGGAGGGACATTCAAAGAAGATACTTGCAACATATTCATTGTTATCGACATTCTTTCTTTTGTAGACAATAGGCGGTGGTGGTAACTCCAAGGGTATATTACTGACGGATTGTATGAAGAAACTAGTCTGTTCAAAAAAGGTGACATCAACAAAGAATGGTAATGATGCCCCATAGGGTCATAGTATCTTATACCTCTTTTGGGTCCGAGAATATCCGAGAAAAACACATTTCACTGCACGAGCAGACAGTTCATCTATAGTATGAAAATTGTAAACAAAAGTTGTACATCCAAAAATCCGCAAAGGTAAGGAAAAAGGTGTCTCATCAGGGTAAAAGTAATGAAAGAGGAGCGGTTCATTGTAGGACATACGAAGGTACCCGGTTTATAAGATGGATTGCAGCAATGTTCAGAAAAACGGCCGAGTAAGCCGCATACTCGGCCGCATACTCGTACTCGGTAGCCTTGTCGCTCCGAGTATGATGAAACGGCCATGTATGCGGGTTGACCCGCATACTCGGCCGAGTATACCCCCTATGCGGCAGCATACTCGACCGCTTTTCTGATAGAACTTTTTTATTTAATCTAAAATTAAATAACCCCACCCGCATGAACCGCATACTCCCCGCATAAAACCGCATACTCCCCGCATAAAACCGCATACTCTCCCGCATAAAACCGCATACTCCCCACATACTCTCTCGACTGAGAATATTGCCATAATATTAAATATTTATTTATATTTTTAATAATAAAAAATATCAAACCGCATAAAACTGCATACTCCCCGCATACTCTCCCGCATACCGCATACTCTCTATGCAGTGACCCCTCCGACTGAATACCGCATAATGCCTTCCTGAACATTGGATTGCAGTAAGAATGGCATCCCCCAGTAAGTCCTAGGAACCTTCACGTGAGAAAGAAGATACATGGTGATATCAAGAAGGTGACGAAGTTTCCTCTCAGTAACTCCATTCTGTTGAGAGGTATAGGTACATGGCGTTGGACGGATAGTACCCTGAGAATCAAAAGGACACCAAATCACACTGAGTGACTTCAAGCGCATTATCAATCCTCAAAATCTGAATAGGAGAGAATGCAGTCTTAATAATCTGAAAGAAAATTTTAACAATCTTATTAATCTGTGATCTATCTTTTATTAGGTAGATCCAAGAACATATGCTATAATCATCGACAAAAATAACAAAATACTTGTGACCACCTATAGCACGGACTAGATAGGGTCCTCAGATGTCACAGTGAACCAACACAATAGAAACAGAACAACGAGGCTCAACTCTCGTAGGAAAGAACATCTTATGATGTTTCTTGAACTGACAAGCCTCGCATTCAAACAACTTCAATGGAGAAAGTTCGGGGTCCATCATGGAAAGAGTTGTACCAGATGGATGACCAAGACGGAGATGCCACATAAGGGGGTCAAAAGAGATCGACACATCACCAGCAAATATAGAATCTGTAGGAAGTCAAGATAATAGAGTCCATTCTTTGCATGTCCCCCACTAAAAATCTGCATCATCTGGGTGTCCTGAAAATAGCAAAATAGCACATCAAAAATCACATGACAATGTAGTTCAGTATACAGCTTATGAACAAATAGTAAGCTCAAAGGGAAATATGGGGTACAATGAACCCTTGTAAGATGGAGTCTAGAAGAGAACTCCATAGTCCCAACAGAGGTAACTGTGGAATGAGCCACATTGTCTATTCAAACAGACTTCACGATGGTGAAGTCTGAGAAGAGGTCAATAAACTACTTTCTCATGTCAAATGAGTGGATGCAACAGAGTCGATGATCCAGGCAGGAGCATTAGCTGTCGTGGTATTGTCAATGGTACATGGCGGAATGGTTAGATGAGCAGTAGGAGTAGCCTCACAGAATGTAGAACCAATGTTATAACATCTCCACTAGGCATGAATACTCGGAGGTTGAAAGTTGGACAATATGCCCAGTAATGTCTTATACAGGTGCCTTTGTTGTTGTGTAATCATAATCAGATGCCAAGTGAGCATATGTTGGCATGCGAAACTTCTTCCACTTCTCAGAAGGGTGATTCATTTTTTAACAGTGACTACAAAGAATACGACTATAACCATGACCAGAGTCACGACCATCTCTGTTGGAACCACCATTGTAGCTAAAGCGACCTCATCCTAATGAAGCCATAAACGTTGTGTTCTCCACAAGTTATGGAGGTTGTGTACGAACATTGAAATTCTCAATAGATGTCCAAATGTGATTTTGATGAACAGAAGTGTGTCTGATGTGAGGAATTGCTCCTTCGCATCCTGGTATCCTGGATGCATACCAGCAAGAAACATGCATGCTTACCATTGCTCTTTATTACATGTTTCATGCAGCAGACCGACTGAAATATGGCAAGTTCATCGTACAATCCGGTAAGAAGACGATAGTACTCCATCAATGTAGAGTCGCCATGTGGTGCAAACCAAATCCGCGTGTAGATGTCAACCAGATGTGACTTGGTCGTCTACTGTGAATATTCTATGCTAACTCTTTCATATCAACTTGGTTGTCTCCTTGAACGATGTGATTTGTAACTCTACATTATTAATCATCCAATTCATGACCAGATGGTTGTCTGTCTGCCAGGATTCCAAATCCTTGTCATCTTCCTTCGAGAGTTCCTTCATCAAGATGGAAATCTTCCTCTGACCGACGATGAATATCTTGAAAGACCAAGACCATCACATATTTATCATTGCCCTTAAGTTTGATAAAGGTACCATGCACCATCACATTGAATGTCAAAAAGAGGGTTTTTATCTCTGTGGTATATGTAGTCATCGTGGACAGGGATTGATATATGCAAGAGAGTTAGGAAAACTTCTAATCGTGCATCAAGTGCAGTGTTGACACCTAAATAGTTGGGTTGTCGGTGCCCCGATGAAGCCCTAAACAAGGGTTGGATATCCCGACGAAGCCCTAAACATTGGTTGGCGGAGGTCTGGACTCGAAGCCCTGATCCATATGGGTTGGAAAGGCCCTAACAGAGGGTTGAAGTTGCCCTGATGAGGGGTAGGAACCCTAGCAGAGGGCTGGAGAGGGTTGGAGGTGCCCTGGCAGAGGGTTGGAGCCCTGGCGGTGGTCTGATACCACCTAACGGAGGGATGGACAGGCCATTGGCGATGTCAATAAGGCCCTAGTGGCATGGAGATGGGCTAATAACCCTGGGCAACGCCGCCCAAGCTGCCTGGTGACATGCAAGACCTTGCATGGAGCCCTAGTTGGAGAGGAGGGATATTGCAAGGAGGAGCATGGCGGGGCTTCTGGTGGCGGACGGGAGGCTTAGGTCAAAACCCTGATCTAGGACCGTTGCTCTGATACTATGTCGAGAAAGATGAGAGAACGAATTGTTTATTCCATAGGCTCTAGGGGTTCTTATATAGATGGAAATACTGCTTCAATCTAGTCTCTATATCCTTCTGAGTAACAAGTACATAAGCTTTCTCATCCTTAATGCATTTCACTTGAGAAAGGTCTTTGGTCTTTCTTTCTCTTGCTTTGGTCAACCTGAATGTATCCTTCTGGCCCTCCTTAGAGTCGAGAATTTCATATAAAACTTCATAAGCTTTTGACTTAGCTTCGTTTACAGCCAGCCTTCTTTGCTTCCTTCTTCGTTATTTTGTAATTTGTGACAGTTTCCTTTGTTCTATTCGTAGACATAGATTTAAAGCATGCTCCTTTAATTTTGAGCTTCTCTTGCATCCTCCACTCCACCACCAAGCCTTCTTTTGGCCTAGAGCTCCTTTTTTTACTCGTCTAGCATCTATTTGGCTACCCTTGGGATACAAGATGTTACTACCTACCACATCTCGTTTGCACTTCCGCTACAATCCCAAGATAAGTCTTCTAAAATCTTCTCCCTAAAGCTTGACTGCTTCAGTTGAAAATTCCACCATCTAGTTCTAGTGATCTTGGAAACCCTCCTTTTCTTTACCAGCTCTTTTATTTGCGCATCCATGACTAACAAGCGGCGTTGGGTTGTCAAACTCTCTCATGTCATTACTTTGCAAATGCAACTGATCTCTTCTCCTCAACGCAAAGTAATATATCTGTGTTCTAATCATGCCACTCTTATAAGTAATTAAATGCTCCTCCCTCTTTTTGAAGAAAGTATTTGATATGAAAAGATCATAAGCCGTTACAAAATCCAGAATGGCTTTTCCCTCTTCATTTCTATCCCCGAAGCTATGGCATCCATGAACACTAGCATACCCTGAAGCATCATTTCTCACATGTCCACTAAGATCTCTACCCAGGCAAATCATCTCTTTGTGGGATTCCTTGCAAAATCTTATCCAGATCCTCCTAACTTGTTTAATCCTTTCATTAAAACCAATTTGCGGTGCTTAAACTGAGATGATATTCAGAATTTCTTCTTCAAGCACCAATTCTAGTAAAATAATTCGATCCCTGAATCTTTGCACATCAACCACACAATCCTTAAAATTCTTATGAACAATCACTCCAACACCATTTCTACCCTTGTCTTTACTTGAATACAAAAGTTTAAAGTATGTCTTCTCTATCTCCCTTGCTTTCTCTGCAACACATTTTGTCTCTCTTGGAGACATAGCATCTGAATCTTCATTTTTTTCCATCATATATACTATCTCCATCAATAAACCAGTCAAAGTGCCAATATTCCAACTACCTATCCACAACTTCCTTTACAATCTCTTTTGGACTAACTTCTTTACTCGCATGCATCCATCATGCAAGAACCCTTGTAAATTTTGGACTGCATCCGAGCAGGGATGAAGCGGAACTAGCTTATTTACTCGCATGTGTTCCTCATGCGAGAACCTTGCATATTTAGAACTACATCCGAGCAGTGATGTAGCGGTCCTTACCAATTTTTCATTGAATTTGAGCGATGCAACGCGTCGCAAGTAGGAAATGTCCCAACAAAATCTAAATGTTTGTTTAAATCACTGTTGAAAAATGTGTACTTCAAAAATCATTTTATGTGTACTTTAAAAAATATCAATAAAATTATTCTTTTTCTCACTTAAACAATTCGAACAGGTCGTCATATAGTGACTATGCATTATAGTAAGGAATGTGCAACAAATATTTGGCTTTGTGTTGCTTACATTTTAATAATTTTAATAAATGTTTATTCATATTTAATGTTTACTTCTTAATATAGAAAAATTAATCTCATTAATCACCCTAATACAAATCGTAAAGGCTACAACAACAACAAAGCCTTCTTCCACATTAAGTAAGGCTATATGGATTCTTTGTCTCCATTCAATTCTATTTTGGGTCATTCTCGATCTTAGATCCAAGTAATTAAGATCTTTTTGGATAGTCTCCTTCCAACAAGTCATAAAAATTACTAATAAATTAAATAAATTTAAATAAGTAAAGGGATTCTTAACCCATGAACTCTGGAATCTTTGTAAATTACCTTCTCGACCTTATAAACATTGTTATTATTCCCTTGACCCCGTAAAATTGCTAACTCTTACCGTACAGACTATGTGGTAAACTCTCATCCATTTGGTTGTTTAAACTAACCAAATTCCATTAATTTCTTTTGCATAATACATATTTTGTTTATCAAAATTACAAAGGGTGTCCTCCTTTCTTTCTCCCCCCATCCCCTCCTCACCTCTCTTTCCCCACCCGCTACCAATCTCCACCCACCTCCTCGACCTCCGCCCCTCCACCATATCCATCCTTCAACCCTCACCACCACCAAGCCTGAAGCCCCGTCGCAGCCCCATCGACCACCCTAGCCAACTCCTCCTCTATCACCCAATGTCAACGTATGAAGCCTCAAACACCCTGCAAAGCCCCATCGCTTGCAAATACCCAATCCCCCCCCCACCGTTCCCCATCGGTCTCCCCCATCGCCCCCATCTCTCCATCGCTCTCCTCCTCCTGGAAATCATTGATCCTGAGACCCATTGATACCTATTGCCCCTAGCCCCAGCCCCCAACCCCCCGTCAATCTCCATCCCACGCCTCGATCGCTCGACCCCAGTCTGATGCAGCGTGAAATAAATAAATGGGGTTTAATTTACGTATGTTTATTTAGAGTTATTTTATTGCCGGCTAATTGAGTCATTGTAATTTTATTTTAAATAATGAGATCGCACGTGATCTTTAATCAATTAGTTAGTCGGTTATATTAAGCAATTAGTCAGCTAGAGATATTTAAAGTCCAAATTAGAATTTTTATTTTATTTTGATTCCATTTTTTTATTTTATTTCCCTTAGTATTTTCTAGTCCCACCCCTATTATATAAAGGGGATGGTAGTCATTTGTTTAGAGTAATTTAAAGTTAATTAAAATTGAGATTTTATCTCATCTCTCTCTCCCTCTCCCTTCTCTCTCAACGCGATCTCCGCGCTTTTTCTTCCTCAAATCCCTCACATCCAGCGAGCCTTCTCTCATTTTCCCTCTGATTTCTTCCAACAAATATTTTTTCCACCATAAATTTTGATTTGCATCAATTGGTATCAAAGCATGGACCTCAGATCGTCCTCACAATCTGAAGATTCTTTCATGCATTCGCGTACACACAAGGTCAGAGCATCCCATTCAACACGTCGTCCAACATGGGCTGAGGACGAAAAGGTGTTGTCTGTACTGCTCGAGATTCAATTGAATCTACAAAATCTATCGAAGTCATTGAAAGATCCAACGATTATCAAGTCTCTGAAACAACGATCGGAGAAAGCCATCCTGCAGTTGTTGTCCAGGAGGTCTCTCAGCCAACCCGCCCTTGTTTTCGACCCTATCGACAACCGTAGCCCTCTCGCGAGTCCCTTACGCCAACCCCACACCTCTGCCCCCTCCCCACAACCCCTTCTGCCACCAAAACAACCCCGCCGCACTCCCCTTCCACTGGCAAAATCTAATATGTGCTTGTTCTCCAGCACGATTCCGATCAATTGACGTCGATGGAATTGACTCCACCAACCCCCGCAGCCCCCTCGCAAGTCCCCTACATCACCCCCACACCTTTGGTTCCCCTGCTGACCCCTTTCGCCGCCCACATTCCCTCCCTCCTCCATCTTCCGCACCACCACCCCTACCTCCCTCAACCAACACCGCAAGATTCCATCACCTCCAGCGCACTCCGCTGACGTCGACGCCTCCCTCCTCTCTGACTCCCATCCTCCAACCCCGTCAAATCTCCCTCTCACCCGTGCCGCCGCCACTCCTGCTCGCCCCAACATTGTTGTAACGTCGCCGCAACGCTGCTGCAACGTCGTCGCCATCTCGCAAGCCACCATTGGACCTCCATCTTGATGTTGTCGGTGCGATTGTGCCCCCATAGTCCCCGACCAGGTACGACCCAGGCTGCCCTCACCTCACCGTCATCACGCGCACGGTAGTCGTCACCACCCCCTGCTCCCACCTTGTCCTCGCCGCCGCCACTTCGTGGATGAAAAAAAACCCTAACGTAGGGTTTCTCATCAATGGGATTCGAAACTAGGGATTTGAGATTGAATTGGAATAATTACAGTGAAGCCCCTCCTCCCAAACATTTTTATCTAAAGGGCAGGTTGGAGAACTTATCTTACGAGTTTCATTGAAGTGAAGGTGTACGAATTTTGCATTCACGTCTCACTAAGGATAAATATTATAATAGGAGAGTTAAAGGGAAGAGGAGTGGACATCAAGGCATTCTGATGGTATGCCTCTAGGAATATCCGGTACTTCCAACTTTATGATTGACTCCCATACCTTGTTCAGTGGTCAGGATCGTACTTAGAATTGAGAATATAAAGCTAATTGCCAGTATTTATGCCTCGATCCTATTAGAATTAAGATTAATTGGTCTCCCTATAAAAGAATATGTGGGCCAGCTATTTTAGTCACATCTTCTCTCACCATTATCCAATGGTTTCTATCCTCCATGGCCTCTCCAAAATCCATAATTCCACCTATGAAGATGCCAAACCAATTTTTCCTACACCGCAACTTGGTGAGAATCTCTACCACGACATGGAAGCCTACATATACACCACATAAGTTCTTCGATCATTATCCTCTCTAACTTGAAAACGACTCCACGAGGATCACGACAATGGCTCAAATTCCACTACATGCGCCTCATCTCTTTTTTCTGCACGAATTACTAAAACATTGCAACTCTAAGCAAAGCAACTCATCGGGAGATGAGTTTTTTCGGAGCGACGGAGAGCTGATGCAGCGTGAAATAAATAAGTGAGGTTTAATTTATGTATGTTTAATTAGAGTCATTTTATTTTTAATTAATTGAGTCATTACAATTTTATTTTAAATAAAGAGAACACATGTGATCTGTAATCAATTAGTTAATCATCTATGTTAAGCAGTTAGTCGGTTAAAGATATTTAGAGTTCAAATTAAGATTTTATTTTGATTTTATTTCTTTAGTATTCTGTAGTCACACCTCTCTTATATAAAGGGAATGGTAGTCATTTGTTTAGGGCGGTTCGGAGTTAATTAAAATTGAGATTTTATCTCATCTCTCTCCATTTCCCTTCTCCCTTGACATGATCTTCACGCTTCTTCTTCCTCAAATCTCTCGCATCCGATGAACCTTCTCTTCTTTCCCCTTTGATTTCTTCTGCCAAATATTTTTCCACCGTAAAATTTCTGATTTGCATCACAGTCCCACTACCTCCAGTGCCCCCAGCCCATGTGCCTCCAGCCCGACTAGTTCCATATGATCATCTTTCACAGCTTTGATCTCTGGAAGAAGATCTGGAATTGGACGGAGGACCTATACCATCTCCCTTATGTCTCCCCCTACGAGGACATAACACACTTCGACTAGTGTTGCACGAGATCCTACATCCCATGATGTCAAAGATGCTGGAGATGAAGGATCTGATCGTAGTGGCACAGCATGTGGGGATTGTGAAAGGTGTGAAGAAGACGATGGTGCAATACATGGGGATATTCTATCTGTGTAATAAGCTCGGTGTGCAGATGGTGGTGATGAAGGAGACGTTCAGGAAGGATCTGCTGGTGGAGAAACATCCTGTAGTGAGATTGAGGTATAAGTACATGAAGATTGAGAAGAGGGATTTTGAAGGTCGTGGTTGTGCAGGTGAAGAATAAGAGGATGAAGAATGGGGGAGGAGAAGGAAGGAAAGAAGGAGATGGAAGATCCATCGTCTGATTTTCTTTGGTTAGATTAACTCAAGTTTAACTCAAGCAATTGACTCCAATAAAGTTAAAGTTGAAGGTAGGGTATGTAGGTTAAGAGTTAGCAACTTTATGAGGTTGATGGGATAATGACAATCTTTACAAGGTCGAAGATAATTTACAAAGGTTCTAGGGTTCGTGGGGTAAAAACTTTCATAAGTAAATGTTAAAGTTGAAGTTATATAATCAAATCTATCTAGAAGCTCTGAGCTTGATATATTGTGTGTGCGGCCTAATATGTGACTATACATACCAAATAGGTGTCCAAGATCACATAATTTCATGCACGGAGAATGTGGTTCGGCTCACCTACTGCAGAGGCATATGCAGGCACATATGCAATTCATGTGATTGTATTCGGAAAACTAGCATTAGTGATTCATTTAAAGCAATAATGTTGAATTGAAAAATCATTCAAAGAAGCTGGAGTAAAATGGGTTGTTGATCCCCTTTTAGACTCTAATAAACAATAGATGTTACATTTTGACTTTTGGGTTTTCTCGAGAGAATAGTAAATGAGCATCTAATCTTATGGATCTCTTCAATAGAGGAGTAGAGTGGGAAAAGCTTGGCCGGTTTCAAAGGCATTTACTAAGCGCAAATATCGCGATTAAACAGAAAAATCTAACTGATAGATAACATGTCAGTCCTAAAAGGGAATAATATAGTGGTGCAATGATTCTTGTCTATCTACAAACTTTTCTTAATATAAGATGCTAAACACCCTTTTCTGATCCTGCATGCCCCTCATCTGATACAAAAGGTTTTTAGGGAGATCCCCCACATATATGTTGAGCTTGAGAGTTACCATTTTTTAGAGTTAGGATATTGGTGCCAGATAATTAATAGAATCAAACAAAAATCCAATTTTCTTTGAATTTAGTAAATGACAAAGACCAATATATAAGACCTTGTGCTTCTCATTTGCTCTTGAGAAGAATTAGTCAAATCATCATCGGATTGGTCATTTGTCCTTCGGAATAAGAAGCATCGATACGAGAACCACATAAATCTTTGGGCTTTTGCAGTAGACTGTTTTATTCTTATCTTCTTATATTATTCTAAAATATCAGTGTAATGAAGAGCAAGAATGTCCACTGGAGCCCGTCTGACCAACTTTTTGCATCATTTTACAGCAAAGCACTCAATTATTGAGAGAGATTATCAGTTTATAAAAGAAAACAACACACGTCCATGAATACACTCAGTTTTAGTTTCAGTTGTAAACTCAGTTCGACAACTAAAAACTCCTTTTTACTTTGTATAATAAAATGACATGCTCAAATCAGAACAAATTCAACCAAATGAATTTTCAGCTGACTAGGGCTTGCATCTATTACCAAAAGAAACCTTAAATGACATATGGTCAACTAAATAAAAGAATACCAACAATAGAAAGACAAACGGGAATCCCCTTCACCTTTAGAATAATATATGAATCTCCGGTGTAGAACTTTCCATGGTTGGCCTTGGGAACGGGCACAGGACGAAAGTTTTCAATGCGCCAGATCTCCATCCCACTGCTCTCATTCAGGAAATACCAAAATGTATATGGATCCAAATTTAAATGAAAATACTACCGATTTTCTCATATTAATTCCAAAAACCAGAGAGATAATGTTTCCAAATGAGATTTCATAAAAGATAGACAAAATATTATGATGACGGACAATTTATGCAGTGAAAATTTAGCACAAAGAGAAGTGTAAATGATGTACGTATCATAAGGAAAATCATCAATGGAGACCAATCAAATCTTGTTTCTTCCGCAGATAGAACTCAATGAAACCTGGGATTGAACAGGCAATATGTGAATTCTGGAGTAAACAAAATTATGCTATGAGGTGATACTTGTAACTATATGAAAGAAATTTTGTCTTGGAAAAGAGAGAGATGTGTTAAATAAAAGAATAACTCTATTTTCATATCCATGGATTTATGTTCAATAAAAGAATAACATATGCATTGTTTGCAACAGGTTTGTGGCAGTGACTACCGTGAACTTAAGACCTGTTAACCAACAAAGAAGCAGATTGATCATGAATAGCTATCCAAATGAAAAGAGAAAAGATCAAATGATCGATAGCAGAGGGGAAAATAGAACTTCATAAAACTGTGCTAAAATTATTTTTCTTAGCTCATGGGAGTCATGGGACATGCAATGATGCCAGTTAAGGAAGCACCCATCTCCACAAAATTATAACAAAACCAAAAGTCCCATGTGGAAGAACTTCAAAATAAAAGGATACGGTTTCTGTCCAGCACCCTGGAAGGCGGAATCTACATCCTTCATTGATACAGCCATGGCTTCTTGCTTTACTGCCGCGGCCTCCGCAGACCTGACTTTGGCTACAGAGGCCCGAAATGCCTGTAATCATATAGTCCGTGCAATCGAGATCCCGTCAATCCCAAAAGGAAAAATAGAATCTATCATGCAACAATAGTGATCACTTCGATTAAAATGAAAGAAATCAGACAATCCATTAGAAAAGCATCTGCTCAAGAACAGAGACAGCCAAATTTCGCTTGAACCCAATTGAATTATCAGAAATTAGCGAGGATTCACCGATCCATCAGCCGATCAGACTCCAAACACCACATGACAGCAAAGATCAGACTCCGAACTACCAATCCATCATCAAAACAACCACAGGAGACCAAGAACGTTGCAACATAGGGAATCCGACAGATCGGAAGCACAAAGATCGAAACATCAGCAACACCCACCTCACCAACAGACCTCTGCTTCATCCCGACTGGATCGAATCTAGCTCCACCGAACCCAGGAAGTTGCACAGCTTCACCAGATCAGAAGCCACCCTCTCCTTCCCACCGAGGGTCAAAGCAAACAGCTATCTTATATACCGTATATTAAAAAAACCAAAAAAAAGAGAGTCGAAAACAACAAAACTCAATCCCCACAACCGATTACCCAAACCAAACAGTGAGAAAAGATCGCATCTTGCGGTCACTAACCAACCAATTAAGACAGACTGAATTAATGGGCATCGACAATGTAAACAAAAGAACCCAAAAAAACCAGTCACTCACCTCGCTGTCAAAGCCGGCGGCACGCTGACCAGGGAGACCAGAGATCAAAACCCTAACCCCGGAACCGATCGAGTGAAGGTGAAGGGTAGGGTGAATGACGTGCGAGCCACCAACAAAGCAAGGGAACAAAAAAGGAGCAAAGGAACAGTGCTGACGAGCTGTAATGGGTGCTAAAAAATCTTAGAGAAGAAAGACGGGATCTTTGCGTTGGAAATTAGTTGGGAAAATCGAAGGAGATCAGAGCTTTACTATCTACAGGGATAGATCTGAGATGGGTAGAAGTAGAAATCGAGGGAGACCGCGACCTTTGTCGTGTGGGAGTCCGAGTGTGGTCGGCCACCGGCCATAGGTGGTCTCCTGTGCTGCGTGTGGGACTGCCGGTGTGGTGCTCCGCGGATCAGCCTAAGGATTTGTGGGGTTTTGTAATTTTATGTGGTTGATCCTATAAATATCCGATATCAAATCGGTATCCTCGTATTTTCATCGTTCATTCGTGTACGGTTGATTTGAGACATAACGACTGATGTGAGCATGATATAATCAAAGTATACGAAAGTTCTCTTATTTTGATGTGAATTCACCTTACTTTCAGATTATCGATCATCCAAAGTTCTCTTATTGTGACGTAAAAGTCGTCTTACTTTGTATTCATCAATCATCCAAATAGAACATGTGCTTAACTCCGATCTTTCCGCTCGTATACTTAACACGGTGAGAGCAGCTAACTTCGTGATTGTTTTTGGACGATAACTATGTCATATTCTGTATTTTCAAGAATAATTAGAACAACGAGAAATAGGAGTAACTCGCATTTATTTCATTGTTATTCCACCAAAATAAAAAAATCAAAGAAATAAGAATCAAGAACATTTCAATCTCCCAAATATTTACATCACATGCAAAATGGGGAATATATTTAAACAAGTCAATGTTTGCAAGGGCAAAAAGTGTAACTATGCATAGTACATGGGTTTGTGCTAAAGCTCGATATTTATAGGAAGGTCTGTGTAAAAGCCCTTTGGTTTGTATATTTTTCTGTTTGTTTTTTTCCGATATTTTTGTTTTTTTGGTGGGGGAGGAGGGCTAATTTGGGTTTTTTATTTTTGTTTTGTATTTTTCTATTGATGAGTTTGTCTCAAGGAGGGAAAAGATGGGATTTGTAGTTGTATTGATGGATTTTAGTAGTATGGAATTTATTTATTTATTTATTTATTTATTTGCGGAGTGATGGGGTGATGTGTGTCCCATTTGATTACCATATGGGTTGTTTTTATGAGGCATGGGCAGGGGTAGGTGTGAATAAGGTAGGCACCACATAGTCGAAGGCGCAAGAATATTTCGTTCATGTTCGAGTCGCGAATACGTCAACTCTTTTATCAATGTTGATCGAAAATGTATGATTTAATATTTAAATTCCATTAATTTATTTTTAGGATTTTACATAATTACCCTTAAAGTTTTACCTTATTACACTATAAAACTCATGTAATCTTATCAACTCTTACACCACAACCTTTGTACAGGGGCATATGTGCTATATTTTTTAAGATAACTTACGTGAGTTTTATGTAAATATAAAAACTATGTTGAAGAAAACATCACAAAACGGCTTTATTTTTTCATTAAAATAAAAAAATTAATACTAGGAATTTGTTTTATGAAATCTGAGGTTTTGGTAATTCGTGGCTGACTTTCACAACAACTTTAAGTAGGTTTTTAGGGCTTGTTATTCAAGGATATATTTAATTAAAATATTTCTTATGAGGTTCGAATACACATACATGAAGAAATACATGTGTGTATTTACACTAAATGAAGGACAATACTGTGAATTTTTGTAAGAATGAAAGGGTATAAGTCCAATCCCAAAAAAGTAGGGATATGAGTGTTATTGGAAAAACTTGAAAGGGTGTAAGCGTAAAATTCTTGTATTTTTAGGTTTTATTCATCATTTCCTATAATGATTTCCCATTCTTAATTTATTTTTCTTTCGTTTTTTATCATCCATCTTCTCTATATATGTTCAATTCTTTCTTATTATCAAGAGCTTTTACACTTGTGCCCCTCCACGATTGTGTAATTACAATTATGCCTCTACTTTTTTATTACACACATGTCTTTATATTCTTACAAAATTCACAGTTCTGCTCTTTTGTAATTACATCTCTACCCCTATTTTATCAAAAAAAATTGATGGAAGTGTAACTTATGAAAGAATATGGGGGTGTAACTGAAATCACACAACCTCGAAGGGGTACAAGTGTAAAAAGCCCCTAATAATAAGTGAGAAATTGGACAGATATATAGAATGTGAATGATAAAAAGAAAGAACAAATAAATTGGGAATTTGATAATATTACATGATGGAAACGATGAATAAATAAAACCTGAAAACAATGGATTTTCCATCAAATATTGATTTTCTACCGGAAAAATAAACACGCCATATTCCTCCGAGTATTTATTACAATATATCCATATTATTATAAGAATGTAAACCTATCTCTTTCCAAGTATGGGCGTTGTTATTATAATAATATGACCAATGATAATGTCCAATCAAAGTTTTGAATAGTATAAGATCAAATAAAGAATAGTCCAACACTTTTTTTAATGGTTTTTTGAATGGGAATAGTCCAAACACTTGAGCTTGAAATTTTTTTACTGGATAAGGGGACGGAGGGGTTGAATCTGGGGCTAAAAATGAAAACAAATGTTAATATATTCTATCCCATCCGTTATCGTATTTGTTTTACACATATTTTAACATTCGTATTCGTATTCGTTTTAAAATAGATATGGATATCACTTTGACATTCGTATATTTGTTTTCATACGTAAGTATAATAATATATTTACTTATAATTACGTGTAACAATATTTTATGTTTGCATTCACCACTATTGATATAATTGTTATGAAAGTATTATATCCGATATATCTATTTTATGTGTAAACAATCATAAACATGTATATTTTAGTTATTTTATTAAATATTTAGGTTATTATTCGTATCCGATTCGTATTCGTTTTACATTCGTATACGTTTTCAAGGATATGGTAATACATTTTTCACATTCATCAATATTCCTACCCACATTCGTCTTCGTATTTTTAAATAGATCAGAATATGATTATACCTATATTCATATCTGTATCCGATCGTTTCCATCCCTGGTTGACCCATAATCTTTGGATTGAGAGCCTACTACTTCTACCACTAGATAATACCCTAATCTAAAATTGGCATAGAAATGGCACATGTAATCACATGCTTCTGAAGTACTTTTTAACACTTGTCCTTTAAATTCCTGCAATTACAATTATGCTCTTAATTTTTTGCAATAACATGTGTACCTTTGTATTCTTACAAATTTACAGTGTTGCCCATCTGTTGATGTAACATACGACATAAGTATACATAGGTATAATAATAAAAGGGTGGTAGCGTGAATTTTTAAAAATAGTGAGGCACAAATGTTAATTGCAAAAAAGGTAAGGATATGATTCAGAATCTCGGAGAAGCACAAGTCTAAAAAGATCCTAAATTAAAGTGCGATCAATAATTTAAAAATATATAATGTATAAAATGTTGACAATATCTTAAGGCCAAATATAAACAGTTTATATATTTATTTTTCAACATTTTGTTAATAGAAAATCTTGTTGACCTAAAAAGAAATTAACCTTTTAAGAAGTAGACGTTTTAAGAAGGTCTGGTTTTTAGTATTATAGCATCTTGAGGTATTCATTCAATTCTTGCATTAAAATGGAAAATTAATCTTTTTAGAAATCATCTAATAGCTTCTGCAACCATTTTCTGTCAGCGTTAAAGCATAAAGTTTGGAATCTCATATCCCTCTTGTTACATTTGAAAAAAGATGCTTTTAATTGGAAACCACGATATAGTTGATGTTCTTTTTTAAAAAATTATCCCTGATGTTGCATATATATAGTAATATAACAATAACAATAAATATAATTATGTGTTTTTTAAATAAAAACTTGATTAAATAGATGATTTCATATGGTTAAATTTGTGACGTTCATATAGTTCCCCTTTTCTGAATCGAGACCCCGACTCGCCTATTGTAGTTAATTACAACTTGTTTTTTGAAGATAGAAAAAATTATGGGGAAGGGGGGGCGAACTACCACCGGCCTGCCTCCCTCCCTCTCGCAGAACTCCCTCCCACAGCCCTCCTCCCTCCCTCTCGTAGATCTCATGCCCCCTGCCTCTCGCAGGCTGATCCTACCACACCTCCCAGAACCTCCACAACTCTCATGCACCCTCCCTCCCGCAAGTTGATCCTTCTGCGCCCCCAGAACCCTCGATTGCCACCTTTCCCCACCACCACACCATGCCCCACCGCCCGAGAAAAGAATTTTCCACCATTATCGTATAAATTTAAAGATCGGGACCCATTCTGAGATCTGACTTATAGATGAGGACCCAATTTGTAATTTATCCTACAAATTCTAACGAAAAGGTCACCAGTCGTCATTATATAAGCATTTCAACAATGAGTATGACATTTATTGCAAATCACAAAAGTAAAAGATCATTTTGAAAGAAAAAAATAATATTCATTATTGTAAATTTCAACCTAAAGAAATGTCAACAAATATTCAAATTATTAATCACCGTCAACTAAATTTTTTTGTTGTGCATCTGTAGATTTATTTCGCTGTAAAAGTGACAAATGTTTGCTATTTATATATTTAAATTCGGGGATTTTTTTTACTGAAACTAAGGAAAGTGAAATAAATGAAAATAGAGGGGACACGGGAGCACATGGACAACCAACGCAGACACTATCATTACATCAATTTGGGTCCCTTTCAGCTATTAATGTATAATAATTAACTTCCTTTCCGTGATCTTTAAGATAAGGATTTACACTTATGCCCTTTAGAGATTCTGTAATTTAAATTGTGCCCCTGATATTTTTACAATAACACTTATGCTTATATATTCTTACAAATTTCACAATTCCAATAACTATAATACAAAAGAGAATAACTATGAATTTTGTAAAAAATATAGGGCACACGTTTTATTGTTAAAAAGGTAGACATAATTATAATTACAGAATCTCCGAAGGGCACAAGTATAAAAAAACTTTAATAATCAATCAACCTTAACCGCTCTCCTTCATAACTTATGTTGAAATAAAATGCATAACACTACGGACTTACTATTATAGGCGATGATAAAAAAAAATTCCCCTTTGTGATCAAATGATGATCTCCTCTGATCAGAAGAGACGATCGCTTGATAGTGACCATCTTGTTTGATTAACATGGAAGAATGATGATACACGACCCTTTATTCACGCCAGAGGGGACGCGCTTTTTAACCTCCATTCTGATATGAGTAAGCCAGTCGCGACCGTCCCACTTGGCTAGATCATCCATTTGGTGAAATGTTCAGAAAGATTGTTATGGTGACCATGAGTGGATTGTCACTTTTGATTCGAATCAGACAGTCACGAGCTTTCGATTTGAATAGGTCATCGATCGTGGATGTTCATATTAGATTGTTACGACGACCATCCCATGATCTATAGAAGAAGACACCTTGATGTTTTAAGAGGGAGACGACGACAATTGATGATGGAAGTCATGAAGGACGGAGGTGTGTGCTCAATTAAATTGAGCAAACCAGAGGAGACGATCGTTGCAACCGTCCTTTCAAATATCCATATGAGGTGATATACATAATCCATATATTCTGACAATCTAGAGGGGATGGTCATTGGTATGGTCGTCTCACCTGACTTATCATAAGGACGACTGTGTAGGCCGGTCTCCTCTGACACACAGAAGGGAAAGTCGTCAAAGTATATCACAATCGCATGGGGATGTCTCCTTCAATAAATGGTCTTGTAATGTATGAAATCGCGCATCGAGATGTTAGATCAACTGGCCTTGACTCCTGACTTTGACGGGGAAGTCTCGTGAATAGAAATCCTTTTAACCCTTAGTAAATTTTGTAAGTTAAAAAAACAAATAATTTGTTTGGTTGATAACTAATTAAATAAAGCGAAGTCTATTACTATATATTAAGCAGGGATGTTGCTCCCCCGCCCATTAATTTTTTGTTCTAGAATTCCTATTTTGCCCTTGAATGACCCGCCTTGCTCCCTGTCTATCTTTTCCTTTCTACAAAAACTTAGGCATCCCCAACCTCCTTCTCCCTACAGCCAAGTAGATCGCAACTCCCGATCCAAATTCTACGGTCGATGTTGAACTCAACAAAAGTCTCCCCTCTCCTAACGAAACCCAACTCCACCCTAATTCCATCTTTCTACAAACCGCAACATTTTCATGTAGTTCAATCGTGAACAGAGTTTGATTCTTTAAAGCTACCCATATGCATATTTCTGTACTTCAATCGTGAACAGAGTCGGCGTTGATCCATGCCATGAATATCGTCAAGTTATGCTCCTCCCTTCAGTTCTTGGGATTCATCATGATGGTTTAGGTGCTCCCCATCAGCACAGCCACATACTATATGGGGGCGTTCGCATGTTATGGCATGTTCTGATCTTTGACGAGATCGTTGAATCGATCCTCGAGATCAACATCTTGATGGTCTGCTTCCATTTTTTGGTGAATTCCATGTTCTTTGGATATTTTTTGTCCATTTGTGCCTATCTCATAATCATTTTGATGCTATTAGATGGAAAGACGACGAGTGTTGATGTGAGTTTTTGGTGCTTTGCCTGGGCGAGGATTATTAAGATATTTCCTTAAGCTGCATAGTAGTGATGGGTGCTTAAGATAAGAAAAACAAGGAAAATACATACACAAAAGCTATTCTACAGAATCGGTGAAATATTTTTAGAACCTTTTAGGGATATAGTTAGCTCGGATAGTCTTTATGTAATGGTTTTTGAAAACTTTGATGCGTTCAGCTGGAGAGATTGTAGCATGTTTTAGATGAAATGGACTCTCTACAATCTAATATGATTGTTTGAAACTGTTTAGCCGGAGAGAATGCAATATGTTTCAGATGAAATGGACTCGGACTCTCTATAATCTAATATGAATATCGTAGTAACCAGACGAAGCATGTATGGTCGGAATCGCGATCAAGTAGTTGGTGTCGGAGTATAAATTTTCTTGCTTCTAGGATGAACGAGCAATCACGTGAAACACACTAATGTACATTGTTCATCCTTAACGAGATATTCCTCTACTTGGGCTGGGAGTTGCGATCTGGTTAGGTGTAGGGAGAAGGATACTGGCAAATTCAATCGGATATGAGCATATTCCTATTTTTATCAGTTTTTAAATGGATGCGAATGGTTTTTCTTATTTGGACCCCAACATATACGAATTACATTACAAATTTTTATTTCTTTTCGTATATGCATATGGTACATAAATTAATACAATTATATTCATATATGGTTGAATCCCTACATATATGCGTTGAAATTTCATATATGGGAAAACATTAAGTTCGTATATCCATCATGAAAGAAGATGCGTATATGACAAATAAGGACGTGCAAAGTTGGAATATTTCCAATATAACCATATCCTCATCCATCTTACTTTTTGATTTGAGTACCTATATTTATGTAGAAACATCTTTGCCTTTACTTCCTTAAAAAGATAGACGACATATGTTTGTTCCACATAGAGAGACGAGGATGCGTTTATGTTAGATAATAATATGATCATTATACATGTTGGTAGCGCAAAATTTGTGATTGTAAAGATTGTATGTGGTTATTCGTCTTATAAGCAGTTGTCCATCTAATTATAAATACACATTATCGACAATATGACTTTCGATTGTAATCCTATCATCACCGATCATCTACTTTCTTGACATACGTCTTAGGTGATATAGTTTTAGCTTAATTACAATAGCTTAGGTATAAGGTCAGCCGATTTATTTACTAGGTATATAACTTTAGGGCGGTAAATGTATATGAAACTTGATTTCCCGTGCGCTAATGAGATATTCCTCGACTGCAATACCAATTATGTTTGTGTCTCTCTTTCACTAACAAATGATATTGTATCCATGCTAAAATTTCAAGATAAAATAATAATTCTAATGAGTATGTTAGGTCCGAGACCATAAAAATCTACAACTCCTAATTCCTAAAATGACGTGTAATCGATCTGAAACAAATTTGAACATTAAAATCGTCAACTTCAGTTAGAAATATATGCACATTCGAGAATAGAGCTTACTCTTCTAATTTTCAAGACAGAGGAAAAGCAAATCCCATTGTAAAAATTCGACGAGCTCCACAACAACCTCTCTGAGTAATGCCCGTGTTTCGCTCTTGCAATAACAATTTATCTATTGGTATATTGTTAACAAGTAGCTGAAATAGTTATCCATTGACTTTGTCCATTGTAATCATTGTTAAATTAACAACACTTATTACAAATTATTAACAAAAATTATTACAAATTCATAACAAAAAGTCAAAGAAAATTGTCTTTACATCCATCTTTACCAACAAATATAACATTTCTTGTGAATTCCAAGATGCAATGATGATTTCATATTGAATAGTATTTGTTGTTACATATTTAATACAAGATACGTTAATAAATATTAATTTAGTCTTTGTCATAAGTCAAATTTGTTGTCGTCTAAAAATATTCGAAGTAATATATATAGTTATAAATCAATCACGTATGCATTCAGTCTTTACAATGTAACACTACAATAAGATACGAAGTTCATTTTTAAATTTTTCGATGTTGAAAACAAAAAAATATAATTGGATAATCATCATCAAATGAAGCAAGCATACATCTTTAACCATTCCTCCTCTTACTAATAGTACAAAATGCTCTTATAAATTATAGCCAATACCATGTATATAAGCAGTGATTTCAAAGTCAGAGGTTCATTGTAAAGGTTAATGGTACCTTCTTAACTTTATGTAAGGCAATGTTTGATTTTTTGTGAGTGATAATGGAAAAGTTGACAGATAAGTCACCCAAATTGTCACTCTACAGAAACTGTATTTGAGACTTTCACTATTATATGAAACTTTAGCAAGAACTATATCATTCATTTAAATGATAGATTTTAGAAGATAATTTTGCAATGTATAATTTATTTGTTCTTATATTTCTATTATCATATATTCAAGTATTCGTGATCCTAGGTCAATTTTGTTGTATTATAAAATTTGCAAATAAAATATAACTACTTAAATTTCATTCTTATAAATATAAGATATTTACAATGAAACAGAGCTATAACAATTGCTAATTATATGATTTATGGTAACACCTTTTGATATAAAAGAACTATTATCTCGCTAGATTACTAATATGTATAACTCTGGCTGTACATCACCAATTTGATTTTCTCACACGTGCAACGCACCGGCATCCACTAGTTATGGTGAAAGAGAAACAATGATGTGGGGGAACACCATACCAACATTTGTGGGGACCCTTTGTATTAATTTCTTTTCGTTTCCTAATTCCTAATGTTATGATATTTATAATAATGGATGATGGAAATAAATGGGAACAGGAAGAGAAGTGGTTGGAATAGACGAAGGAAACTGCAAAAGTACACGTCACTCTCTTTGTCTTCAATCACAACTTTCGGTGGGAATATTCCGCCTTTTTTGTTACTACTCTTTTTCCATTGCTTTGGGGGCAATTTGCATGCATCCCCAAAACAAAGGAAAGGAACGTAGAAGGGGAAAAACATAATATTCACTAAAAGGCCGTTAGGTAGAGGAATAATAGGAATGGATAAAGAAAGATAAGATATTGTTTCTATTCCGTTGAAAAAAAAAGATGATAATAAATAAGGAGAAATAAGTAACAGTTATTTGTTAATCTTGCTTCGGTAGAAGGGGGAGGATAAAAATGATAATTATTTGTATTTTTCTGCAAGAGAGGTCTTCGATGAAGAAATAGCAAGGAAACCTTATTCCTCATTTGACTCCAGAACCAAAACTTTGTCTCTCCTTATTCCTCAAACAAACAACCCTAATGGAAGGGTTTTATGTCTAAAATGATAGAAAATTGCAATGGCATATAGATTCCCTATATAGATCGAATGGCATAACATAAACACGTAGTTGACTAAGACTGTTTCTATCGACTGAGCTCATAGATAGGTCAAGATGACTTGAATCTTAATCCATTAGTTAGCTCAATGCAATTGTGTTTCTCTCTACAATCTCCTCCATTTTGGAGTCATAACCACAGTACCTCAAGGATAGGGATCTCGTTGTCCGATAAGCTAATCATCGAAGCCCTCGTATTCACACCATCACAATCATCGTCAGCAATCCTCTCTTTCTATTTACTATGCACTAAAAATTGTCTACCATCACTATACGATGAAATCTAATTTCACTTATAGTTGTAAATTCGTGAACTATCATGTTACATCCATATGGTGTATTTCTTATAGTATTTATTATTTATAAAATAACATTTTCATATATAATAAATTATCTTCTTCATTTTTATTTGATTTTTCGACAAAATTTCTCTTTCGAAGAAACTAAATTCCCACAAAAATTTAAAAAAAATTAATAAACCATTGTATTATTTGAGTACTTTCTATTTCGTAATATTAATTTAGTAAAGAATTTTTCACTGTGTGCCCAAAGGTGTGTTGGGCTGCATATGGGCTCAGAATCTATTTGTTCATTGAAACATGAAATGCATTAAGGTAAATCAAGTCCAATTTAAACACAATTGAAACACATGGTTGAGAGACTCAAAGTTACAACATACAAAAATCAATATTGTTAAATCAAACTTAGTCGATTCAAAGCTTCAGGGTGCACACGGATCAGATTGGATTGGATCCATATCAAATCGATCACACTTATTCTATCACATAGCCAACATCTTCCTCGCTTAAGATCCATTCGTTGATGCTAGTTACCATCCGCAATGGGAGCAAATCCACCGAAGAAGCTCCAGAACTCGGCAGCATCGCCTTCAGTCGCTGTCTCCTCATCTAAGCAATTGCATCGATTAAAAACTATTTAACTGTGTATTATATGCTAATCAATCTATGGGTCATCGGAGCAAGAGTGGACTCACTGTCCGCGACAATCACGTGGTCGCATGATCCTTCGTGGTATGTTTCCTTGATGTACTGCACAACCTCCATAGCCTTCCCCCTCTCCTGGATGGAAGACTTGGATCCATTGAACTGGAAGATCTTGAACTTGGTGTCCAACACAAAGATGTCACCATGGTTCAGCGAGGACACCGCCACTGGTACCTGCACCATGACGATCGACATCAATTATGTTCACAACAAATCGATGTATCGATGTGAACAACGGGTGGGGATCGGTTTTTTTACCTCCTTCACATGTACAACATTCTTGCCCCTGCAATGGAACAGCTGCGTCTCGTGCTCGTACGCATTTATTTCAGTGTGCTTGAATCCTGAGGCGACCCCTCCCTTCTGAGGGATGATGCAGTGAGAGAAGTAGGAGAGGAACTGGTCGGATTCCTCGCCTTGCACTTCGCGGTGCTGAACTGCACCGCCACCAAGAGCATCATCCAGTTCAACCGTCTTAACCGCCACCGTACCTGCCTCATCCTTAAAGAGAAAAATCCAGTGTTTTGAAACAATGTTAGCTTGATCATATGAATAGTGCATCGTTTGGTTCCTGGCGCAGCCATCGGAAATTGAATCAAAAAAATCTACCTGACTAGTATCTTTTCCAAGCCAGTAATGGATATCACGCTTATACGCGCCACCTTCTAATTCAGTAGTCTGCATGACAGAACACGTTAAATCCTTTGTGACGATCAACGGATTTTTTGTCATAATGCAACTTTACCTTCAGAACAATGTATGAATCTCCAGTGAAGAACTTCCCATAAGATGCCTTGGGAACCGGCACCGGGCAGAAATTCTCGATGCGCCATATCTCCAGCCCGCTGCAGACAGTCAAGAAAATCGCGAAAAAATACGTGGTAATTCAAACTGGGGGTGATATTGTTACCACATTTTGCGCAGATGATTCATACAGAAATTTGCAGAGACTCTGAAAGTTAACATAGATTTAAATCGGTAATTATACTGAACAAAGACATTCAAGTCAAATCTCTAGCAATCAAAGCTCTCTTAAAAATACAAGTCATGGTGTCAATTCATTTGGCGATATCCATCGAATCGACGAAGTTGGTGATCCGCATGAATGGTATAACGAATTATTGACAGGAGTTCAAGTTCCTAATCTATTTAATCAAGAAAAGAGAACTCAAAATTTAAGTGACAATCACAAATAAAATAAAACCAAGCAATAAATCGTCTTTTTCCGTAAAAAAATGGCGATTGGTGATTCTCGAGACAAGGATACGGTTGCTTCCCAGCGCCGAGAAAGGCGGAATCGACTTCTGTGGTCATCGTTCTACAATCAGAGGCCTCTCCTCGGTCTAATTTGAGCAGATCTCTGAAACCAGATAATCTCTAAAGTGAGAAATAACAGTGCAAGCAAAGTGTTCATCATTCTGGTATAGACCCACACCATTCAAATGTTTAATCTTCTCCAAAACAATGATACATGTACTGCTGATTACTGTTGGAAGCACTAAATGATATGCATTGTTCGATTGTTCCAATTAGAGGTAAGATGTGTCGGATCTATAACATCTAAATCATATGGATTTGGTCTCAAATTTCGATGATTATGACGAAAATCCAGGAAAGCAACAGTTGATCATATGCTAACTGTGATCAGAATCCAGATGCCCAAAATTTGATTTCCAGAATCTGGATGAAATTACGGCAACAGTGCATCGATTCCAAAAGGAAATCCAAACTATTTGAGATTAACACCAACTATACAGGAAGAAACTTACGAGATCGGTGAAATGCCGAGCGGAATCGAGAGAAGAGTGTGATGAGATCAGTGGAGATCGATCGGTGGAGATCTCATGAACAGGAATTAGGTATTGCAGATCTGAGCTCCTTTTGTGGCCATTGGTCACTCGGGGGTTTGTAGTTTTATAGTGAAGTTGGGGGTAAATTTGCTAATGCTACCCCTCAACTTTGGAGGGTATTTCTCAAATATGGGTGAAATTGTCCTTGGGCTCCTCAAAGTTTGAAAGTGTTTACATTCACAATGTGAATGTAATACATCGATGATTTTGTAAGGTTGAATGTGTTGGTCGAGGTATGTCTTACGAGCATCGATGTTTACCTACTTCATAAAACTCTCAATCTGGTGATTGGTGGTGGAGCTGGAAGTCGATCAGGTGAACGTGTTAAGTCCACCTAAACTCAGACTCGAACTCGGACGAGTTCACAACAGCTGACTCGAGCTCAAACTCGTTGAGCTCGAGGAGGCTAAAAAAAGATAGCAACATTAATGTTATATAAAGAAAAAAAGGATCGGAAAACACAAAAGCGACTATTGTCGAGTTAATCGAATTGAACGCAACTCGAAATCGACTTGTAATATTTCTCCAAGCCGATGTAGCAAGTTAAGCACGATTCAACTCGAACTTGATTTAGTATTTGTTATCTAGTATATTTGTCGATGCGAGCTCGAGCCTATTAATTAGCTTAATCAGCACAACTTGCGAGCATGTATCAATTTAAGATGAGTTCATCCAGCGACCTATCTATTCAATGTTATGACCTTCTATACTAAAAGATAACGTCCATTTAAGACACGGATGGACGACAACAAACCTGAGGGATACAAGTGCACTACAGGAAAAAGTGTCGAATGTGACGGTTATTTGTGACGACTTACCTATTGTCACAATACATATTTTTTTTGCAACGGACTAATCGTTGGATATGAGGATCAACTTTTGGCTCCAAATTGTTGAAAATAATCTTGGCGGAATAACTATTTCCCCATTACATTTTCCCTCCACCTCAAAAAATCCCGCTCGCTTCTCCCTCTCTGCATCCCTCTCCCTGCGCCCCAAAAAAACCCATTCGTTCTTTAGGAACCCTTTTTCCCTTTCGACCCCATTAACCCTAATGCAATACAAGGAGGATAGAATGGTGAGCCAACAGCCTCAGCGAGGAGATCATGAATCCAGTCTTCCATGAGCTCGACTAGAAGCACCGTGACCTCATCATCTCTGGTAAGCCCTTGTAGGAGGTCCCGCTCCTAATGATGAACCCAATCCTGCAAGCATCTCGTCGAAGGATTCTGTGCGTCCTTCCAGAGATTTGAAAATGGATTACTCCAACATCTTCTATCATCACGACCCTGACACTTCCTTCTCTATTGATGAGAAAGAGAAGGCTAAGGAGCACATCAACAATAGGAGTAGGCCTTTTATTTCTCCCAGTAGATCACACAATCTAGACTAGATAATATATAGAGAGTACTCTTCAAGAGCTCAAAATTTTGATGTTATTCTATTTTCTGGTGAAGACTTTTTTCAATGCTTTGATCATTCATGTGATTATTTCAAAGTGAGCCATTTTTGTGATTTTTCTTTCATTTGTTGACATGAAATATCTGGAAAAATAAGTTTGTGATCTTTGTCAGGTGATATTTAAATCGCACATATATGTTCTTTCTTGTTTAGATAGATTTTCTAGTATATATGTTGTCAGCATTACAATCTTAACCATATGATAGTGCATAATTTATGTTCTTTTGCTTATTATATTAGAGGGTGACATGATAACGGATACATTTCTGAATAGAAACATGGAAGAGGTATGTTTCAGGGATAGTGGTGCATCTATTTCTTCTTTTTCTATTTTCATATTGTTACTTACGTAACATTTGTAGCAGTACTTTCACACAGTTCAAGTCAGGTTGATTATAAAATTTTAAACTTGAATATCAAGTGGTCGTTCCAAAAGAGAAGGGTTGGATCAACAAGAAGGTAATGGAAAATTTTGATTCCTAATGATCCTAAGGCAATACAAAATCCTACTAACTTATGCTCTGAAAACTGATAGAATTTTTTACCCAAAACTTGATAGTATGAAAAGGTGGGCCCCATATAGTGCTTACTTTCTAGATCCCAGTATAATCTTGTTGAAGAATTATTTTATGATTAAAATACATGCATCTAACTTAGATTTATTATTTATCAGTCATTCAACATTCACAGGTTTACGAATATGTGGCATTACATGATATAAATAGAGGAGGGTAACCATAGTGTTTTACTTTTCTAGCCACATTTACCAAGTTTTTGCTAGCTTTATGTACGATACCATTCATGAAATTTGATTTTCCAGCCACATTTACCGGAAAAATAAGGTCTGCAAGTTCTGCTACGATTCTTCATGAAATGGGTCTGGAATTTGATTTTGAAGGTTATGCTACTATGTTAGAAGGATCGTTTGTTTTGTCTCCTTTAGTTTTTGATTTGTTAAGGAAGAAGATCCAATGCAAAAACACACCCAACTAAGCTATTCTCAAGAATGATATTTGCCATGAATGGTTTGTCTTATTGGGTTAGATTTTTCTGCATCAGCAGAAGGGGGAGTAGGATGATCCTTTTATCGGAGCATGTGTTCTCTAAGTGGAACATTGTAGGTAGCAAATGTCACGTTCAAGGAGGGATGCTTGGCAATCTAACATTGATGCATCCAAAATTTATTCAAATGAGCTTTTGGTGTTATCTTTATACATTTGATATTTGAGTGTTATGTTTAGTGATGTTAAAGTACACTGATATAGTCATGTCTGTTGGTGCAATTATTTCATGGAGGCTTGGCTACTTCAGGAGCAATTACTTCAGCATTAAGATTCTTACAAATGCAGCCTTTGAGAATAGTAATGGTGATCTTTGTAAAGAAACAAGTATATTTTTTAATATAATTTACCAAAGAATTTAATCCAATCTTAAGTTAGTATCATTACACATTACCTTCTATTTAAAAATACTGTTCTACATGATGCTGAAAAATAACATTGATTTTATTGTTACTTCAAGCTTCCATACAACCTTGCAAAGTTTAAGTCTATACATGTTAGTTTTCTTGTGCAGATTTTTGTTAAAACGCCATTTATAGTTCAACATTTATAAGTTATATCAATTTTTAGTTACAAGTAAAACCTTTTAACTACTGACGGTGTTTTTGGGTATCTTTCTAGATCATATACTATGATTTGCTAGGTAAGTCACTTTTGTTGGGCATTTCATTGAACACATTGATGGCAACACAAAGGAAGAAGCTAAAATGGCTTAAATATCATTGGAGTTGGTGTTGGTGGAGGAGAAGTGGCTATTGAAGTAGGTGTCCAATGGAGGGTGGAAGAGCATGCTTTGGAGAGGGAGGAGGAACAATGGGTGCCGACAGTGTTGAGTCCATCATCAAATATGCGGTAGAAGGTGATACCAATGGAGGTGGTGATGGAGAGTTAGATGAAAATGGAAAGGATGATACAACTGCATGTTGGAAATACGAGCCCACGGCGAGCCATTTTGCAATAAATGTTATTGCAATTCACTCCTTAATCTGAAATGAAGAATACATAATTTGCATAATAGGTCCCTTAGTACAATTAGGGTTATGTACCATGGCCATCTTGATGATCATACAGCTGTTGATTCAGTTATTGAATCATAGAGGCTGGTGTTTGGATGGATATCTAAAGGGTTAGATTGAGGACTCATCAAGCACCATCAAGTGATTGTTAAGAGATGATCTCCAGCCTGAGAAGGAGATGACAATTCTTTCTCTAAAGGCTGATATCTGACCGACCTCTTGATGCAGGTCCTCTGCATAGGAATAGAGATTCGAAAGTGTCAGACTAGTTAGGTCAAAGAGTTGACTTAACGAGATCGAGATAACCAAAGTCCTATATCGTATAGTGTCATGATATAGGCACGCATCCTCTGACCGGAGATAGATGTGTTACTCTATGTCTGAGTACATACATTTGGCAGACCAATAGGTTGATGACCTAATCAAGGTCTATATATCGGCGCGCTGGTGTGCATATAAGGGCATATGAGTAATACGATCTCTCAAAGGGATCATACAGATTCACTACTAAACCGGAAGACATGAGCTCACTCATGAGATATTGGGAAGAATCAAATTCCATGCGCACGGTCGTCTCGCTTTGGAAGCTTGACTGAATTTGTTGGTTTGATATATACTTTTGGAAAGTATATGATCAAGACCTAGGTATGATATATGCTTTTGGAAAGTATATGATCGATACCGACTCCCAATGATCGAATGAGAAACTTACTGATAAAACCATGATGTAGACAGTATAAAGTTGATCCAATACTTCGGGTTTAATCTGAGTCTTCCAGTATGCAGGATGTACATGTATTAGAAATACCTGAGGGTGATGTGATAATAAACGATTGTATAACCATGACGCTTCCATTCCTAGGGAGTGATGAAACGGGTCTGGATTTTAGTGACTCCTCTCAGTAGAGAAGTAACGTAATCTTAGTCCAAATATTGGACATTGATCTGAATGTGATTCAAATCCAGTGAGAAGATTGGATTTACGGTCTTGATTTAACCAAGCCTCTATGGGAGGCCCGAGAACTGGATTTAAGATGTGATCTCAATATCCAAGTCACTATACGTGGAACGATACAATCGCCATGTCCTTATCTCCAAGTATTCGCGGAGAAAGCGCATTATCCTTGAATGGGTTCAAGATAATTTCGTTGTTGATAAAATGTATCCGAGCATTGAGAAAATGGATAATTAAATGTGATTTATTATCAAGATTAATATGAATTTGATTCATATTATAAAGAGAGTTATCTAAGATAATTGAATATGATTTAATTATCGAAGATGTGAATAATGTGAATGTGATTCGTATTATTTGAACACATGAGATAAAGAGATCCAAGATGATTAAATATGATTTAATTATCATGGATAAGAATAATGTGGATAGCAATATCCAATTATTCATAATATATTATAAATGTGATTTATAATGTATTAGAAAGAGCTAATTATAATTTATATTTGTTGATTAATTATTATGTGTATTGGATACACATTGTGTAGTTAATTGACAATGTAAATTATATGTTGTTTTGGGTTGTGAATGTGATTCATAATTTTTCCATGGCAAGATTGAAATATTCTCAAAATTAATTGTGAATTATTTTTGAGAATAAACTCCAACAAAAGTTGTTGGAAATAAATATTGAGAGAAATTCAAGGAGGCATGCAATCTCATGGAAATCCATGAGATTGCCCTCCATGGAAAGTGAAGGGCGGCACCCAATTCCTATATGGAATGGGTGGCCGTCCCTTTGGATATACATGGAGATGAAATCTCCATGTATATTCTCTCTCCTTATTTGTTGATTTAATTTAGGATTGAATTATATTTGATTTTGTCAAATATGTTTTGATCTAAATTAGATTATATTTTATTGTTTTACCAACAACAATCTTAGCCATTGGATTGACATAAATCAATCTCATCCATTGATTTTACATGTCACATGGATTGAGATCCATGGATCCCAAAACCCTATAAATAGAGAGGCATGCCCATGCTCTCTCTTTACACATAATGCTTGAGAAGCATCTCTCTCTCTCTCTTTCTCTCTAGACGTCAGCCCTATCTCTCCCTCTCATGGCCGTGCACCATGGATGCCATGGAGAGGTTCTCCATCGCCGTAGCATCGTCGTTATGCTGCCCGATCGTCTGCTCGTGGATCTCCGTCTCCTTCGGTGCGCCTCGCTCGTGAAGAAGACGACTGATCTCGTATGTCGAGATCTGGAGATCCGCCGCTTGGATCATCAAAATGGATTGCGAGAAGCATGCGGTTCATCCCCGCGCTCGCAAGCGTCTCCTCCGTCGAATCGGACTTGAGACAGGAGGTCTCTTCGTTTAGAGACTCGATCGCAACCACGCTTCAAGAGGTAATCCTATTACTTGTTTGTGGTTTAGATGAAACGATCCGAGAAGTGTTCTTGGATCATGTGGTTTCGTCGTATAAAATTTTTAAATTCCCTTCCATCAAGCAACTAGTCCGACTAGTCGCTCCTTGTCGTATTCGATACGACGCACACGCTTCCGTGATGCGCTTGAGGATCTAACAATATCCTTCAATGCAGTGGCGAGCGGTGGAGTCATGGACCTTGAAGAAGATGGTAGGATATAAACAAATGCAGTGGCGAGCGGTGGAGTCATGGACCTTGAAGAAGATGGTAGGATATAACTATCATTGTACATTTTAAGAAACTCAAGAAAGAAATATTTGACCAGAAATAAATAGAGGGGGTGCAGCTTCCCTCTTTAATGTTAAATGTGTTTTTCTACTATAAGTTATTTTATCTAAATTTTGAGTAGTGTTTTTTATTGTTTGGAGGGATACTACTCTAGTTGGGCTCTAAATTGTAGGAATTTATTTGTAGATTTCACTTTGTTTTCTCCATATTGTGTATTCCATATGTCAAATTGTGGTACATTGTATTAATGTGAGTAATTTTATATATTTCATAACACAGTCCCAATGCTTACCTATCTTATTAATTATATGTTATTTTTATCTTGATATATATATTGAAGAGGCCTTTGGTAAAAGATATTGTTGTTTTATTTTTCGGTATCTTCATTTTGTAGGCAAAAGACTTCTCATATTCTTGGTAAAGGATGAAGTTCTTAATATCAACGTTGCGGCCGTCGAACTTGGTCACTCCATAATCCAAAATCCTTTGTTGTATGTGTATTTTAAGCAAAGATTATTATTAGATAAACTTTGTTACTTTTTATTAATATGTTTTAACATTATTATGTTTATTTTTTGTTTAGATAAATGGAAAATCTAGGAACTTTTCAATACATGCCTAGAAGCTTGCCTTTCAAACTATACATTCATATTCTCAATGTTATATACAACTAAATTGGTGATTGTTTTCATTGACAGGGTCGATGTTTGATTTTTGAAGGAAATAATAGATCTCCCCAATTGAAGATGTCGACAATGTGGAATACAACTATGTGCCATGAAGATATAGAAATAGATTGATCTTGGTTGCTTTATCTTTTGTTCAATTTAGTATGTACTTTAGATGATGTCAGAACTAATGAGCTTGTTTGGATTTATATCCTGGACATGTACTATGTAGCTTGCTTGGATTTAAGTTCTGAACATATTATGTATATTGTTATCTTATCTAATAAAGTGTCGTTTGGATTTGCCAAAGTCCATGGAGAAAAATTCTGTTGGATATTTTGACTGTTCATGAAATGGCTTCTTTGATAATTCATTTTGATTTAAATTTTTCCTGTTATCGACGACATGTTGGATCTATCAGATTGTATTTCATTAAATGCCAAAGCAGAATAAAGATCGATATATATAGGGGTTGATGGGGCTGCCCCCAACATGGCTGCTGTCACAGGGTCAAAATCCCGTTATCGATTTCGACCGATCTTGTGCGGCGTTAGCTAACCTGTAGCTAACCAGCCTTCCCGAGTAGAACGGTCACGGACGCGCTCCAACTCTTCTCGTACTCCTGCCTTCTAGCGCACCGACGCTTTCAACACAAGCACGAGCATGAACTCCGGATCGCTCAAGAACACTCTCAAGAACACGCTCAAGAACGCTCAAGAATTCTACAAGCAAACACACGAGCACGGGCACAAAGCTCTTCTCTTTATTAGAAGGGGAACTCTCTCTCTGGAGTGGGTGGACACTCTACACTTTCTCTTGTGTAGACTTGTGTATGTTTACAAATGAGCCACCACCTCTCCTTATATACAAGACTCAAGGCAACCCAAGGGACACTCATTATTACATCTACAATAATGATACATAAAGACACAAGAGACCCTTCGAGTTCTTCGGCAACCCTTCGCGTTCCTCAGCAACTCTTCGTCTGTTCGTCTTTTCGACTCCCTTGTTGACCTTTCGTCTTCTCGCACGGTTGACGCCCAGTCAACCGCCCAGTCATCAGCACACCCGCGCTCCAACGCTTGCTGATGCAGTTTTGCCGTAATTCACCAAGTGCCACCGAACACTTGGTCTTGTGCCAAAGGGAACCCGCAGCCTCCAGACCCTCGTGCGGTAAACCCTTCCTTAGCGTTCTCCATGCTAAGAGGAAATCTTCCAGAACTTCGCTATCGTGGCCTCCAGACTACTCTCGTACGTGTACTACCGAGCATGCTCGACAATGCTCGTACTCAGCACCTGCAACGCTCCATGCCTCCTTGGACCGCCACGCATCAATACCGATACCGTGCGCCTTCGTGCGTACGCCTCTGTGACCGTACCGCATAGCTCCTCTATGCGTACTGCTTCACTACGTACCGTCCTTCTGCGCTCGCGTATGTACGACTACGTGCATCCACTGTCATGTCTTGCACTGCTGTCTGTACTCGTTGTGCTCGCACTGCTACAAGCTTCACGACACTCTGCTACCGAGCTAGTGTCCTGTGTGATGCTTCTCCCTTGTAACGTACGGTGGAGCCTCCAGACTCCCGTGGATAACCTCCCTGGTATCCACGCATTTTCGGACTCCTCCTGAAGTCCAGCTTCATCGATCATTCTCGAGCATCCAGCTACCGTGTCTGCACGATCAATTTCGATCACGGAATTTGGGGGTGTGACAAGCCTCCCCCACCTGAAGAATCGTTTGTCCTCAACCGAACATCTCCTCTTCAGCTAGCGTCCCGTCACGATCCTCCATCCGCTACGCACCTCTTGATGCGGATCAATTGGAAGGGTGGTGCCGCCTTGCACCGCCTCCCTTCCTACATCTGGTCTTTTCACGAACCACGTCCCTCTGTGACTTGGTCTTCAACGTGAAAAGTGGAGCTTCCTCATCAGCTCCCATTTTCGGTGTATCCCTCCTGGATACAGCAGCTCCATCGCTGGTTTGTGGCAGCTCCAGCTCCACATGTGGAGTACTCACCTCCATACTCGCTCATTGACGATCCCGATCATTCCCTGTAGGCATCCCTACATCTTGGGAAATGAGCACTTCCTGTGCTCCGAGCATCTTCGGTATCTTGCCTCCTGCAAGATCGTTGGTGTGGTTCGTCACCACTCCACCCCCATGGACATGTAACTCATTGTCCATGCTGCATCGCCCTCCAGAGCTCTGCCTTGCCTTCTCGTGCACGGATGTTCTCCTATCCACGGCTTTGGTTGTGTGCCTCCTGCACACAAGTTGGTGCCTAACATGCACCTGCGCACTCCTGTGCGTCTTCGATCGAGCCTTGGCACCTCCAACGCTCTTGGTTGTAGAGCTCCCTCCCTCCACCGAATTCGAAGCTCCAGCTCGAAGTGTCGTGAAACGTACCTTGGGCATCACACCTATTGCTCCCAAGCGTATCTCACTTTCTACTTCCTCCTCCTCGTCCCCACGAAGAGAGTTCATCTTCTCCTTCTTTGGGCACTCCCACGCCCGATGCGGTCCGTCGCATATGAAGCATCCCTTGCTCCTGGGTTGCTCCTTCTTCTTGGAGTACTCCCGTTCCTCCATTGATGGATCATGGGCAACGCCTTTGCCCTTGTCCTTCGACCGCGCCCTCGGCTTGCTGGTGAACTCCTTCTCTTCAGCATTGTGACTTGGTTGGGCCGCCCCATAATCGACCAACGCATCTGCCACCACGATCGCTGAATTAAGGTCCTTCACGCCCTGCCTCCGCAGTTCGGCTTGCGCCCAGCTTTACAACCCGATCGTGAAGTTGAAGAGCTTGTCCTCCTCGGACATCTCCTTGATGTCCAGCAACAAGGACGTGAACTGCTTCACGTATTCACGAACAGTGCCTGTCTGCTTCAGGCGTCAAAGAGCCTCCCGTGCAATCCACGCAGTGTTCTTGGGTAGGAACTACGCCTTCAGTTCCGTGACTAGATCATCCCATCTGGATATTTTCAGTCTTGCCTATCTGTTGCACGGCTCCTCCACCAAAGTTTGGCGTCGCTCGACATGTACATCGATGCCAAACCAACCTTCTCGGCTTCCGTCGTCTTGGTCGCTCGAAGTAAACTTCCATATCCCATAGGAAGTTTTCCAAATCCTTGGCACTCTGCGTACCTATAAAAGATTTGGGCTCGGGTACCTTACGTCGCTGCACCTCCGTGGAGCCTCCGCTGTTCGCCAATGCCTTCTTGATGAGGGAGATATCACTCCGAAGATCCTCCATCATCGTGTTGAACGTCTTCAGTCTGTCCTCCAAGGACTTGATCTGCTTCGCTGAGCGTTGGGTCTCGTCCCCAACATCCGATCCATCTGAAGAACGATCCTCCAAGGCGGCGATGCGATGGGCATGAGTCCCAATGGTGGACTCCACTTCTGCCATCGCTTGCTCCAGTGCTGCAACGCGATCGGTAACACCCACCATCTTCGCTCCTCTTGATTGAAGATGTACTTGCTCCAACAAGTATCCTCTGTTCCCGCGATCGACTGCACCGACAGTCGCTCGTAGCTTTGCCCGCTTCTTGGCTCCAACCAAGCTCTGTGATCTGCTCTTGTTTTGATACCAATTCGCACCAACGAATTGTATAACGAACCATGATCTGATACCAACTCGTACCAACGATTGGTATTGCCTTCAGCTCTGATACCAAATGTCACAGGGTCAAAATCCCGTTATCGATTTCGACCGATCCTGTGCGGCGTTAGCTAACCCGTAGCTAACCAGCCTTCCCGAGTAGAACGGTCACGGACGCGTTCCAACTCTTCTTGTACTCCTGCTTGTTAGCGCACCGACGCTTTCAACACAAACACGAGCACGAACTCCGGATCGCTCAAGAACACTCTCAAGAACACGCTCAAGAACGCTCAAGAATTCTACAAGCAATCACACGAGCACGGGCACAAAGCTCTTCTCTTTATTAGAAGGGGAACTCTCTCTGGAGTGGGTGGACACTCTACACTTTCTCTTGTGTAGACTTGTGTATGTTTACAAATGATCCACCACCTCTCCTTATATACAAGACTCAAGGCAACCCAAGGGACACTCATTATTACATCTACAATAATGATACATAAAGACACAAGAGACTCTTCGAGTTCTTCGGCAACCCTTCACGTTCCTCAGCAACTCTTCGTCTGCTCGTCTTTTCGACTCCCTTGTTGACCTTTTGTCTTCTCGCACGGTTGACGCCCAGTCAACCGCCCAGTCATCAGCACACTCGCGCTCCAACGCTTGCTGATGCAGCTTTGCCGTAATTCACCAAGTGCCACCGAACACTTGGTCTTGTGCCAAAGGGAACCCGCGGCCTCCAGACCCTCGTGCGGTAAACCCTTCCTTAGCGTTCTCCATGCTAAGGGGAAGTCTTATAGAACTTTGCTATCGTGGCCTCCAGACCAGTCTCGTACGTGTACTACCGAGCATGCTCGACAATGCTCGTACTCAGCACCTGCAACGCTCCATGCCTCCTTGGACCGCCACGCATCAATACCGATACCGTGCGCCTTCGTGCGTACGCCTCTGTGACCGTACCACATAGCTCCTCTATGCGTACTGCTTCACTACGTACCGCCCTTCTGCGCTCGCGTATGTACGACTACGTGCATCCACTGTCATGTCTTGCACTGCTGTCTGTACTCGCTGTGCTCGCACTGCTACAAGCTTCACGACACTCTGCTACCGAGCTAGTGTCCTGTGTGATGCTTCTCCCTTGTAACGTACGGTGGAGCCTCCAGACTCCCGTGGATAACCTCCCTGATATCCACGCATTTTCGGACTCCTCCTGAAGTCCAGCTTCATCGATCATTCTCGAGCATCCAGCTACCGTGTCTGCACGATCATTCTCGATCACGGAATTTGGGGGTGTGACAGCTGCCCCATCCCATTTTGGGGCAAATTTTTTTATTTTTTTTGAAAAATATCGTCATATATATTCATCCCTATATCCTTCCTATATGCCATTCGAATTTCGTCAGAAATGGAGACTCTTACGGCCTCCATCTAGACAGGGTCGATTTAAAAAATCCTGCGACCGTTAAAAAAATGGCGTCTGGATGGAGGCCATGGGAGTCTCTGTTTCTGACGAAATTCGAATGACATATAGGAGGGATATAGGGATGAATATGCATAGTGATATTTTTCCACAAAAATAAATAAAATTTGTGAAAAATGGGTTGGGGGCAGCCATGTTGGCTACCCCTATGGGCAGCCCCATTTTCCCCATATATATGTATGTATATATATATATATATATATATAGAGAGAGAGAGGTGATCTTATGAGAGCAAAAAAATGTGAGAGCATGAGAGCATGCATTCTGGACCACATGATTCTGTTTTCTCTCTCTTGGTTGGATCATGTGGTCCAAAATGCATGCTTTCATGCTCTCACGGGTTTTGGCTCTCATAGGATCACTCCGATATATATGGGAAAAATGGGGCTGCCTCCTAGGGGTAGCCAACATGGCCGCCCCCACCTCATTTTTGCAATTTTTTTTATTTTTTTGGAAAAAATATCACCATGTATATTCATCCCTATATCCCTCCTATATGTCATTCGAATTTCTCAGAAACAGAGACTCCTACGGCCTCCATCCAGACGTCATTTTTTAACGGTCGTAGGATTTTTTAAATCGACCCTGTCTGGATGGAGGCCGTAGGAGTCTCTGTTTCTGACGAAATTCGAATGGCATATAGGAGAGATATAGGGATGAATATACATGGTGATATTTTTCCAAAAAAAATAAAAAATTTTGAAAAAAATAAGGTGGGGGCAGCCATGTTGGCTACCCTTAGGGGGCAGCCCCATCAACCCCTATATATATATATATGGGAAAAATGGGTCTGCCCCCTAGGGTAGCCAACATGGTTGCCCCCACCCCATTTTTCGCAATTTTTTTTGAAAAATATTATACTCATCCCTATATCCCTCCTATATGTCATTCGAATTTCGTCAGAAATAGAGACTCCCACGGCCTCCATCCAGACGTCATTTTTTTAACGGTCGCAGGATTTTTTTAAATCGACACTGTTTAGATGGAGGCCGTAGGAGTCTCCATTTCTGACGAAATTCGAATGACATATAAGAGGGATATAGGGATGAATATACATGACGATATTTTTCAAAAAAATAAAAAAATTTGCCCTAAAATGGGGCGGGACATCCATGTTGGCTGCCCGCAGGGGGCAGCCCCATCAACCCCTACACACACATATACTCTTTCCATCTTTGAAGGCTTTGACCACGGAATTGTGACTATGGAAACTAATGGCTACAAAATTATCATGGTTTTTCGTAGTCGCATTCCGTGGCCACAACACATGCATAGATTTTTTCCATTGATTTGAATCATAAGAAATCTAATTGGTTTTAGTTATATTTCGGAGAGGTAACAATTTCTTATCATTAAAGAATCATGGTCCAACTTTTCCTGACAGACACTTCGCCACAAGTAACATTTAACTAGAACTATATGCAACAACTTTAATATGACGGAAGCAAACTTATTGTGACGGCCTGATTGTAGCTAATAGTATTCCCTACGGGTGCATTTGGTTGGTGAGTTAAGGCGGGTTAAACTGGTAGAGGGTAACCCATTTTTGTGTTTTGGTGTTTGGATAGAGGGTTAAACTGGGGGTGGGTTAGAAGTGGGTTTGGGGTGATATGATTGTATTGGAGTTTGAAAAAGTGGGTAGTTATTGTGATGTGATTGTATTGAAGTTTGGAAAAGGAAGTAGAAGTGGAGTAGTTTATAATTTTTATATGATATGATGGCATAATATAATATTTTTTGATAGGATTGATGATGTAAAATTGATTTATTTAATTTTTTAAAAAATGAATAAAGTGGGGCCCACGGGGAGAGAGGAGGATGTGGGTTAAGAGGGGTAAACTCCCCTAACCCGCAGGTAACCAGCGAATCAAACGCTACCTACGAGATTTTTTCTAACGGATCATTTCTGATGACCTGACCGTCATTAGGCATCTTTCCTGACAGATTAGATAGTATTTGTGACAAAAGTTATTGTAGGGAAAAACCAAGTGGTGATAGAACCACAAAAAGTCAGGGGTACAACTGATATTCAAAAAAAAGAGCATAATTAACATTGCAATATCTCAGAGAAGCGCAATTGATAAAAACCCTGAATTGAAATGCCAGGTATTTTTTGCCCTATTGGAAAATTAAGTCGTGGCTTTGATGATATATAATAAGGCAAAAAATATCCGTTGCTACACTTTTCCTATTATATTACCCTAACAAAATGCTAATAATGTTACTTTTGTAAACATAGATGAGTGTAATCGTTAAAAAAAGTCAAATGTATAAGTACTATTGGAAAAAATAAATAGGATACTAGTGTAAAAATCCCAAATAATTTCGAGCATAAATCAGTGAAACCGTATGAAAAATGATATCGCTTGAATGCCCTATGTTGGACATGCGAGCCCACGGCGAGCCATTATGCAGTAAATGTTATTGCAAATATCATTTCCTTATCTGAAATGAAGAATATATAATTTGCATAACATGTCCCTTAGTACAATTAGGGTTATGTACCATGGCCATCTTAATGATCATACAGTTGTTGATTCAATTGTTGAATCATATAGGCTAGTGCTTGGATGGATATCTAAAGAGTTAGATTGAGGACTCATCAAGTACCGTCAAATGATTTTTAAGAGAGGATCTTCAGCCTGAGAAAGAGATGGCGATCCTTTCTCTAAAGGATGATATCTGACCGACCTCTTGATGCATGTCTTCTGCATATGAACAGAGATTCGGAGGTGTCAGATTAGTTAGGTCAAAGAGATGACTTAACAAGATCGAGATAACCAAAGTCTTATGTCGTATGATGTCACAATATAGGCACACATCCTTTAACCGGAGACAGATGTGTTACTATATGTCTGAGTATGTACATTTGGCAGACCAATAGATGGATGACCTAACCAAGGTCAATACACCGGCATGCTGGTGTGCATGCAAGGGCATATAAGTAATACGATCTTTCAAAAGGATCATACAATTTCATTATTGAACGTCAAGACATGAGCTCACTCATGAGATGTTGGGAAGAATCAAATTCCGTGCGCGATCATCTCACTTTGGAAGCTTGACTGAATTTGTAGGGTTTCATATATGCTTTTGGAAAGTATATGATCGACACCTAGGTATGATATATGCTTTTGGAAAGTATATGATCAATACCGACTCCCAATGATCGAATGAGAAACTTAATGATAAATACCTGAAGTAGGCAATATAAAATTGATCTTATACTTCTGGTTTATTCTGGATCTTCCAATATACAGGATGAACAGGTATTAGGAATATCTGAGGGTGATGTGATCATAAACGATTGTATAACCATGACGCTTCCCTTCCTAGGGAGTGATGAAACGAGTCTGGATTTTAGTAACCCTCTCATAGAGAAGTGATATGATCTTAGTCCAAATGTTGAACCTTAATCTGAATGTGATTCAGATGTAGTGATGAGATTAGATTTACGATCTTAATTTAATCAAGCATCTATGAGAGGTCCGTAAGATCTGGATTTGAGATTTGACTCAATATCCAAGTCACTATACGTGGAACAATACAATCACCATGTCTTATCTCCAAGTATCCGTGGAGAAAGTACATTATCCTTGAAACAGTTCATGGATAATTTCATTATTGATATTATGTATCCGAGCATCGAGAAAATTGATAATTAAATGTGGTTTGATTATCATGAATAATATGAATTTGATTTATATTGTAAGAAGAGTTATCTGAGATAATTAATTATGATTTAATTATCAAAGATGAGAATAATGTGAATGTGATTCATATTATTTGGGTACATGAAAAAAGAGATCCGAGGTGATTAAATGATGATTTAATTGTCATGGATATGAATAATGTGGATAGCACTATCTATATTATTCATATATATTGTAAATGTAGTTTATAATATATAAGAGAGAGCCTATTGTATTTTAATTTTGTTGGTTAATTATTATTGTGAATTGGATTCACATTGAATGATTAATTGAAAATATAATTACATTTTGTTTTAGGTTGTGAATGTGATTCGTATAATTCCAATGCCATGATTGCAATATTCACAAGATAATCATGAATTATTTTTTGTGAAACTATTTACAACAAGTATTGTTGTAAATATTAGATATATCATGAGATAATGATATCTCATGAGAAATTGAGGAGATAGATTCATTCCATCCCAAGAGGGTGGACGTCCACTTATCTCCATGCGGAGAAGGGTGGTCGTCCACCCTTTTAAGGGATGAGGTAGTATCCTAATTATCTCAAGAGTAGTCAAATGATTTGAATTTTAAATTAGTTGTATTGATTTATCAATATAAATTAATTTAAATTAAATCAATTGTTATTGTATTTTTTACAACAACATCATGGCCATTGAAAGGAACACAAATCAACCCATTGATTGTGTGATGCCCATGGATTGGGATCCATGGACTCTCAAAACCCTATATAAGAAGAGGCACCCCTTGCTCTTCAAATGCCATCATCGACTATATCTCTCTCTTTCTCATTCTCTATACGCCAAACCTCTCTCTCTCTCATCGTGGTCGTCCACCATGGAGCCCTTGTGAGAGTCGTCATCGCCACAACATTGTCGTTATGCTGTCGGATTACTCATGGATATCCGTCTCCTTTGGTGCTCTTCGTTAATAAATAGGACGTCGAATATCTTGTGACGAGACCAGGAGATTCGCCGCTTGGATCATCAACATGGATTGCGAGGAACACGCGTCTCATCAATGCGCTCGTAAGCATCTCATCAATGTGCTCACAAGCATCTCCTTCGTTGGATCGGACTTGAGACAAGAGGTCTTTTCATTTAGATATTCGATTGCAACCACTTTTCAAGAGGTAAACTTAATACCTAATTATGATTTAGATGAAATGATCTAAGAAGTATTCGGATCATGTGGTTTCATCGGATTGAAAATTTTTAATTGACACTGCCCGAATGCGACTAGTCGCTCCTGATCGCATTCGATGCGATCCTCACGATTCCGTGATGTGCTTAAAGATATTTCCATATCTTTCAAGTGGTATCAAAGCCTTAGATCGAAGATTTTGGATACGATCCATAAACCTAAGAAGACTTGGGTTCATTAGGGCTTGAGAAAATTTTATCGCATTTCAATTACATAGCCTTTTTTTGTGATTATTTTCGACCCTATTTAAAATATTTAAATACAAAATTATCGCTTAGATAATGTTTACCATTAATTAAGGAAATCGTGGGATTTGAGTTTGCATGATTTGGAATCCGATAACTCTAGTTATGATCATTTTAATGAACATATATCCACTGTTTCGGGGATGGCAAACCATGACATAATTAAGGAGTTAATTTCTGTTTTAAAATACCTATAAATGCATGCTAATCATCTGGATTGTATTTTAAATTAAATTATCAAACTGAAAACTTATTTAGTATGATTTGGATTAAAATGAATGAGATATGCTAGTTTTAGTAAGTGAGGGTCACTGCTGGAAATTGCACTCTTAATCAAGAACCTTGTGATTGTCATTTAAGAAATAAGTGAAATTAATGATTAATTTCCTAGAATAATTATGGATAAATATTTTTTAAATATTTGATGATAATTATTTCGTTAAATGGCATTGCCTTAACCAATAATTGAGTAGATATGATCTAGATCTCAAATTGGTTACATCATATACTTTCCAACAAGTAATGTTGCTTGAATAGGTTTGGGAATTTGTTTAGCAAATTTCTTAATAATAAAAATGGTTTTGATTATTATATGGTATAAAATTGATTGAGAAACCGATTATCGTATCAAGTACAAAGTGATCGATGTTGCCTTGTCCTTTCCCGAGGTTGATATGGTGTCTAGTCGAGGAGCATTGGGGTAGCAGGTTGCACCGTGTGCGCTCTGTCCCACTCCCATCGGTACTGTCCTTGACAACGGGTAGGGTTGGTATAATGCTTGATAAATCATGATGTATTTTCTAATTATTAAAATTCGAAATATTACGTAATTGAGATAATACCTTCAAGTAACAATAGAGAATTCTTGTTGGATATTAATTAGATCATTGATTTAATATAATTAGATTAATTAAAATCCAATTAAAATTAAAACACTCTATTATGAATAGAGTTGTATTTCTCCTGGAATAATTAATGGTAATGAATATGATTCATAATGATTTATTAAATTTGAACACGATATGGAGGATCACATAAGTGACATCCATGATCTCCCGTCAAGGAAAAGGGTTCCGTCGCCAGAGATTGTATGTCGGATATGCCTGTACAAAGTGACGACTCTTGCATACAAGTCATTTTGATCGGTTTTTTTATCTCTAAAGCGTAAGGACATATACGTAGTGACCCCAATATTGGGTCCTCATATTATTGGGACAATGTTAGATTACGTATAATGAATTGTATTCCTGTTGATGGTTGGTTCAATTAATGACGGGTCAACATCGCCTTAGGGGTGGTGGGCCTGATTGTTAAAAACCAAATTGGGAATGCAAGTTGGACTTGCAAGACGGAATATGTTCTTGCTTCTTTTGATCGGAGTTACAGGTTCTCATATTATTAGGATGTAACAAAGATAAGGAAGGAGATCCTAGATCTTGCTTGAGATATAATGGTAAGTATATCTCTTACATTGAAAGTGATTAAGGGAATGAACTTTCAATGTTGACAAGGTAGGACAACTTTGATATAAAAATTATAAATCAAAGTAAAATATATATTTATGTATACATTTATGCAAATTTCTTATTTCATATAATCCTTCATTAAACCCAGTCAATAATATACTCAATAATAAACAGTGTAATAACGGGGATTGGATCCATGATGAAGATATTGTACTTGCGGTTGGACACATAATGTATGTGGTTGCAATGTGAAAGTTTCCTCATAATAATGAGGAATGAAAACTGAATTGACAATATGACAACAATCTAGGCTTTGTCTGTGTTTATGATCTTGATCTGTCATCGAATGTAATTTGGAAGTGACATGCTGATGATGATCGTAATTGTCAAATAATCCTTATAAAATCTATGAAGATGTTCTGGCATACATGTATGCTCTCGATATTTAATCATAAATGATATGGTTCACCGCATTATGCAGAATGGTGGCTCTATGAGAGATGATGTATTCAAAATGTTTGAGTACCTAACTGAATATAAGTCTTTAAGAGTTAAGATGTATGTAGATATGATGAGTGTCATCATTCTACTATATATACTCAAGTCATTCATGAAGCTTCATAATATTCATATTGTATGAATTAAATGAAGCATGTATAAATGTTGAAATACTCTTACATTGAATCCCTTTGAGTTCAACATAAGAGATCCTTTGTCTTAAGCAATGATTGTTTATATATGAAGAGAGCACAGTGGAAGCAGATCAATGTACCCCTCCTTCCCACCCTCCCAATCTTCCTCACAGTGTACTATTCACAGGGGTACCCCAACCCAACCCAACCCTGCCAAACCCTACAACCAAACGGAGCCGGATGTAGCCAATTGGTTACTCCCACCCTCATTTTCTCCTTATTTTTTTATTTTTTTGGAAAATGAAAATATGTAAATTCATCATTATATCCCCCTAACATGTCATTCCAATTTCGTCAGAAACAGAGACTCTTATGCTGCCCATCTGAATGGCATCAGTAATTTTCATACTGTTAAAATTTGACTGTCTTGATGGAGGGCATAGAAGTCTCGAATTAAATTGAATTTTTAATGGAATCATGATGATATACTGTGATCTAAATTTCAATTGAAGTCATTTCAGGAAAATAAAAAAATACGGAGGAAAATGAGCGGGAGCATATAAGTTAGCTACACACAGAGTTAGCGTACTCCTTTTTTTCCTGATTATATTCATATGTTAAAAAGGATATACATATGCAGCTATCAAAATGCTATAGTGTGTGTGTATATATATATATATATATATATATCCATCCTAAAATGGATACAGGTACAATTATCAAAATACATATACATCTGATATGGTAGCTAGGGATGTAAGCATTATTTAGAAGTTCAGGTTTTATTCAATTCAATAAGATAAAAATAATATTTAAGTTTGGTTCAACTCAATCTGGTTTCCAAACGTTAAATTCAATTCGTTAAATGTTTACAGATATTTTCGCATTGATCTGTTTTTTTAGGAACAATCCATATATCATGAAAGCCTTCTCGAAATGGCCTTTTTGTTTAAGCCCATGGGAAAATAAAGTAGCATGGTCCTTTTAAGAAAGCCCATTATTGTGCTAGATTATAAATCTTAAAAATAAATTAAATGGATTTTGATCCCACAAGTGATCCTGATGGATTTTCACGAATACCCACAGGTGCTACAATCGATTTAGATGGGGGCGTGATTTATCCAAATTTATGAATTTCTATTTACGTTACCCCGCGCTTAACTACCGATCTTTCAAAATATATCCAACTCACTCGACACATCCTCCCACAATCGATTTACCGATATGCTATCATCTCCACTCGACACCTCGAACCCGCCTTCTAATAATATAAACTCTTGTGTTATGGGTACGGGTGGGCGTTGTTTGGTTTAAACCAAATAACTCAATCGACTCGTTTGATATGGGTAAAATGATTTAGGTTATTTGGATTTTTGGGTCGGGTTAAACCAAATCATTTTATTTATATGGATATTAGGTTTGTTGATGGCTATGATAGTATTCACCCGACCCACCCAATCAATCCGAACAATTAATATGGGCGAGCCGTGGTTTAGATCCATCCGATCCGATCAAAAAAGCATACGAATATATTTATATATACATATACACACACATGTACACAATATTTATACCATTATATATGATATGTAATTCTATTTATTCGCTTATTAATAAACAATAACGGTTGGAAATGGAATATCCTAATAGGTATGACGGCATATGTGAATTGAATGCGTGTTGTCATATTGAAAAGTGGAATCCAACTGAAGAATGCGAGTCATGTTTTATGGATTTGAAATTTAAAATTGTAATTAAGCAAATTTGGAATGTGAACCGTCCCTGGACTCTCAAACTGTAATTAAGCGAGGCTTAAACGGGTCATATGGTAATAAATTTTAGTTTGTATAGTTTATGGTATCATCCAATTATTTACTATGAAGAATTAATCGGTAACTTACACGTATGATTGTTTATAACGAGTTTCTAAATAATTAATGATTTACATATTGAAGAATTATGTGTCATTCAATATTGTAATTTATACCTTATTAATAAACAAATACGTCATCGAAACCCCCATTAAAGCACAGACATTTGTAGACATGTAAGCTTGAATCTAATTAAAAAAAATTGATTTGCATGATTATTAAATAGCAACTTTCACCTTTAGTTAATTTGATTAATTTGATTTTAACTCGATCCAAATCAATGACTCAAATAGCTCAACCCGAAGTAATTCGACCGGATGATGGATTTCATTTTTCCAATCAAAATCGAATTCAACCCGAATCGAATAATCCAAAATCACACAAACCAATCGAATACTCACCCTAAGTTATGAGCTACTATGTCAACGCCTCAAGTCCCTTCTCCGGTGCCGCAAAGTATCAGGTAATGTAAATTCTAGTTGTGCGAACGTCTTGAGTTCCAAAATCTAACGTGGCTATACTGCCTCGAGAGACTTTATAAACTAGGGAAGTTCTACTAATGCATTGAGGCACTCCTCCAGTGCCTTTTTCTCCATCTAACTTTCGAATATATTGACCTCGTGTTTAAGGAGGTCAAAAATTCGAACACAATGTCTTTATAATTTTAGTTCACAATTTCACAAGGAATTATTTTTGAAATTCTGAGTTTTATGATTGTGGATGGAATATGCTAAATGACGGCAAAATCAGATATTTTTAAATTCATCGATTAATAAGTTGATTTATCCTTATCGTTAATTTTAACAGTTATGAAAATAATATTTAATCCGTTCCACAAAATAGATATACCCGATTAAGTAACCATTATACCAATAGATGTGCCATTTCCTGCTAGATTTTACAGCTAATATTGCACCTTATCTTCGTAATTTCGAATCTTTAACATTTAACCTTATCTTCATAATTTCGAATCTTTAACATTTAACTGACATGTTTATATTTGTATCTGTGTATGTAAGAACTCAATCATCCAATGGAAAAGTTACCCAGGGGTTTTGTCCGCTGATGGGCGCCCCGTTTTGTTTGAAATGTGCCACGTTAATTTTGTTAGTGGAAAATGTGTTATTTGGCATTTTGATGCCAAAAATGGGTAATCACTTTTTGCTCGGTAATTTCTATAAGTATATTATATATATATATGATTGATCATGTGAGAGCATGAGAAAAGTGATTCTGGACCACTAGATTCAATCATGAGAGAGAAGATCAGGACTGGTCTTCTCTCTCATGATTGAATCTAGTGGTCCAGAATCACTCCTCTCATGCTCTCACAACTTTTTGCTCTCACAGGATCAATCCCCCCATCTCTCTCTCTATATATATATATCAAAAAGCAATAGTTATGCAATCTAATTTTACATGAAGTTAACTGCAGTTGCAGCTTAAAAGTGTTATGTTCAGCTTACAGGCACTCATCCAATTGCAATCCTCACCATGTTGATGATTTTTCGCGCCGCAATGCTGGCCGAAGATAGCCTCGAAGATGCCCATCTTGCATTCCGCTCAGCCGAAATGACCCTAGTGGTCGCTGCCAAGGCCACCATTGCCCTCTTTTTCTTTGTGTCATCGTTTAACTTATCACAAAAATCCAGTAAGTCATTCAGATCAGCAGCCGTAGTCGCTTGCAACTCAAGAGCACATCAGACCTCTGCCCAAACCTTAGCGGAGAAATCACATCTATAGTATATGTGATCGCAATTTTCTGAATGCCGGCCACAGAGGTAGCATCCCCCACTGATCACAGTGCCATGCTTTGCCAGTCTATCAAGAGTAGGAAGGCAGTCCAAGATTGCGCGATAAAGAGTGCAAGCGTACTTTGCAACCACTCTATTGTTCCACAGGAGGTGTGGACAAGCAACCGTCTCAGCTCTTTCAAAATCAAAGGCTTTCTAAAGGAAAACAACCCATGGGAGGCGTTGGAGGTCGTAGCCAAAGCAAGCTACGGTCGAGCATCAAGGATAGCTTTCCATACAAGGGAATCCCCACTCTTCTTATAGCATTGGGAGAAGCCACGGCCTCTTATGTATCTGTCCTTCATGAAACTTGCCCTAATCGAATTCTTAGCATTTGTGATGTTCCAGCACCAAGCCAATATCATAGCTTCGGAATGTGAACAAGAGAGCACAAGCCTAGTCCCCCTTCATCCTTGGTCAAGCATACCATGTTCCATTTACGTGATGTGTGCCATACACCCAAAGGAAGACCGCACAAAGTGCCTCTGCCTTTTTATTTGTCCCAATGGGGATGATGATTCTTGGGCCCCAGAAGAGACACACACCCGATATCATAAAACTCAACAACTACTAGCATCCAGATATGGTTAGGGACCTTACTTTCCAGCCGCAAAGCAAGGTCCTAACCCGATCAGTAAGCGACTTTGCAGCAGCCGACCTTCCCCTAGCATGCTATAAGGGGATTCCAAGGTACTTCGCCGGGAGAGGGTGGTACAACAGACCCACCTCCATACAAAGCCGAAAGTCTGCAGAGGCAAATCTTGGCAAAATAATCTTACTCTTCCTCGTGTTCATCGCCAATCCATACATTCGCTCAAACACCTCTAGTATATGCCTGACCTCCTTGATAGAGTTTGTTGTTTTTTTTATAGAAGAACAGTAAGTCATCCATGAAGATAGGGTGGGAGGGGATCTTTACTCTCCTCATGTGTATGAGGAGGCTCTTATGAAGGACTGCCTTTTCAACCAGTAATGAGAGAGAGAGTCCATGGTGATGACGAAAATCAAGGGGCTTAGGGAGTCTCCCTGACGGAACCCTCTCGTGGAAGAGAAAAAACCGTTTAGGGAGCCATCAACAAGGACCAGGAACTAAGCAATGGAGATGCAATTCCCGATCCAACCAATCCATTTCTCATCAAAACCTCTTAGCTTCAAACTGTCCAACAAAGAATCATGGTCTACCGAATCTAACGCTCTGGAAAGATCGATCTTTACACAGACTTTGCTTGAATTAGCCTTATGATTAAAATCATGAACCACCTCCCGAGCCATTCTAATGCAATAACCCGTCGCCCCTCCGCTTGATGAATGTCATCTGATTCGGAGCTACGAGATTAGGAATGTCCACCGCCAACCTAGCTTCCAGAAGCTTAGAGAAGATTTTGTAAAGCACATTGCAGCATGCGATTGGTCTAAAATCGCCCAAACCTGCAGGTGTCGCCCCTTTGAGAAATGTGTGATTTGTGTCTCTTGGGATTGACACTCCGTCAAAATGGGTAATCTCTATCGTGACGGTAGAAGGACTTTTTTAATAATCATTAATTAATTCATAATTAATTAAATATATAGGGAGTTGAATTATTTAAAATTTTAAGCATCAAAATTTATTAATTAATAATCATTAATTAATTCATAATTCATTAATTAATTATTTAAAATTTGGAGAACCACGCCGAAATTGGCAACTGAGATGTCGATTGGGGAGCCATGCCCAAATCAGCACCTAGTGGTTGTTGCATATTTCCCCTCAATTCACAATTCTCTCCTCTTTCTCACATACGCATCAAATCATATTTATATCTATGATGATAATTGTAGTATATTTAATATCCACTGGCTCGCACTTGCTACATGGGTTCTCCCTATTCGCTCTTCTTTCTACTTCTCATAGGGTAAATATCCAAGAGAATTTAAATTTTAAATAATTATGATTTAATTAGTGATTAGTTCTCCCTATTATCTTTTCTTTCTCCTTCTCGGTAAATATCCAAGAGAATTAAAATTTAATTAATTATGAATTAATTAATGATTATTAAAATAAAGTCTGAGTAGAATGTTTTACGGGAACCTTTTTTGATAGGGTCTGATGGGGTTATCCGCCCCATTTTTTTAATATTTTTTTTTGAAAAATTTCACTATGTATATTCATCTATATATCGCTTCAATATGTCATTTGATTTTTGTCAGAAACAGAAACTTATATGCCCTCCATCTAGAACAGGTGGATTACAACAATCTTTAAACCGTTAAAATTACTTGTTCTAGATGGAGTGCATATGAGTCTCTGTTTCTGATGAAATTCGAATTAACATATTAGAGGAATATATAGGTGAATATACATAGTGAAATCTTCAAAAAAATAAAAAAATACGGAAAAAGGGACTCAAAAAATCCCATATTGGCTGCCCACAAGTAACAATCCCATTTTTTCCTTTTTGATACGTGGGAATTGCTTGTTTTCCTCTCTCTCTCTCCCCTTGGTTGACTTTATGGGGAAAAGTAGTAGATCTTTTGTTGAGTGGATTGGGATTAAAAATCCCAGACCAATTTTCCTTGGATTGTTTTAAGCAAAAACTGTTCTAGTTTCAGTACATTTTGTTTGGAAGCAAAACACAAAGTCAAATTCGATCCTTTTATTTTGAACCAATTTTATTCATATTTATTGAGCGAATCCGAAATCATATTCGATCTTTTTATTTTGAACCAATTTTATTCGCATTTATTGAGCAATTCCGAATTGGATAGAATGATAAAATTCAATTATCAATCTAGAATGCTTAAACACATATTTTGTCTTGTTATAGGAAAAAGTCAAGCTACAGTCTTCTCATATAATTTCCAAAAGTATTATACAATTTTCACTAATTATAAGGAAATGCCTCGGGAGCATAATCAAATTCAACAAACATTTACCATGCACTTTTTTGGAGCAGATGAAGAAAGGAATAAGGGGTATACGGAGGAATGGAATAAGGGGAATAAGCCCTCAACACGCTTCCCCGTGGTACGACTATTCCCTATTATTTCATCTTATTTCACTCTTATTCCTATCTTTATCCCACCTTACCTACCTTTATTTCACCTTATTCTCCTTATTCTTATCCTCCAGCCGAACGGAGAATAGACCCTTATTCCCCATCCTTATTCATGCTTATTCTCCTACCGAACGGGCCCTTAAGTTTTAAAAAATGGTAAAGCTTTCTCCCACTATAAGTAGGACCGGCTATATGGATTCTTTTTCAAATCCATGTTGAAAGATTCGACTATTTTTTACATTGATTGTCGATTACCTAACGCAACTCCCACAAAAAGAGATTTGAAAAATGATCTTTTGTATGGTAGACACACTGCAAACCCTAGTCTTAGAGTATAGATTTACCAAGACAATAAAACCAATGTTGCTCAGCTTTATCAATTTCATTTTTTTCATCATATATTTTACCATTATATAATAGAAAAGTAAGAACCAGACTAAGCTAGCATCGCCCTCGACCTAAAAAATCATATGAGCATATATTTTGATCTTTCTCCCATTTGAATTTGAGCTTGGTTATATCGAATTAAAAAGGCCAACTTTTGGGTTATACCGAACCTGTCACGTCCCGGACCTCAAAACATGAGGAAAAATATGGAAGCATCATCTCAAAATAATGATTTTTTTTCGAGTCGAGGAGCGAGACAAAATCTCAATAATCCATAAATAACAATAAGAGTGCCATACATGATGGAAGAATAAAGGAACTTAACCAATAAATAAAAGACTTATCAAGTCTGAGCTACAAAATGAAAATAAATAAGTTTATCAATAACTCTTGTACATTGATCTTACTGAACTAGGATAAAACAATGGCTCCTTAATTTAGATGAGCAACCCAATCTCGTCCTCCGTTAAGCTGCAAGGTTATAAATCAATATTAGTTAAACAATTTCGACTAAGTATGCACCAATAATTTACGAGACATACCATCATAATCATATACAATGAGTAGTAAAGAATAATACGATGACAATTCCATATAATAAGAAATATAACTCAATAAATAAACAATGAACTATAACAAGATTTTTTCAATTATGCAAATCATCATGGGATAACAATGACAATTCAATATGTTTCCTTGAATATCACAAATTTTTGTTACCATCATGTCAATATCCATATCAAATATAAATCAATACCATCTGCCGACACCGGGCAACCCGAGCTTAAATAGAAGCCACCCCGTTCCTTAAATCAAAATTTTAAAACTAAAACAAATATCAATACGAGGTCTCCTATCCAAACTCCAATGCAATGGACATCAGTACTTGGTCAACCACTGTAGCGGAAAATTATTTGGGAGTAGTGTAGGATTACATGCCTACAATGATCAATTGGCGGAATTAACCGTCCGCACGGCACCCGACCAGGTCAAAGTCTCTAATGGACCAACAATGAACATTGTCTACTCTCGCATAATGGTGGTGTCAAAAACAATAACTTAATTTCCAATAAAAATATTTGGACAAAAAATACAAATTAAGCTACATATATTGATGTATCTATCTCTGTAATATTTAACAACTAATCCATAGATAAGCATAATGGCTAACTATCAGTTTACCACCTAATTACCTAAAGTTGTAGCATAGAGATATACTCAAAAAAGTTTAACGAGATATTATAAAAACTCAAATTCAACAACTAATAAAATCGAATTGGGGGTATAAATGACAATGGTATGAGATATAAATTAATGTACATACCTTGATAGGCAAACAATATGGATAGATCTGTAAGTTTCTCTACCCACAGAAATTAGTTATTACCTAAACCAAAAAGGATGTATCTTATCAACATGAACACACCATAATGCATTAGATCCTACAACCCAGATTTCAAATCGACACATATTTTTTGTGAGTTAACAACATTAATCATTTGAATTTTTTATTATCATCATTATTAATCTTGACGGTAGGTAACTAAACGTAGTCCTTCCTAAAGAGTCAACTAACTTAGATAAGGCACATCTTATGAAATAATTAAAAATTATAGGTGTTACCGGATGTATTTCTCCTGAAGGTTAAAGCATCAAATAAATAAATGAGATAATTATAAGGCTTTCTAGTGATTGATGATAGTGTGTGTCAATTTCTATTTGGTAACACAACAAAATATAAAAAAAAACTTGAAATCTGTTAGACAGAGTTACTTAGCGTTTCAATAAGGATTGATTTCAGAATTAGGGAGGTTATTCTGACATGTTAAAGTTTAATTGTGGCCAAACCTATAGAATCGAATAGCATCTGAAATCCGTTGAACATATCACTCAAGCATCCTTTTCCTTTTTTTTGGTTGAACCACAAGGTTAATAACCTTCGACCATAAAAAGATTCAAGATTCGTGGAGATATATCACAACATGATGACTTGATTTACGAAAAAAAGTATTAGCAGATGATTCAACAAGGATTATTAATCTGATTCGTCAATCAGAAAGAGATAATTGAAACGATTTACCTCGATGAATGTTTCCTCTGCAAACTATTCGAATATGATCGTCGAACTTGGAAATTGCGTGCTAACGACCTCAAATTGATGGAGTCCAGAGGTAATGAACACGAAATGGGAGTACGAGAAATTTAGTTGAAAAATCTTGATAGAGAGAGTCAATAGGAAGAGTCGACAAGGGGAGAGAGAGATCCGCACAATGGCTTAAAAGGGAACGTATACTGTGCCGAGTCAATAAGATAATACTAAAAAATTACCGACTCGGTCAATAGCAAATTCCCTCATTTTGAATTTTTTATTTGCCGTTACATGTGCTTGCCGTTTGGTTGTTTTTTTTAAAAAATATATGATCATTTCCCTTGTAACGATATAGTAGTTATGTCATTTCAATCTCTTGTTTTATATTTTTTGTCTTATTATGTATAAATATATAGAGGAAAGGGATCCTACTCCATGGAGTAGGTAACTTACATACTCCACTTTCATTTTTTTTTAAATTTTTTTTGAAAAATATTTCCATGAATTTTCATAAATATATCCCTCTAATATGTGATTCAAATTTCATCATAAACAGAGACTCCTGCGACCTCCATCCAGAACATGAAAATACAACAAATCTATGGCCGTTAAAAAATGATTGTCTGGATGGAGGTCGTAGGAGTCTCTGTTTCTGACGAAATTTGAATCACATATTAGAGGGAAATAGTTATGAAAATTTCTCACCATAAAGATAGTGACGCAAAATCTTCAATGCAAACACCACAGCAGCAAGCTCTAGATCATGCGTAGGATAATTCCTTTCATGAATCTTTAGCCGCATTGAAGCATAAGCTGCAACTTTTTCATTCTGCATCAACACACAACCCAAGCTATTTAGGGATGCATCAATATAGATGACGAAACCTCCACTACTTGAGGGTAATGTCAAGATAGGAGCAGTGGTCAACCTTCTCTTCAATTCTTGAAAGCTGTGCTCACATGCAGAAGACAATTCAAACTTTGTTCCTTTTCTAGTCAATTCGGTAAGAGGAAGTGAACTCTTTGAGAAATCATAAATGAATCTACGATAATACCCTGCTAAACCAAGAAAGCTTTTAACTTCTGACATGCTCTTTGATTTCTTCCATTCTGAGACTGCCTCAACCTTGGCTGGATTAACAAAAATCTCATCCTTGGAAATATCGTGCCCAAGAAACATGACCTTTTCCAACCAGAATTCACACTTGGAGAATTTAGCATAAAGTTGGTTCTACCTCAGAGTCTCCAATACAATTCTCAAGTGCTCCTCATGTTGCTCAACACTCTGAGAATAAATAAGAATATCCACAAAAACATGATAAAGTGATCTAAGAATGATCGAAAGGTCCGATTCATAAGATCCATAAAAGCAGCAGGAGCATTAGTCAATCCGAACGGCATCACACTAGCTTGTTCGGAAAGCAGTATTCGAGATATCCTCCTCTCGAATCCTCAGTTGATGATATCCGATCGCAAATCAATCTTCGAGAAGACCCTTGCTGATTGGAGTTGATCAAATAAATCATCTATCTGTGGTAACAGATATTTATTCTTCACAGTCACCTGATTCAACATTCGATAATCAATACATAAACGAAGGGGATCCATCATTCTTTCTAACAAATAAAACAGGTGCACCCCATGGCGACACACTGGGCTTGATAAATCCTAAGTCAAGCAACTCTTCAAGTTGCTTCTTTAATTCCAATAGTTCGACGGGAGCCATGCGATATAGTGCCTTGGATATGGTACAGTTCCAGGAACCAGCTCAATAATGAAATCAATCTCTTGTCGAGAGGGGGACGAGGAAATTCTTCTAGAAAGACATCGGGATACTCTCGAACAACATTGAGATTAGACAATGATATGGTTGATGGCTCAACCTTTATAATACTGACAAGATAGGCTTCTCTCCATTTCAAGATCATGCGATGTGCCTTCATGACGAAAATAATGCACTGTTCAGAATCGATGACATCTTGCAACGATCACTCTTTTCTTACAACAACCAATAATACAATGATAACGGGATAGCCAATCCATCCCAAGGATGATGTCGAAGTATGCCATCCTCATGACAATGAGGTCACTCGGAAGTACGTGACCATTGCATATCAATGGAGCATCTTGTATAAACTCTAGTGCTTTTACATTTCCCCCAATAGGTACGGTAACAATCAAATCAATATCTAAAAGTTTTGGTTTGACATTGATGAATACCCATTCATCACTCTTTATTCTTTTATTTTAGCTACAAAACCCATGCAAAACACATGTATATTTCTGTAAATACCAATAATTATCAAAGAGCATGCATTGTGTAAAAATGAATAATTAGCATGTTTTTGTACATAAATAAAAGAACAAAGAAATAAAACAAAAATAGGGAGATATTTAGAATAAATATTGAGCGACCTAATCCCAAGGGAGGGCTCAGCATGGGCCTGACTGCATAAAAACCCAAGTAGAGGGAGATAGGGCAACTCATATGTGTACATATATACCTGTATATAAATAAAAATATTTTCCTCTAAATAAAAATAAAAATAAAAATGGGTGTGTATTTATATGTAAATATTTGTAAATATAAAATTGAAATAAAAAATGAGAAAACAAAAAAGAAATTAAAAATCCCTTCACCTTTGTAGATACACCATGTACATAAACACTTTATCTATTTATTTATCCCAATAAATAAATAAATAAAAATCCCATAAAAATTGTACATAGTCCTTATTCCATAATGTATATAAATAAAATAAAAATTACAAAAATAAAATAAAAATAAAAAGGAATAAAAATAAAAATCAAAAGCCACATTGTGAATATACCATATATGTATATAAATAAAATTATTTATTTAACCCTTGTAAATAATCAATAAAAATAAAATAAAAATACCATATTATTCCAAATTTTATCCTATAAATAAATAAAATATAAAATTGGAATAATTTATATAAAAATAAATAATTAAACATCAAAAATAAAAAATACATATGTATATACATGTATATAATAATAATATTTTGTAAATACCTAAATTATATTTCAAAAAAATAAATAAAAATCACAAAAAAATAATTTATAAATAAATAAATATTTTTCATGTTTTAATCTTTTTTAAATTCGGTCATTTATTATTTTAAAATGAATTTCCAATTCTTTTTGACGTGACCGTTTCCCATTGGTCCACGGGGGATCGTTGACCCGATCAACTCCCCCCCTTGGACCACCAGCCCGCGGATCTTGTCGCCGACCTGATTTCTCCGATTTTTCGCCGCTCGATCCGCCCGCCATTTGCGCAAACCCCGGGTCCCGATTCACGTGGATCATCCCTAACCCTCGCCCGGGGGATTGCATCGGGGTCCGAGCTCCGAATCTCTCGCCCTACCCCCACCTTCTCGGACCCTAGAACTATTTAGTCTCAGCTCCGCCGCGCATTTCACTCCATCTTTGGCTCCGTATTTTCATCCCAGGACCTCCACTACCTTCGCCTGAGTGACAACTAGCGTCTGGTGGTCTCGCAGTGAGGAGAGAGTGCCCCGACCACAGATCCGGCGATCTAGCACCGCCGTGTGCCGCCCCTTGAGTAGCGCTCGAGCCTCGGGCATCGACGACCCTCGAGGCAAGGACCAGGAGCTTCAGAAGCTTCTTCCCAGTCGACTCCGATCATCTAGTAAGTCTAGTTCTTCCTATCTTTCGCGAATTTTCATTTACGCCCAATTTCATCTTCCGCCGACGACCGTCGATTCCGACCATTCCCATCCCCCTTTCGATCATCGGACGACACCCTCACACTCACAAGCCTTCTCCACACCTTCTGCACCCCACTCGCACCCCCCGACTCTCCCCGGAGCGGGAACTTCGATCTTCACCGCCGATACCTCGTTGGAGATCGACCATCTCGACGCACAGACCACCCACCTCGCTTCTAACCGGGTTGAGGCACTTTGCCCTTGACCCAGGAGTCTTTGTGTGTTGTTTTTCAGGTACAAGGAGGTCCATCTGAGTCCTCCACCTTCAGGCACAGGAGCTCAGCTCCGCCGTTGTCGCCTGGGCTCCTCGGAGCTCCTTGGCACCATCGGAGGGGTTCTTCATACGCAAGAGGCTCTGGCGACCCTTTTCCCAATCATAAGCATCCCCCGAGGAGGTCCACTGCGCGCGTGTCGGGCCGGCGAACTTCGTCGGCCACCTTGTTCTTCCTGGACCCTCCAGAGCCGGTCCATTCAGCCCTCCTGCTCCTGATGCGATCTCAGCCCTTGGATTTGAGGAGCCACGCCACCATCCGATCATTTGGAGGCTTGATCAGGACCCACACGATCAGATGAAGAGGCACCCTTGATTCCAGACCGTTCGATCTACATGTGTCGTCTTCACCACCGTTGATCCAGCGAGGGTTAACCCACAGTGCAGCAGAGCCGTCAGATCCTCCACGCGGGAGGCCCTCAATCGTCCGATCACATCCGAGGTCTCTTCGTTGAGGCGCCGACATCCCCAGCCGTCAGATACACCACGTAGCGTCATCCCAGCCCTCAGATAAATAATAGGGGTAAATATCACTTAGCCCCCTCTTTTTGTCTTTACTATTCAATCCTGTAAATATTTTAGATAGTTCTTTTATTTTTGTAAAAATTGCACTTAGGACCTGGGAGTTTATCTTATTTGCAATTCAATCCCTGTTTATGTTGGACACGTGCTTCGTCACGTGTATTTTGGTAAAATTGCATGCTATGTGCCTGTAGTTTCTCGTTATTACTGATTGAAATATATTTTTGGATAATTGCACTTATGCTCCTGTGAGTGTTTTATTTCGACATGTGTTGAATATTTGTGGGCTTTTTACAACTTAGCCCCTGGACTGTTAACACCTGTTGCTAATAAGTCCAGGAACTTAAGTTATTTGCATTTGGGTCCCTGTGTGCCCAGTTCACATGCCTTGCACGTGCATCCGTGGAATTTTTGCACCAGGACCCCCTATCTTTCTGATTTTGTTATTTTTAGCCCATGGATTATACTTTCATTGCAACTAGGTCCCTGTGCACTGTTTGTGTGTCTTTGATTTTAGTAAAATAGCAAAACTAACTCAAATTACGTGAAAATTGGATACGTGGCTCCTGCCATTGTGTAAAATTTTCACCATTTTTTGAGAACATTTTTGATCATTTTTATTATTTTTAAAATTTAAAAACCCTTGTTTTTTCTGTCTATTCAGATTGAAAATCATAAAAAATATAAAAACCTCTTTAAAAATTACAAAAAAATCAAATTTTGTGTGTTTTGGTAGTGCTTGATTCTCTGACCATTTTTGGTCATTTTTGGATATATAAAAACCCCTAATTAATCGAAAAACTCCTTAAAGACTCATAAAAATTATAAAAAATAATAGAAAATTCAAAAATTAATAAACACTGATTTTTGTCCATTATTTCTAATTTTCATAAAAATTATCTCCAGGCTCTTTTAAGATCATTATATATTTTATTTTGGTCTTTGAAGCCTGGCTGGATAGTAGCATTGTTTTCCTTCCTTATTTCATTTTTAGAAAATTTCCTAAAAATCAGAAAATTATCAAAAATTCACCAAAAATAGTAAAAAATATGTAAAATCCAAAAATATTTTTATTAGAATTTTTGGACTAGTTGTGGGTGTTTAAATAATTGCTTGAAGTTGCTTGTCTATATTGTTTTCTTATTTCTTTATCATTTAAAAATCCAAAAAAATCTAAAAATATTAAAAATCCACCAAAAATTTGTTTGTTTATATTTTATTAATTTGTTGACCATTTCTTAGGCCGTAAGCCATCTCGTGCTCCTCGAGTTCGACCCTGGGAGCTATACCAGGTCAATCCCATAGCTAGGACCGCTATTTGGTTTTCTCGTGTTTCTATCTTTATTTGGTGGTCCGATTATTTTTCTTGATTGAGCTTTGAGTCCCGAGTGACTGAGGTCACAACGACCTTAGTGAGACACTTTACCTTAGTCCGTCGGATTCGCTCATCAGAATGGCGCCGTTACCGGGGAGCACGGCTTAGTAGTCACACTTTTTCTGCGGCTTTCTTTTTCGCGGCTTTTTATATAGATTTTTGTATATATTTTTTAGTATATATTTTTCTGACTTGTTTATAATAAATTGGTCTGATCACACTCTTCTTGTTTTCTTGCGAGGGGCCCGAGGACCGAGGCGGTGACTTTCGAGGAGCCGACGCAACCGCGGCAATTGGAGGTGGCTCCCTTCTACACGGAGCCGCAAGAGAGCGCGAGGAGACAGTAGAGTGCGGGAGCCGCGGAATAGCTGCGAAGTAGCGTAGATTAGGTTAGATTTTATTTTCTGCATTATTTGAACTATTATTGTAATAAAACAGGGACAGGACACTCAGTAGACTTTTGAGGCTCTCAGGGTCTGTTTCGCCGAGCACCGGTGTGCTCGGGGGACCCCTCGACTTTTCGCGGTTTTCTCGCGGCTTTTACCGTTTAGTTCCTGCCTTTCTGATTCTCGCGATTTTGAGCCCCTAGCCTTAGGATTTTTGCTTGACTGTGACGTAATAAATAGGATCCAAACACCCTAATAATTCTGCCTATACCTATAGATCGGTAATTGGACCAATAATAAAAAGATTAATAAAATAGTCGATCCACCACCTTCGAGCCTACGTGCCGCGAGCCCACCCTATCAAGCGCTACTCCTGAACTCGACCTGTCAAGAAGAGGAGGGGTGGATCTAGACCGGACTCTTGGATTGGAGGTTGGTGGTTGACTAGCCGTTCTTTCGAGTAGAACTGCTTGCTTAGGGCTCAGATTTCTGCTTGCATCATTTAGGTAGTTTTATTTCAGTCTTTAAATTCTGCGCGGATCATTTTGCATGTAGACTGCTGGAGTCAGGTACACATTTCTTACTCTGCATGCATCATTGATTTTCTCACGCATCGGCTTTTTCGTCTTCTCCCCCCTGTTTTGGACTTAATAATCAGGAGAACCGAAAAATTCGTTAAACGATTTGTTTGATTATTGAATAATACCTAAAAATTTGAACCATAAAATTGGGACTGGTTAACTCTATTTGACCCTAAAAGACATTCACTCTAAAAATCTATCTTGTCAATTTTATTAGGTGATAAGTCAGGATAGCAGAGCGATTAACGTGACCTGTTGTTTAGTTTGCTTGCGCAAGAGAGTGACCCGCACATTAGGTAGAGCCATATCCAATACTTTTCTCGACTGATTACCGGCTCTTTCTGTACGGGACAGTCGGTTGAGAAAATATCGGATTACCCAACAGGTCACGTTAATCGCTCTGCTATCCTGACTTATCACCTAATAAATTTGACAAGATAATTGACCGAGCCTTTACGGTCTTCAGCTCGCGTTGCGTAGGTGAATCGGGGGTTTGCTTGTGATCATTGTTGTTACCAGATCTCATCCGCCCGACTCGCCAGATCACGATGATGGGCAGGAGGTTCCTTAGGCAGCCTTTGGCAGCACCGCTTTTCAGCACTCCATCCCACTCATCTAGGTCGGTTCGTGAGAGCTCAGACCCGCTCTCCGAACCCGAGTTCGACTCCGCCCTGTTCCCCCTCGACCACCTTTCTACCATTTTTGAGAGGTCAGTGCCAGATAAGAGACTACAATCAGATGATTTATCGGCACCGGAGTTTGGGTCCTTTGCCTTTGCAGAGACCATGGCCGGCAGCAGTGACGACCGCACCGGAGGTCCCCGAGGAGAGCAGACTTTTGTCCTAGACCAGGGTGCGATCAACTCCACCCTGATCACCTCCCTTGACTCAGTGCAGCAGCAGTTGAGGGATCAGGAAGCTTTTATGATAGAGATGAGGCGCGAGATGGAGCAGATGAGAGCCGACCGCGAGCAGCGCGACCCAGGGGGCAGACCCGACGATGCGGCAACAGTCGCAGCAGCAGTAGGAGCAGAGCCACTGACACAACCCCAGATCGACTTTAACGCACCGTTGGGTAGTACTTCCATCTATTGTGGGGGACTTCAAGTCCCCCGAACACTCTTCAGCTTTTACCCCGGTTCCATGGGCTGGCTACTAAGGAGCTCCATCTCCACCTTCAGGAGTTTGAGATGATATTCAGCACTGTCCAGGACCGTCAGGCGGACCACGATACCATCTGCATGATTGCCTTCCCCTTCTCACTAGCAGACAGAGCAGCCACCTGGCTGAAGCATCTGGGGAAGTTTGTCTACACCTGGGAGCAGCTCCGTACCGAGTACTTGAACAAGTACTACCCACTCGGGCGGACGAATGCCGCAAGGGCCCTGATCAGTAACTTCTCCATGCTCTCCAATGAGCAATTTCACGAGGCATGGGAGAGGTTCAGAGAGTTGACAGACAGATGCCCGCACCATGACATCTCGAAGCCGAACCTAGTTCAGAGCTTCTTCAGCGGGCTGACACCAGAGCTACAGGGCCTGGTGAATGCTTCTTGTGGTGGGTCCTACTTCGCCTAGGATCATGATGAGGTCTGGGCCATCTACAAGGAGATGGTAGAGAACTATATGGTGATGTCCCAGACCCGACTCTACACATATGAACGACCCCAGCCACCGACCGTGCAGTACCAGAGGATAGCACGGGTTGACGTCGGTCCATCCAATTCGTCAGCGGCAACTGCACAGGCCGAGTCCACAACCGCTGATATGGGCATCATCAGCGAGAAGCTGGACCGGATGGAGATCATATAGAAGAAGCAGTGCCAGGGCGTCACGCAGATGGAGCAGATGGTACAGACTCTGAGTGACCTGAAGACACAGCTCATGTGTCTCCAGGAGGCACAGACAGCTTCCCAGCCCCGTCTTCAGGCACGAGGCGATCCGAGTAGCACCGGCAACTCGTCCCAGTGCTCCAGCCACCAGCAGCCTAGACAGGTTCACCTTGTACAGGCGGAACCGTACCAGCAGCCGCAACTTTCTTACCAGGCACCACCATCCCCAGACACTCAGATGGTGGTATACCAGCCGGATCAGCCTCTGACAGTACTCCCGCCAGCCCCTTACGAGTCAGAGCCGTTGATGGATGTCAACGGGATTTTGTACGACCGACCCCAGACCGGTATCCGACGAGACCATCCCGGATTCCGTTGGTCGGCCAGAGGTTCCAGCTCCTAGCAGCAGCCGTCAGGACAGGGTGGCCAGTACAACCATCAGAGAGATCACCAGCAGCAGCAGCCTCCGGTACACCAGCAGCAGTCACAGTAGTATGGTCCTCGTCCCCATCAGCAGGGACAGTCTTGGAGGTGAGAGCGGCCTCAACAGCAGTATCATCCCCAGTCATACCCCTCTCATCCACAGCAGCAACAACAGCCTCACTACCAGAGAGGCTACCCGCGGGTTCTCATGGGCCATCCTATGGAAACCCCGCCTTAGACGACATAGCCCGCCTCCTTACTGACCAGTAGACTATCTTCAGATGGGAGATGGATGAGTTCCACCAAGAGGTGTGGGAGATAGTGAGAGGGAAGGCTGCCATACCTGCCCAGATCGAGCCCAACCCGAACAACCTGAAGAGGAAATCTGAGCAGGTAGATTTTACAGAGTATGCCACTCCTAGTGATACATTTGGTGATTTGTCTGCATATCTGTTTGATACTGATTTTGTCACACTTAGGAACGGTAGGACGCCAGCAGGCGGTGCCTCGTCTGAGCGACGTTCCCATGCCACTTCAGGAACGCCAGGCGAGGAGAAGCGCGGTACTGATGCCGCGAGAGATGATGACGGTGGTACTGATACCACCATGGATGCTGATCCCACCGGTGGTACTGAGGCCGTCGTTTCATCAGATGGAGGAGGTGGTACTGAGGCCACCATTGTTGCCGAGCCTGAGCGTGATACTGATGCCACGAGTCCACCAACCGAGGGTGGTGCTGATGCCACCATTTTCACTTCTGAGAGTCCTGTAGTCTTTCCGTCTGTACATGTATCTCAGGACATTTCCGGTAATAAAGGAAAGGGTTTATTTTATTCTGATCCACCTGTGGTGCATGGTGATGTATGTGTGGATTCTGCCGTGCTTGAGCAGCCGAGACCCTCTCCTAGTCCTTCATCTGAGAAGGACCCTGTGATCCCCTTCCCTAGAGCTCTTCACATGGGAAAGGGGAAGAAAATAGAAAATCCAAAAAAAGAGACAGCAGGAAGAGTTCAGCCAGCAGATGATCGATCGATTCCATATTCAACTGACTCTTCAGGAGGCCTTGCAGCACATCCCTCTACTCCAGAGATCACTCAGAGACAGGACTACAGTTAGGAGGAAGAGGAGGAACCACCAGTCAGAGATCCATGTACTGACCAGAGCCACGTGTTTCGCCATCCAGAACCGTCTGCCAGCCAAGAGGCCAGATTCAGGAGCCCCATATGTCAGATGCCATATCAGAGAGCAGAGGTTCGATCACACTCTATTAGACAACGATTCTTCGATCAACCTACTTCCGGAGCCCTTCTCAACCGCTTCGAGTTGGGTACTCTACGACAGAGCAGGACAGTCCTTCAGTTTGCTGATCGATCTGTCAAGAGGCCGAAGGGGTTGCTGAAGGACGTTGTCGTCACGATTCAGGGCCTGCAATTCCCCGTGAACTTTGTTGTGTTGGACATGGAGATCCCTCAGTCGGTGACCGATACCCCCATCATTCTAGGTCGCCCATTCTTGGCCACAACCAAGGCAGTGACCGACCATGATAGCGGGAAGGTATACTTTCGCATCGAGGGCGAGAGTGTACAAATAGAGACGGTCGAGGACATCAGAGCCAGAGATACATCATGTTCAGAGACTACTTCCGATACAGAGCAGATGACAGATGGAGAGCTAGACATCCACCAGGACTGCGACTTCGTGATTACAGATGATGAGACAGTATGGGTATACCTAGATGCACAGGACATACTCTCACCTTCAGATACCGCTGATGCAGAGACACCAACAAAGGAGAGCTTGGAGAGCGCATTTCTGGTCCAGGATACTTTGTAGTTGGCAGATCCAGTTCTCGACCGCGAGACAGATTTGTTCTGTGATGACGGTGGTACTGAGGCCACCATGGATGATACAGATCCCTCGGAGTTAGATTTTGATTGGGCAGATTTTGATGAGTTTATCCCAGATCTGACTTCTACTGAGCCTACAGTTAGGAAGGAGGTTGATGCCATGCAGAGCAGAGACAGTCCAGTTGAGTCGCCTTCTCCAGATCCCGTTTGCGACAGAGATTTCTCATTTTCCCGAGCAGATTTGGCAGCTTACACTCAGATTCTTAAGAAGCCATATTTGCCAGCACCAGTTTGTCCAGAGCTGAAGCCACTACCTGCGTCGTTGAAGTATAGGTTCCTTGCGGGTGAGCATGAGATGTACCCAGTCATTATCTCCGCTGATTTGACTGGAGAGCAAGAATCCCGTCTGATGGGGGTTCTTGAAAAGAACCGCAAGGCGATAGGATGGAGTGTAGCAGATATCCAGGGGATCAGTCCGTCTCTATGCTCTCACCACATCTATCTTGAAGATGAGGCAAAGCCGTCGCATGAGTTCCAGCGACGGCTGAACCCGAATCTTAGAGAGATTGTCATGAAGGAAATTTCGAAGTGGTGGAGCGCCGATTTTATCTACCCCATCTCCGACTCCAAGTGGGTCAGTCCGTTACATGTGGTGCCCACGAAGACGGGATCACTACAGTGGTTACAGAGTCCGGAGAGGAGATTGCTACCCGGGTGCCCACTTCTTGGAGGGTCTGCGTGGATTACAGACGACTCAACCAGACCACCAAGAAAGATCATTTCCCCCTGCCCTTTATAGATCAGATCATTGAGAGATTGGCAGGGAAGAGTCACTACTGCTTCTTGGATGGGTACTCCGGCTACAACCAGGTGGCCATTGCGCCCGAGGACCAGGACAATACCTTCACCTGTCCCTTTGGGACATACGCCTTCAGACGCATGCCATTTGGGCTATGCAATGCCCTTGCGACTTTTCAGAGATGCATGTTGTCTATCTTTTCGAACATGGTGGGGGAGTGATTGGAGGTCTTCATGGATAATTTCTCGGTCTACGGCGACGGATTCGACTCCTGTCTTGACTGCCTAGACCGAGTCCTTCAGCGATGCATTGAGGTTCGCCTGGTATTATCTTGGGAGAAGAGTCACTTCATGGTGACTCAAGGGATGGTGCTTGGCCACATCATCTCCAACAGGGGCATGTAGGTTGATCCGGCCAAGGTGGATGTCATTAGCAAACTCAATCCACCGTCCAACTTGCGACAGTTACGGTCTTTTCTGGGGCACGTTGGTTTCTACCGGCGCTTCATTTGTGATTTCAGTAGGGTTGCCCGATCGTTGACTGATCTGCTGACGAAAGACACCGAGTTCCTTATCGATGACAAGTGTCTTTCGTCGTTTGAGACTCTCAAGAGATGTGTGATAGAGGCTCCTGTCCTTCAGCCACCTGATTGGTCTCTCCCATTCGAGATCATGACGGACGCCTTCGATTTTGCCATGGGGGCCGTGCTAAGACAGAGGAGGGATGGAGTTCCATTTGCTATTCACTACGCTAGCTGTACATTGGATGCCGCGCAGCAGAACTGCACAGTCACTGAGAAGAAGATGCTAGCCGTAGTCTTCGCCCTAGATAAGTTCAGATCGTACATTATTGGATCTAGAGTGACCATCTTTACTGATCATACCGCCATCAGGTACCTCATGGCAAAGAAGGATGCCAAACCTAGATTGACCAGATGGATCCTTCTACTCGAGGAGTTTGATATAGAGATTAAGGATAAGCCTGGAGTCAAGAATGTGGTGGCGGATCATCTCTCCCGATTGGAGTTTCTTGAGGATTCTGAGCAGATAGACCCTATTTGTGAGACCTTCCCAGATGAGGCGATCCTTGCTATCGCCTCACTCCCATGGTATGCCGATATTGTGAACTATCTTGTCGCCAAGAAAGTTCCACAAGATTGGCCCAGGCTTGAGACCTTCCTCGCGAAGGCCAAGTTTTACCATTGGGAGGATCCCGTCCTTTACCATGAGGGAGGGGATAGTATCTGACATAGGTGCATTCCTCAGGAGGAGCACCACAACGTCCTTACTTACTGCCACAAGATGGAGGCAGGAGGACATCACTCAGGGAGGAGAACGGCACAGAAAGTGCTCCAATCCGGCCTATGGTGGCCTAATCTCTTCAAGGACTCTGATGAGTTCGTGAAGAGATGTACTGGCTGTCAGAGTATGGGCACTTGTGGACAGCGTGATATGATGCCGATGCAGCCCATTCATTTCTGTGAGGTTTTTGACGCATGGGGCATCGATTTCATGGGTCCATTCCCTAAGAGTCAGGGATTCAGTACATTCTGTTGGCGTTGACTATGTCAGTCGTTGGGTTGAGGCCATCCCCGCCCGAACCGTAGATGCTAGGACTGTTTGCAGATTTTTGAGGAGGAATATCATTTCACGGTTCGGGGTGCCTAGAGTGTTGATATCAGACGGGGGGTCTCATTTCGTCAACGACAAGGTAAAGGCCCTTGCTAGCGAGTTCAGCATAGACCATCGAGTTGCCACTCCATACCATCCTCAGACGAATGGTCTTGCTGAAGTGTCGAACAGGGAGATCAAGACTATATTGCAGAAAGTCGTCCGCCCTGACCGAAAGGATTGGTCACAGCTTTTGGACTCGGTCTTGTGGGCATATCGGACGTCTTTCAAGACTCCTTTGGGTACATCTCCTTTTCGCCTCGTTTATGGCAAGCCGTGCCATTTACCTGTTGAGCTGAGACATAGGTCACTTTGGGCAGTCACTGATATACTTTTGGATCCAGATAGTGTAGGAGACCAGAGGAGGGCAGAGTTAGCAGCCCTGGAGGAGTTTCGTGATACCGCCTTGTCAAACATCCTACATTATAAGGAGAGAGTGAAGGAGTGGCATGATTCTCACATCAGCCACAAGCAGTTTGAGCCAGGACAGAGAGTATGGCTGTTTGATGCTAGGCTTAGATTATTCCTAGCGAATCTACAGAGCAAATGGAAGGGACTATTTAGTGAGAAAGGTACATGACAATGGGAATATTAACATATCTGAGTTGTCTTCTGAGAGTACATTTCGAGTAAACGGCCAGCGGCTCAAGCCATATCTAGATCATGAGCCGTGGGTCGTTGATATTGCCCCTATTCACTTTGGTGAGATGTGGTCTCTTGACTCACATCTATTGCATCTCACGCCTGATTATCACTGTTCTTCTGACCTGTATAGATCCAGTTGTCCATATCACTCTATTCTTTAGTCCCACATCCCTTTATCTCATCTTATGTTTTTGCTATACTTAGGGTGCACTTTACCCTAAGTATAGGGGGGATGTAGGACTCTCGGGTATTCTTTTGATTCTTTCTACCCCTGTTTTGTTGCCTATACTTAGGGAGATTTCACCCTAAGTATAGGGGGGGGGGGGTAGACTCTGTACATCCTTTACTCAGATTTCCCTTCATGTACAACTTGCTATACTTAGGATTACTTGATTCTAAGTATAGGGGGAAAACACCGAGTTCTCTTCATTCTATTCTTTCATTCGTCTTTGTATTTAGCCGTTCCTTTTCACTTCCCTATACTAAGCACGAGTTATGTCTTCTTCATCGCTCTTGATCACTCTGAGGATATCGTTCGAGCTAAGTATAGGGGGTGTGTATATATTTCATATATACTTTAGCCATAACTCGTACTTTGTGTGAGTGTGTAAATAAATAAAAATGGCTAAAATCCATAAAAATTAAATTTTTTTCCTTGTATATAAAATTCATTTTGCACATACCTATTTATTTATACAAATTATTTTTGTACAAATGATTGTAAAATGATTTGTGTAAAGGATTTGTAAATATTTTTATATCAAAATCTATGTATATAGTACAAAATTTCTGTAAAATATTTTGAAAACAAAAAGTTTGCAAAAACCTTGTGTAAATGTTTGTAAATATTTTTCAAAACTTCGCATTCATGCATACATACTTGTTTTCAAACATTTTTTCAAAAATTTTGCACGATTGTAAATACTTGTAAATTAGTTCCAAATGCTCCTAGAAATTCTTGCTCCCACATATTTGTAAATAGCATCTTTGTAAATATTTGCATAGTTTCTCATGGATGATAGTTGACATTTAAACTAGCCTGGAATTAAATTGGAAAATGGAGCTTGATTAAGATCTTAATCCACCTAATAATAAGAGGAACCTTATAGGGCTTAGGGTTAAGGCTTTTCAGGTCCATGGTGACTTAATTCTTTGAGTCCACTAGGCTATAAGCATATGTCATCTTGATGAGCCTAAGTAGAGCACTTAACAACATACGCATGACTCTCAGAGACAATGGTTTGACTTGCACCAACACTTTGCACCTAGCTCTCCACGGATGAGGTGGTGAGGAGGCAGTTTCCTTTGGCTTGGGGTAACATATGAGGGTAGTACTTCTAGGCGGAACCTCTCTTCTTCTTCTAGTGAAGGAAGTGCACCTCAACTTGGTCTGGTGGTTATGAAGTCTAAAGACAGAAGGCGTGGGTTGCAATAAAGCTTCAAAAGAGGGATAGTCTACTGGCTGAAGAGGAAAAACTCCTTGTATATATGCTGCACCATGTAGATATGTTGTACAGATGCACATGAAAAAAAATGTGCAAAAAGAAAAAGAACTCCAAAAAAAGTGGTGGGTCGGATTGAAAATTTAATAACCCCACCGAAGTGTATATAGTGCAAATAAAGCAAAAGCTTAAGGCATACATGTTCCATCTCATGAAGCTTGCAGCGGGAGACTCAGCTACACTGGTTAAGAGCTCCCAAGGATACATGGCTACACTGGTCATGGTCCATTCTCTTCTTCCCCCTCTTCTTGAGCCGGTTGCACTTGAACTTAGAAGGGAATACCCCGCTTCTCGAGGAAGGAGTTGTTAGACTGAGGCATTAGAGTTACCAGGTTGGGGGAGGTTGTTTCTTTGTTACTTTTGAGGTGGGGAGCTACATATCACTTACACCGTACAAGGAAAGATTCATGGTCATTGGAGTTTGTGTATGTAGACTTGTTCTGATCTGGTTTATTGAGGAGTCTTGTCCATAGATTGGTGGAACTTGGAGGCTGTTAGGTTTTAAGCTTAAGTCCAAATAAGGTTCCGATACATTAATAATCCAAAGATCTGATCAAGCTCCATATTTCAATTTAATGAAGGCCAGTTTAATAATCAGCATTGATCCATGCATTTTTCTCCTCCTTTTCTTTTTCTTTCTTCTTTTTTTTCACTTCTTCTTCAAATAAGTGTTTGCTAAGGGACTAGCAAAGTTAAGTATGGGGGGGTGACGAATATCCATTCATCACTCTTTATTCTTTTATTTTAGCTACAAAACCCATGCAAAACACATGTATATTTCTGTAAATACCAATAATTATCAAAGAGCATGCATTGTGTAAAAATGAATAATTAGCATGTTTTTGTGCATAAATAATAGAATAAAGAAATAAAAGAAAAAGAGGGAGATATTTAGAATAAATATTGAGCGACCTAATCCCAAGGGAGGGCTCAGCATGGGCCTGACCGCATAAAAACCCAAGTAGAGGGAGATAGGGCAACTCATGTGTGTACATATATACATGTATATAAATAAAAATATTTTCCTCTAAATTAAAATAAAAATAAAAATGGGTGTGTATTAATATGTAAATATTTGTAAATATAAAATTGAAATAAAAATGACAAAACTAAAAAGAAATTAAAAATCCCTTCACCTTTGTAGATATACCATGTACATAAAACACTTTATCTATTTATTTATCCCTATAAATAAATAAATAAAATCCCATAAAAATTATACATAGTCCTTATTCCATAATGTATATAAATAAAATAAAAATCACAAAAATAAAATAAAAATAAAAATCAAAAGCCACATTGTGTATATACCATATATGTATATAAATAAAATTATTTATTTAACCCTTGTAAATAATTAATAAAAATAAAATAAAAATACCATATTATTCAAAATTTTATCCTATAAATAAAATATAAAATTGGAATAATTTATATAAAAATAAATAATTAAAAATCAAAAATAAAAAATACATATGTATATACATGTATATAATAATAATATTTTGTAAATACCTAAATTATATTTCAAAAAAATAAATAAAAAATCACAAAAAAATAGTTTATAAATAAATAAACATTTTTCATTTTTTAACCTTTTTTAAATTCGGTCATTTATTATTTTAAAATGAATGTCCAAATCTTTTTGACGTGGCCGTTTCCCATTGGTCCACGGGGGATCGTTGACCCCGGTCAACTCCCCTCCTTGGACCTCCAGCCCGCGGATCTTGTCGCCCGACCCGATTTCTCCGATTTTTCACCGCTCGATCCACCCATCATTTGCGCAAACCCCGGGTCCTGATTACACATGGATCATCGCTAACCCTCGCCCGGGGGATTGCATCGGGGTCCGAGCTCCGAATCTCTCGCCCGACCCCCACCTTCTCGGACCCCTAGAACTATTTAGTCTCAGCTCCGCCGTGCATTTTGCTCCATCTTTGGCTCCACATTTTCATCCCAGGACCTCCACCACCTTCGCCTGAGTGACAGCTAGCGTCTGGTGGTGTCACAGTGAGGAGAGAGTGCCTCGGTCACTGATCCGGCGACCTAGCGCCGCCGTGCACCGCCCCTTGAGTAGCGCTCGAGCCTCGGGAATCGACGGCCCTCGAGGCAAGGACCAGGAGCTTCAGAAGCTTCTTCGCAGTCGACTCCGATCATCCAGTAAGTCTAGTTCTTCCTATCTTTCGCGAATTTTCATTTGCGCCCAATTTCATCTTCCGCCGACGACCGTCGATTCCGACCATACCCGTCTCCCTTTCGATCATCGGACGACACCCTCACACTCACGAGCCTTCTCCGCACCTTCTTCACCCAGTCGCACCCCCTGACTCGCCCCGGAGCGGGGACTTCGATCTTCACCGCCGACGCCTCGTCGGAGATCGACCATCTCGACGCACAGACCACCCACCTCGCTTCTAACCGAGTCGAGGCACTTTTCCCTCGACTCAGGAGTCTTTGTGTGCTATTTTTCAGGTACAAGGAGGTCCATCTGAGGTCCTCCACCTTCAGGCACAAGAGCTCAGCTCCGTCGTTGTCGCCCGGGCTCCTCGGAGCTCCTTGGCACCATCGGAGGGGTTCTTCATACGCGGGAGGCTCCGGCGACCCTTTTCCAATCATCAGCAGCCCCCGAGGAGGTCCACTGCGCGCGTGTCGGGCCGGCAAACTTCGCCGGCCACCTTTTCTTCCTGGACCCTCCAGAGTCGTCCATTCAGCCCTCCTGCTCCAGATGCGATCTCATCCCTTAATTTGAGGAGCCACGCCACCGTCCGATCATTTGGAGGCTTGATCAGGACCACACGATTAGATGAAGAGGCACCCTTGATTCCAGACCGTTCGATCTACACGTGTCGTCTTCACCACCGTTGATCCAGCGTGGGTTTACCCACAGTGCAGCAGAGCGGTCAGATCCTCCACGTGGGAGGCCCTCAGCCGTCCAATCACATCCGAAGTCTCTTCATTGAGGTGCCGACATCCCCAGCCGTCAGATACACCACGTGGCGTCATCCCAGCCCTCGGATAAATAATAGGGATAAATATCACTTAGGCCCTCTCTCTTGTCTTTACTATTCAGTCCTGTAAATATTTTAGATAGTTCTTTTATTTTTGTAAAAATTGCACTTAGGACCTGTGAGTTTATCTTATTTGCAATTCAATTCCTATTTATGTTGGACACGTGCTTCGTCGCGTGTATTTTGGTAAAATTGCATGTTATGGGCCTGTAGTTTCTGGTTGTTACTGATTGAAATATATTTTTGGATAATTGTAATTATGCCCCCGTGAGTGCTTTATTTCGACATGTGTTGAATATTTGTGGGCTTTTTACAACTTAGCCCCTGGACTCTTAGCATCTGTTGCTAATAAGTCCAGGAAATTAAGTTATTTCCATTTGGGTCCCTGTGTGCCCAGTTCACGTGCCTTACGCGTACATCCGTGGAATTTTTGCACCAGGACCCCCTATCTTTATGATTTTGTTACTTTTTGGCCCCTGGATTATACTTTCATTGCAACTAGGTCCCTGTGCAATGTTTGTGTGTTTTTAATTTTAATAAAATAGCAAAACTAACCCAAATTGCGTGAAAATTGGAAATATGGCTCCTGCCACTGTGTAAAATTTTCACCAATTTTTGGGAATATTTTTGAGCATTTTTATTATTTTTAAAATTCAAAAACCCTTATTTTTCTATCTGTTCAATTTGAAAACTCATAAAAAAATATAAAAACCTCTTTAAAAATTACAAAAAAAATCAAATTTTGTGTGTTTTGGTGTGCTTGATTTTGTGATCATTTTTGGTCATTTTTGGATATATAAAAACCCTAAAAATTGAAAACCCCTTAAAACTCATAAAAATTCTAAAAAATCATAGAAAATTCAAAAATTAATAAACTCTTTTTCTGATTCTTGTCCATTATTTCTAATTTTCATAAAAATTACCTCGAGGCTCTTTTAAGACCATTATATATTTTATTTTGGTCTTTGAAGCCTGGCTGGACAGTAGCATTGTTTTCCTTCCTTATTTCATTTTTAGAAAATTCCCTAAAAATCAAAAAATTATCAAAAATTCACCAAAATAGTAAAAAATATATAAAATCCAAAAATATTTTTATTGGAATTTTTGGACTAGTTGTGGGTGTTTAAATAATTGCTTGAAGTTGCTTGTCTATATTGTTTTCTTATTTCTTTATCATTTAAAAATTCAAAAAATCTAAAATATTAAAAATCCACCAAAAATTTGTTTGTTTATATTTTATTCATTTGTTGACTACTTCGTAAGCCGTAAGGCCATCTCGTGCTCCTCGAGTTCGACCCTGGGAGCTATATCAGGTCAATCCCATAGCTAGGACTACTATTTGGTTTTCTCGTGTTTCTATCTTTATTTGGTGATCTGATTATTTTTCTTGATTGAGATTTGAGTCCCGAGTGACTGAGGTCACAACGACCTTAGTGAGACACTTTACCTTAGTCCGTCGGATTCGCTCATCAGACATCCATGCTTTTTACTAGAGCTTCAGAGATAAAGCTATGTGTGGCACCGGTATCAAAAAGAATCTTTGCATGAAAATTATCAATAAGAAAGTACCTTCGATGACCTTGTCATCCTTATCAGCATCATCTCCAGTGGTGAGAGCATAGACTCGTGCAGGCACCTTCAGCTTTTGCTCTTGTCCTTGAGCTGCGGACTGCTTTCTAAGCTTCGGACAAGCACGAACAAAGTGCCCTTTCTCTCCACAGTTCAAACACTGACCATTCTTGAGATAACATTCTCCAGGATGGAAACGACGACAGAAAAAGCATTCGGGAAATCTATTGTTTTGCCCTGTCTTGGAGGCTTACTTTTGCTTCTGAAATTTTTTGAATTTTTTGTCCTTCCAAATCGATCCTTTTAATCATAGCGTGACTTTTCCTCCTTTCTTCGCAAGAAATCTCGCTCCATGGTTGTAGCGCTGGCTAGAGCATCCTCCATAGTTTTCGACATGCTAGAAAGGACCTACAATCTCAAAGCAGGGTGAAGTCCCTCAATGAACTTCTGAGTCATCCGATACTCATCTGGACATAAGTGTGGAACATACTTCAGTAAGCGATGGAACTTGTTGTTATATTTAGCAACATTCAGATCTCCCTGCTTCAGATTAATAAACTCTTGTTCTTTAATCAACTGCAAGTGCATCGGAATATACTGCTCTCGGAAGAGTTTAACAAACTCATCCTACAAAATAATCTCTCCATTTTAAAATTTCCGCAATTGGCAACTAGTCCACCAGTCCTTAGCAGGACCTTTCAGCTGATGGGTAGCAAAAGAGATCTTCCTATGATCCGGATATCTGATTGCATCAAACAACTTCTGTAACTCCTCCAACCATCGATCTGCTACTTCAGCATCCACTACACCTTCAAAGCTAGGTGGGTCCACCTTTAAGAATCTCTCAAAGGTGACTTCATCCCGACGCTGCTCACGAAGTTGCCTTTCTCTATCAAGACACCTCTCGCAACGTCTCTGATCTTTGTCCTTACTCTGGTGGTGATCAGCTTGATCACGAATCAGTTGGAAGAGCTACTCGATCGTCTTCATCAATTTGGTATTCTTTACTGCCAAATCATAAGAGCGATGACTCCTCTTACAGTTCGAGACGGGCAACATCTACAATTAGCAATGATCTTTTAGTCAAATATCTCAAACCTTATCTATAAATACAATAGGTCATCCTAAAATTGGATAAAATTCCTCTAATCTTCCATTTTGCTCTGATACCATGTTTGTCACGTCTTGGACCTCGAAACATGGGGGAAAATGCTGAAGCATCACAAAACAATGAATTTTTTCGAGTCTAGGAGCAAGAAAAAATCTCAATAATCCATAAATAACATTCAGAGTGCCATACATGATGGAAGAATAAAGAAACGTAACCAATAAATAAAAGACTCATCAAGTATGAGCTACAAAATGAAAATAAATAAGTCTATCAATAACTTTCGTACATTGATCTTAGTGAACTAGGATATAGCAATAGCTCCTTAATTTAGACGAGCAACCCAATCCCGTCTTTCGTTAAGCTGCAAGGTTATAAATGAATATTAGTCAAACGAATTCGACTAAGTATGCACCAATAATTTACGAGACATACCATCATAACCATATACAATGATTAGTAACGAATAATACAGTGACAATTCCATATACTAAGGAATATAAATAAATAAATAAACAATGAACTATAACAAGACCTTTTCAATTATGCAAATCATCATGGGATACCAATGACAATTCAATATATTTCCTTGAATATAAAAAATTTTGTGACCATCATGTCAATATCCATATCAAATATAAATCAATACCATCTGCCGACACCGGGCAACCCGAGCTTGGATAGAAGCCCCCCGTTCCCTTAAATCAAAATTTTAAAACTAAAACAAATATCAATAGGTCTCCTATCCAAACCCCGATGCAATGGACATCAGTACTGAGTCAACCGCCATAGCGAAAAATTGTTAGTAGTGTAGGATTACATGCCTACAACGGTCAATTGGCGGAATTAACTGTACGCGCGGCACCCGGCCAGGTCAAAGTCTCTAATGGACTAACAATGAACAATGTCTACTCCCGCACAATAGTGGTGTCAAAAGCAATAACTTATTTTTCAATAAAAATATATGGACAAAAAATGTAAATTAAACTACATATATTGATATATCTATCTCTGTAATATTTAACAACTAATCCATAGATAAGCATTATGGTTAAATATCAACTTAGCACCTAATTACCTAAAGTTGTAATATAGAGATATAATCAAAGAAATTTAACGTGATATTATAAAAATTCCATTGCAACAACTAATAAAATCGAATGTGGGGTATAAATGACAATGGTATGAGACATAAATTAATGTACATACCTTGATAGGAAAACAATATGGATAGATCTGTAAGTTTCTTCGTCCACAGAAATTAGTTATTACCTAAATAAAAAAGGATGTATCTTATCAACATGAACACACCATAATGCACCAGATCCTACAACCCAGATTTCCAATCGACATATATTTTTTTGTGAGTTAATAACATTAATCATCTGAATTTTTTATTATCATCATTATTAATCTTGACGGTAGGTAACTAAACGTAATCCTTCCTAAAGAGTCAACTAACTTAGATAAGGCACATCTTATGACATAATTGAAAATTATAGGTGTTACTAGAGGTATTTCTCCTGAAGGTTAAAGCATCAAATAAATAAATGAGACAATTATAAGGCTTTCTAGTGATTAAGGATAGTGATGTGTCAATTTCGATTTGGCAACAAAACAAAATCTAAAAAAATTTGAAATCTGTTTAACAGAGTTACTTGAGCGTTTCAATAAGGATTGATTTTGGAATTAGGGAGGTTATTATGGCATGTTAAAGTTTAATTGTCGCCAAACCTATAGAATCGAATGACATCTGAAATCTGTTGAACATACCACTCAAGCATCTTTTTCCTCTATTTTTTTACTTTTTTGGTTGAACCACAAGATTAATAGCTTTTGATCATAAAAAGATTCAAGATTCGTGGAGATATATCACAACATGATGACTTGATTTACGAAAAAAAAAGTATTAGCGGATGATTCAACAAGGACTATTAATCTGATTCGTCAATCAGAAAGAAATATTGAAAGGATTTACCTCGATGAAAGTTTCCTTTACAAACTATTCGAATATGATCGTCGAACTTGGAAATTGCGTGCGAACGACCTCAAATTGATGGAGTCCAGAGGTAATGAACACGAAAGGGGAGTCGAGAAATTTAGTTGAAAAATCTCGACAGGGAGAGTCGATAGGGAGAGAGAGATCCACGCAATGGCTTAAAAGGGAACGCATACTGTGCTGAGTCATTTAAGATAATACTAAAAAACTAGTTATCGCATTACACACTTTATTCGACTTTGGTCGATAACAAATTCCCTCATTTTGAATTTTTTATTTGTCGTTACATGTGCTTGCCGTTTGGTTGTTTTTTTTAAAAAAATTATATGATCATTCCCCTTGGAACGGCATAGTAGTTATGCCGTTTCAATCTTTATATTTTTGGCTTATTATGTATAAATATATAGTGCACTCCATAATATTCATATTCATGCTATTTGTTTCCTATAAATAAAGATTTCAATTTTTGCACAAAAAACCCTTAACAAAATATATGTTATAGAACCAATCCAACTCAACGGTCACATCTAAATATGACCTTTGAATACAATGTTATCCTCTCGTAACTTAGAGCATGTGAGCCATCTGATCGCAATCCAATGGCCATACTAGCATACGAGGGACTGCTATGACATCAGAGGATCCAAACTCGTAATCGGACAGTCCAAAGTTGTTGATCCAACACTTCAAAAGCTTAACCTCAGCTGGATGCAGCCAATGGACAGCAAAGATCCGTTTTCAGGTGAGTTTGAGTGAGATGTTTTCGAGCTACTTCGATCTAAGGGTTATATTCTATACGTATCCATAATGGATGATGCAACAATAATATTATCATGTGATATCATATCTTGAGATAAAGTTTCCTTATCCTACAAAAAAGAAACACTATTTCCATGTTCAACTGTATGGTAAAACAATGATCAAACAATCAATCATGCAAAAACTGAAGAATCATAACATAAGATTTACAAAGTTCATTTGTAGTTGGACTATATCCTTAACGACAACATATTTCTCTTTATATAATGGTAAGATGATAATGCATTAGATACAAGAAAACCCCTAACCCTAAAAGCGATTTAAACATCGTTATCGTACTAAAGGCTATCTCAAACAAGTGGATCTATTAATTATATTGGGACAGAGGTTGCAAAAGTTGGTAGACGGTATTCAGTTAATCGAGCTACTTACAAGGAATTAATATGCAATCAGACGAGTAATTAGATTTATTTATTTTTATAATTTTTAATTAATTTAAATTTATAAATGATGTTAATATATATTTTCTTATACATAAATTTATATAAAATTTGTATTATCATAACAAAAATGGAAGAAGCAATTCAATTCAAATCTAACATGAAGAACATTAGATAAAGTTTGGTTCTAAAAAAACAAAAAAATCAACTGCCCAAAAAAGTCAACCTAGTTTGCCGATTGACTACTACCGAGTAGTCAATAGTCAGTCGACCACTCCACCAACTCAACTAATGAGTCAATTTTTGCAACTATTAATTAAATATGTAGGGAGTTGAATTATTTAAAATTTTAAGCATCAAAATTCATTAATTAATAATCAATTAATTCATAATTCATTAATTAATAATCATTAATTAATTCATAATTAATTAATTAATTAATTAATTATTGGAGAGCCACACCGAAATTGGCAGCTGAGATGCCGATTGGGGAGCCATGCCCAAATCAACACCTAGTGGTTGTTGCATATTTCCCCTCAATTCACAATTCTCTCCTCTTTCTCACATATGCATCAAATCATATTTATATATATGGTCATAATTGTAGTATATTTAATATCCATTGGCTCCCACTTGCTACATGGGTTCTCCCTATTCTCTCTTCTTTCTCCTTCTCATAGGGTAAATATCCAAAAGAATTAAAATTTTAAATAATTATGAGTTAATTAATGATTAGTTCCCCCTATTCTCTCTTCTTTCTCCTTCTCGATAAATATCCAAGAGAACTAAAATTTAAATAATTATTAATTAATTAATGATTATTTAAAAAGTCTGAGCAGAACATTTTATGGGAACCTTTTTTGATAGGGTCTGATCGGGTTATCCCGCCCTATTTTTTCCAATTTTTTTATTTTTTTTGAAAAATTTCACTATGTATATTCATCTATATATCCCTCCAATATGTCATTTGATTTTTGTAAGAAACAGAAACTCATATGCCCTCCATCTAGAACAGGTGGATTACAACAATCTTTAAACTGTTAAAATTACTTGTTGTAGATGGAGGGTATATGTAAAGCCTTGAACTTGGCATATCTCGGATCCTATATAATAAGATCTGGCTCGACAAAAGAAAACCAACGAAATTTGTTTCGTGTGAATCGGACTTCGTTTCGAATGGTTATGATTTTCGGAAGAAAGAGAAGTAAGGAAGGCTAAGATGTCATTAACCCATAATGACTGTCATTAAGACTAATTAAACATTATTAAAAAAACTAATGACGGATTGAAAACTGCTAACGATCATTAGTAAACACTAATCAATAGTTAGCAAAAGATAAGCGTAAGTTGCGAAGGATAAACCGCGATTAGTGAAAGTTAATCATGATTAGTGTTAATTAAGCGTCATTAGCGAATCTAGAATCCTCTGGAATGTTCTAACTTAAGCCCCAATTTTGGGATAGGTTTCGGCCAAAACCATGGGCCAAAACCATGGGCTGCTAAACCATGGTTAAGGCCTAAACCATGGCTTTCTAACCATGGTTAGTGGTTTTCCGAGGCCTATAAATAGACCCCCCACCCATTCATTCTCTACGACTTCCACTACCACCACTACCACCCCAAGGGCTAGGGTCGAGAGGTCGGGAGGAGGAGTGGGAGGCGAGGGAGGAGCGCTAGCGAAGCGCTGCCGGGAGAACGAGAAGGAGAAAGGTACGATCCTCTCTTAGTTTACTTCGTAAGCTGGGCTTTCAATTCATCCTCTTGTTCTTCCAAGTTTTGTTCTTGATTCATCTTTCTTTCCGATTTGTTTTCCTGTTGTGGATCGAGGAGAAATCTGTGTAACACTCTACTTAGGTGCGGGCGGCTATGCACGTCAGTGACCCTGTGATTCGTCACACGTTCACTCATCTAAAACGCGTGGTGTCTACCGATTCTCCATCGTTTATGTTTCTATTCTTTCTATTATACTTTTATAATTATTTTGATGGAGAAATCTGTGTAATACCCTACTTAGGTGCGGGCGACTATGCACGTCAGTGACCCTGTGATTCGTCACACGTTCACTCACCTAAGATGCGTGGTGTCTACCGATTCTTCATCTCTTTTTGTTTGAGTACATTCTTTCGGTTTTTCTGTTGTTTTCCTCACGATTGATTTTATAAAGGAAACTCTTTTCATTTTTATTTTGAAATATGTCCCGATATAAGGGGAAACTCTGCCGAAATTTTCCGAGAAATATGTCCCGATATAAGGGGAAACTCTGCCGAAATTTTCCGAGAAATATGTCCCGATATAAGGGGAAACTCTGTCGAATTTTCCGAGAAAAATGTCCCAATATAAGGGGAAACTCTGCCGAAGTTTTAAGAGAAAATATCTTCTTCGTGTTCTTCGCGTTCTTCGCGTTCTTCGTGTTCTTCGCGTTCTTCGCGTTCTTCGTTCGTTCTTCGCGTTCTTGACACGTTCTTAATGTTTTTATACGAAAATGAAATTCGATCTTTTCAGAGCCTTAAAATAGCCTTTCTAAAAACAAGACACGATAAAGCCTTGCATACACGAGAGAGAGCTCGATTAGGTAACGAAATCCTTCCTTTTGCTGTTGGGTTTTCATACAAGATTATTGAAATTCTTGATTTTATTTTCTTTGCTATTAAGAATCCTAATTTTGGCCATTTCTAAAAAGTCTGAAAAGTTGCTTTGTGATTCCCACTAAAATAGGGTTTAAGCATCAAATTGATGCGGTGGCTTTGAAAGTTAGGGTTTGGGAGTTAAAATAAGCATAAATATGAGTATATGTGGTTATGAATAATATATATGTGAGTCTATACTAAATATTGCTAATTATGCAAATCGAAGATTTAACGAAAGAATTACATCATGAAAATTGATGTGGCTTGAGTTGGATCCTGAAAAGGATCGTGTGTCACGTTAAGGATGACTGGGAGTAGAACTACAGGTCGGGCATGCAACCTGTAGGTTTGTCGGAAGGAACCCGTATTGGCGTTTCCCTACCTAGGTGGTACACGGTTGCCCTGCTATGATAAGTGCACACAAATTGAATGTTTTGCAACACGTGGTACCGGGAGCCAATATATTCGGGTTGGAACGACGGAAGATGTGGTCATGTCATGTGGAGGCACGGGTGGTTCAATAGCGGCTGGGTCACGATAATATATATTTAAAGCCGCTAGGTTATATGATTAAATGTTAGCCTGAGGTTTTAAGCAACCGAGTCCTCGAGGACGGTGTGCTCCTTTGATTTTCCAGGCTGAGGGTTTGAGACCCTATTTAATAAAAGAAAAGGAAATTGTCGGGGTAGTATTGGAGGATTGGTTGAGGCGACGTGCGGCGGCATAAGCTTACCAAGATCAACACAATCTCCAATCCCGAAGTTTCCACAGCTTCGGAGTCCAAGAATGGTGGGGTTCCCCTGGACTAATCCCCGATGTGGAATAGAAAGGAATAAGACTTAAATTAATGAGAAGGAATGAAATTTTGTATATTAAGTTTTGAAAAATTACCCAATTTGTTTGCTTTTCTATTCTTCATTACTTAGCATTCGCTAATTTTATCCTATGATTTATGGAAAACCCAACAGGTATCGGTGAGCCATTGCAAGGACTTTAACAATTACATCCAGCTTACATACTAGACATCCAGCCAGCCACAATAGCTTTACTCTTTAAGGTAGTTAGTAATCTTTTGTATATTTTCCTTTCAAGCTGATGTACATGTAAATGGTTATAGTGGGACAGTGTATCATCTGAACTTTGTGAATAGAAAAGTGTTGAAATACTTTCTTCGGAGTATTTTTATTTGCAGTCTATTTCTGAATGTTAGTTGTGATTGCTGAATAAATTATTGCTGAGTAATCAGATCCGGATATGGGAGGATCCGACGGCCCGGGGAAACGGGGTCGCGAAGGATTGGTATCAGAGCAAGGTTACTCCAGTAATTTATTTAGTAATTATCAACTATGAGTGGTATTCAGAAAACTAAGGTTGTATTAAGATTCTTTGATCTTAATAACTGACTGCAGTACCATTCACAAGTCATTGTCCCTTATGTACATAATGCTAAGACATATAGGAACTGACCTTTGACCTTGACTCATCCCAAGATCATGGCAAACCAAGACGTGTCTAGACAATTAGCAGCTATGATGGCAATGCTTCAAGACATGGGGCAAAGGCAACATGCATTGGAGGAGAGGCTCAATGCACAAGCTGAGAGACCCGAGGCATCTAAGCCTGCGGATGCCAGGATTGAAGGTTCTGTCCATCTTTCTGAGGAAGAATCTAGTTACCATCCTTCAACTGAATATGCTCCTACCCCGGTTGAAGGAGCAATGGAGAAGGCCCTTCTTAGACACCAAACATTACTAGATAATTACCGAAAGAGAAAAATTCCTTGATTCAAAGGTGTAGAGACACCTGCCGAGGATGAGTTATGGCTCGATGATGTTACTAGGATGTTGAGGATAATCCATGCACCAGTTGATACCTGGGTGCACTTTGCTGATTACTCCCTAGCATATTATGCATGACGATGGTGGAGAGCGATTTCCAAGAAGTTAGCAGATCCTGTTCCATGGGATATCTTTGAAGAGAGGTTCCGAGCTCACTTCTGTCCCTCTCATTGGGAAGAATTAAAGAGGAGAGAGTTGGCTTCTCTGAATCATGGTTCTAAGACCGTACGAGATTATCATATCTACTTTACTGAGCTACTACGGTACTCACCAGCTCTAGAAGTTTCACCACAAGAGTGTCTTAACAAATTTGTTAGCGGTCTTCAAGGAGATTTACGAGAAAAGCTTGCTGGTTTTAGAGCTACAACCGTAGATGAAGCAATGGACATTGCCTCTCGTATTGAGATGGAGAGGGACGAAAACCGCCAAAGAAGAAGTTTTCACTTTAATGGTGGACCATCCAAAAGCAAGGCACATTATAATCGTAGAGATCGTCGCTATCATCCAGCCGGTTCCTATATAAGCTCAACACAGACCTTGGGTCAGGAACTATCAGGAAGAAGGGGTTTCTCTAGATCTCCACTATATCCTCGCAACTCAACTGTAGGAGCTAACACCTCTGTGGCTGGATCTTCAGCTCAAACAGGAGCACGTGTGTGTTTTTACTGTCATCAAGAAGGCCACATCAAGAAAGATTGTCCGAAGTTGAGAGGTTCATGGTTTAAATCAACCCCAATTAACAGTATAACATCCAACTCGAGAAATGGAGCAATACATCAGGTCTCACAAGGAGCGTCTCCTACACAACAACCACCACAAAGTGTTGCGGGCTCTAGCTTGCCTATTTCTAATGGCCAACTAAATGCAATTACTGAGGAACAAGCCTACCACTCAGGCACAGTCGTACGAGATACCGTTACTATTTATGGCCTTTCAATACATGCTTTATTTGATTCTGGTGTATCACATTCATTTATTGCTCGACGGTTAGTACCCGCTTTGGGTAAGATACCAGTAGAAGTACAACAGTCCTATCTTATCAAGGGACCGGGAGGACAAGTATTTATAATTCGAGAAATCCTGGATAATTGTATAATACTGATAGCGGGACATCAGTTACCTGTTTCACTACTACTAATACAAATGGAGGACTTTGATCTTATCCTAGGGATGGATTGGCTAGAAAGGCATCATGCATGTCTTGATTGTTTTCAGAAGACAGTAACGTTTCACCTTCCTAACTCGATAGAGTTCCAGTTCATTGGAAAGACATCCAATGATAATATCGAATATATCTGTACATTGAAGGCACAACAGTTGTTAGAGCAAGGGTGCCAAGGTTATTTAGCCTATGTAACCACTACATCTGGGTCAGACAGAATGATGGAAGAAATACCTATAGTGTGCGAGTTTCCTGATGTATTTCCAGAGGAACTACCTGGATTACCACCTGAGCGAGAGATTAAATTTGAAATCTCTCTCATACCTGATACTCAGCCTATCTCTATCCCTCCGTATAGGATGTCACCAGCTGAGTTACGAGAGTTAAAGGTACAGTTGCAAGAATTGTTAGATAAAGGATTCATTCATCCTAGTACTTCACCATGGGGTTCACCTGCCTTATTTGTCAGAAAAAAGGATGGGTCGATGCGGTTGTGCATTGACTATAGACAACTAAACAAGAGGACAATAAAGAATAAGTATCCACTGTCAAGAATAGATGATCTCTTTGATCAGTTACAGGGTTCAACTGTGTATTCTAAGATTGATTTAAGATCTGGATACCATCAGTTGAAAATTAAAGATACAGATATTCCCAAGACATCTTTTCTAACTAGATACGGGCATTATGAATTCTTAGTCATGCCTTTTGGACTAACAAATGCCCCAGCAGCCTTCATGGATCTCATGAATAGATTATTCAAGGAGTTCTTAGATCACTTTGTAGTAGTCTTTATTGATGATGTGCTTATTTACTCCAAGGATAAGTATCTGCATGAACGCCACCTCAGGTGGGCACTTGAAACTCTAAGGAAGAACAAACTGTATGCTAAATATAGCAAATGTGACTTCTGGCTATCTGAAGTATCTTTCTTAGGCCATGTTATTTTTAGGGAAGGTATATCAGTTGATCATACAAAGGTTAGTGCTGTGATGAGTTGGGAACGCCCGAAGACTGTCACAGAAATACAATCTTTTCTGGGATTAGCTGGATATTATAGAAGATCCGTGAAGGACTTTTCACGAATAGCATTGCCAATGACTAGACTTACTCAGAAGGAGGTCCCATTCTTATGGTCTGATACATGTGAAGCTAGTTTTCAGACACTGAAAGAATGCCTAACATCTGCACCAATCCTTACTCTACCCTCCGGGAGTGAGGGGTTTACAGTGTACACTGACACATCTAAAGAAGGACTTGGGGCGGTTCTTATGCAACATGGTAAGGTAGTTGCGTATGCATCACGACAGCTCAGGACACATGAGAAGAACTATCCAACACATGACCTTGAATTAGCTGCCATAGTTTTCGCTTTAAAGATATAGAGACACTACCTGTATGGTATTACTTTTGAAATCTTCACCGATCATAAAAGCTTGAAATATCTGTTTGATCAAAAGGAGCTCAATATGAGATAGAGACGGTGGCTAAAGTTATTGCAAGATTATGATTGCACTATCTCATACCACCCTGGTAAGGGGAACGTCGTAGCAGATGCCCTTAGCAGAAGAACTTATTCACCTGGGTTAGTGAGTGCTATCCACTTCAGTGGTTTACTATCAACATTAAGTGAATGGAAACCATTTGATAGTAGTGTTGATACTATAACTATTCCTCATCGATACAAATCAGAGATCTGGGATAAAATAAAGAAAAGACAGGAGGATGATCCGGTCCTTAAATACTTGAAACAACAACTTGAGAAGAATGAGATAGAGGGATTCCAGATACAAGATGGGTTACTATATAACCATCACAGAGTTTGTGTACCAAACATACATGAACTAAGGTACGAGAAGTGCACTGCTCAAGATTATCTATTCATCCAGGAATTACGAAGATGTATAAGGATCTTCATTCATACTTCTAGTGGCCAGGAATGAAGAAAGATGTTGCTGAGTTTGTGAATTCATGTTTCACTTGCCAGCAGGTAAAGGCTTCACACCAAAAACCACTGGGATTATTGCAACCCCTCCCTATAACTGAATGGAAATGGGAAAGCATTTCCATAGATTTCGTTACTGGCTTACCTCAGACGACTGGTAGTAAAGATAGTATCTGGGTTATAATAGATCGTCTGACAAAGGTAGCACACTTTATTCCGATAAACTTATCTTTCACTCCAGACCAGCTTGCTGAGTTATATATTACACATGTGATTCGCCTCCATGGTATCCCGAAGGAAGTAGTTTCTGATCGAGATTCACGATACACCTCACACTATTGGGAGAACTTCATGAAAGCCTTAGGTACATAACTATGCTTGAGTACAGCATATCATCCACAAACAGATGGTCAGTCAGAACGTACGATTCAGACACTAGAGGATATGCTACGAGCATGTGCCTTAGAATGGAAGGGATCGTGGATTAAACATTTGCCTCTTGCAGAATTCACCTACAATAATAGTTACCATACAAGCATTGGCATGGCACAATTTGAAACACTATATGGACGAATGTGTACTACTCCTTTGTGTTGGCAAGATGTCGGAATAAAGAACCTTTATGATTCAGATAGACTTCAAGAGACACGGGAAGCTGTAGAGCTTCCTAGAAAAAGACTATTAACTGTCCAGAGTCGCCAGAAAAGTTATAGTGATACCAGGCGAAGAGACCTTGAATTTGAGGTAGGTGACTTTGTATTTCTCAAAGTATCACCTATGAAGGGTGTTCAGAGGTTTGGCTTGCGTGGGAAGTTAGCACCCAGGTTCGTGGGTCCCTTTGAAATTATTCAGCGCATTGGAAAAGTGGCATATAGACTTGCACTTCCTCCACATCTTTCGGCAATACATGATGTATTTCATGTATCAAACCTGAGAAAGTACATTAGGGATCCAGAGTATAAGATAAGTTATGATGATTTACATGTTGAGCCAGACTTGACATACCAAGAGATACCTGTGCAAATACTTGAAAGGGATATCAAGAAGTTGAGAAACAAAGAGGCGCCTCTTGTTAAAATATTATGGCGGAACCAAGAGTTTGAAGAAGCCACATGGAAACCAGAGGCAGAAATGAGAGAGAAATACCCCTACTTATTTGAGTAATAACACTGTGTATTGTATATATTCTTTATAAATGAAATGATGTTCATTCTCTTTAAGGTTGTTATGGTTTCAATCCTCTTTAAGGTTGTTATGCATGTATTTCTAGTCTCGAGGACGAGACTTCCTTTAAGGTTGTTATAATTGCAAAGCCTTGAACTTGACATATCTCCGATCCTATATAATAAGATCCGGCTCGTCAAAAGAAAACCAACGAAATTTGTTTCGTGTGAATCGGACTTCGTTTCGAATTGTTATGATTTTCGGAAGAAAGAGAAGTATGGAAGGCCAGGATGTCATTAACCCATAATGACTGTCATTAAGACTAATTAAACAATATTAAAGAAACTAATGATGGATTGAAAACTGCTAATGATCATTAGTAAACACTAGTCAATAGTTAGCAAAAGATAAACGTAAGCTGCGAAGGATAAACCGCGATTAGTGAAAGTTAATCACGATTAGTGTTAATTAAGCGTCATTAGCGAATCTAGAATCCTCTGGAATGTTCTAACTTAAGCCCCATGTTTGGGATAGGTTTTGGCCAAAACCATGGGCTGTTAATCTATGGTTAAGGCCTAAACCATGGTTTTCTAACCATGGTTAGTGGTTTTCCGAGGCCTATAAATAGACCCCCCACCCATTCATTCTCTACGACTTCCACTACCACCACCACCACCCCAAGGGCTAGGGTCGAGAGGTCGGGAGGAGGAGTGGGAGGCGAAGGAGGAGTGCTAGCGAAGCGCTGCCGGGAGAACGAGAAGGAGAAAGGTACGATCCTCTCTTAGTTTGCTTCGTAAGCTGGGCTTTCAATTCATCCTCTTTTCTTCCAAGTTTTGTTCTTGATTCATCTTTCTTTTCGATTTGTTTTCCTGTTGTGGATCGAGAAGAAATCTGTATAACACCCTACTTAGGTGCAGGCGGCAATGCACGTTAGTGACCCTGTGATTCGTCACACGTTCACTCATCTAAGACACGTGGTGTCTACCAATTCTCCATCGTTTATGTTTCTATTCATTCTATTATGCTTTTATAATTATTTTGATGGAGAAATCTGTGTAATACCCTACTTATGTGCGGGCGACTATGCACGTCAGTGACCCTGTGATTCGTCACACGTTTACTCACCAAAGATGCATGGTGTCTACCGATTCTTCATCTCTTGTTGTTTGAGTACATTCTTTCGGTTTTGTTGTTGTTTTCCTCACGATTGATTTTATAGAGGAAACTCTTTTCATTTATTTTGAAATATGTCCCGATATAAGGGGAAACTCTGCCGAAATTTTCCGAGAAATATGTCCCGATATAAGGGGAAACTCTGCCGAAATTTTTTGAGAAATATGTCCCGATATAAGGGGAAACTCTGCCGAAATTTTCCGAGAAAAATGTCCCGATATAAGGGGAAACTCTGTCGAAATTTTAAGAGAAAATATGTTCTTCGTGTTCTTCGCGTTCTTCGTGTTCTTCGCGTTCTTCGTTCGTTCTTCGCATTCTTGACACGTTCTTAATGTTTTTATACGAAAATGAAATTCGATCTTTTCAGGAGCCTTAAAATAGCCTTTCTAAAAACAAGACACGATAAAGCCTTGCATACACGAGAGAGAGCTTGATTAGATAACGAAATCCTTCCTTTTGCTGTTGGGTTTTCATACGAGATTATTGAAATTCTTGATTTTATTTTCTTTGCTATTAAGAACCCTAATTTTGGCCATTTCTAAAAAGTCTGAAAAGTTGCTTTGTGATTCCCACTAAAATAGGGTTTAAGCGTCAAATTGATGCGGTGGCTTTGAAAGTTAGGGGTTGGGAGTTAAAATAAGCATAAATACGAGTATATGTGGTTATGAATAATATATATGTGAGTCTATACTAAATATTGCTAATTATGCAAATCGAAGATTTAACGAAAGAATTACATCATGGGAATTGATGTGGCTTGAGTTGGATCCTGAAAAGGATCGTGTGTCACGTTAAGGATGACTGGGAGTAGAACTGCAGGTCGGGCATGCAACTTGTAGGTTTGTCGGAAGGAACTCGTATTAGCGTTTCCCTACCTAGGTGGTACACGGTTGCCCTGCTATGATAAGTGCACACAAATTGAATGTTTTGCAACGCGTGGTACCGGGAGCCAATATATTCGGGTTGGAACGACGGAAGATGTGGTCGTGTCATGTGGAGGCACAGGTGGTTCAATAGCGGCTGGGTCATGATAATATATATTTAAAGCCGCTAGGTTATATGATTAAATGTTAGCCTGAGGTTTTAAGCAATCGAGTCCTCGAGGACGGTGTGCTCCTTTGATTTTCCAAGCTGAGGGTTTGAGACCCTATTTAATAAAAGAAAAGGAAATTGTCGGGGCAGTATTGGAGGATTGGTTGAGGCGACGTGCGGCGGCATAAGCTTACCAAGATCAACACAATCTCTAATCCCGAAGTGTCCACAGCTTCGGAGTCCAAGAATGGTGGGGTTCTCCTGGACTAATCCCCGATGTGGAATAGAAAGGAATATGACTTAAATTAATAAGAAGGAATGAAATTTTGTGATATTAATTTTTGAAAAATTACCCAATTTGTTTGCTTTTCTATTCTTCGTTACTTAGCATTCGCTAATTTTATCCTATGATTTATGAAAAACCCAACAGGTATCGGTGAGCCATCACAAGGACTTTAACAATTACATCCAGCTTACATACTAGACATCCAGCCAGCCACAATAGCTTTACTCTTTAAGGTAGTTAGTAATCTTTTGTATATTTTCCTTTCAAGCTGATGTACATGTAAATGGTTATAGTGGGACAGTGTATCATCTGAACTTTGTGAATAGAAAAGTGTTGAAATACTTTCTTCGGAGTATTTTTTATTTGCAGTCTATTTCTGAATGTTAGTTGTGATTGCTGAATAAATTATTGCTGAGTAACCAGATCCGGATATGGGAGGATCCGACGGCCCGGGGAAACGGGGTCGCGAAAGTATAGGAGTTTCTGTTTCTGACGAAATTCAAATTAACATATTAGAGGGATATATAGATGACTATACATAGTGAAATTTTCAAAAAAAAAAAGGAAAAAGAGACTTAAAAATCTCATATTGGCTGCCCACAAGTAGTAATCCCATTCTTTCCTTTTTGATACGTGGGAATTGCATGTTTTCCTGTCTCTCTCCTTTGTTGACTTTCTGCGGAAAAGTAGTAGATCTTTTGTTGAGTAAATTGGGATTCAAAAATCCCAGACCAATTTTCCTTGGATTCAGTGACGGAGAGAAGGCGGGGGGGGGGGGGGCTTGGCCCCTCGGTTCTCAATGATAACATGTATATATGTGTATAAATATAGAACATATATAATCCAAATACATTATTTAGTAATTAATATATATATAGAGGAAAGGGAAGCTGCTCCTGGTAGCAGCCAACATAGCTGCTCCACTGATCTGAACCGTCCATCACAGTTCACATCAACCGTCCGATCGAAAGAACCAATTGTTCCTCACTCTCTCCGCACGCCCAGCTCTAATCGCGCTCTCCCTCCCCCTCGCCAGCTCGCGCAGTCCCTTTCGCCTCCACCGCCCGGCCTTCTCCCCCTCACCTCCACCGCTCGACCTTCTCCCTCTCTCGACTTCACCACCCAGCCTCCTCCCTATCTCACCTGACCATCGCAACAACCCCCTCCCCGTTCGTGCCGAAGACCCTGTCCAAGCGCAACTCACCCTCCCCGTACTCACCATCCATCGCCGCCCCCTTCCCTTCCTATGGATGGCTTCTCTGTTCTTGAGTTCTTATATTATTGCATGGATGCTTCCTCTCAGACAAATCCAGATGGTGGTGTTATCGAAAGCATGCAGTTCTTTCTCTTGCAGAAAGGTTGCTCTATTGTGGAAGATGGAATCTCTTCTCTCATTCCAGGACTTCATTCAACTGTAGGTTATAACGCACACGATGCTAACTCAGAGAGGGTGAAGTCCTCCACCCATGGGTCTGGATTTATGTTCATCGAATGGTTCATTTCAGTTCTGAAGATCGAAGCGGCATAGTTCTTCCTCTGGTGCTCTCATTCAAGCGTGGATGAAGAATCAATAGATCTGAAAAATAAATCTAGAATCACTGGGAAATTAGATAGTCTTCTAGGTCAAATGCATCTGTTGTATATGGAATTGTGGGAATTTTAATTCTATATGTCAACATTGTAGGATTGTGTCAAATAATATATTCTCAGTATCTAATTGTTCCTCATTTTTGGATCAATGCTCTATTATATATGTTGGCCTCTTGTAAAGTTTGTTGATGTGATTGTTCTGACTAACTGTTGCAAAGATTGTGATTGTTTGGACTAACCGTTGTAAAATTGGGTTTATTGATTGAAGATATTGTAAAGTTTCATCTACGTGTTGTAGAAGACAATTGTTGTTGTGATTGATGTAGCCGAATAGATTGTGTGCATGGAGTTTAGATTAATATAGATTGTTTCATGGAGTAGCAGCAGCTACCATCGATTCACGGTTCATGTGTGGTTCCATGTATCCCCATCAACGAACGTCAGTGATTAGGAATTCCTTGATCGATTGCAGGCTGTGAATGAGCTGAAAGTAAAATGCATGTCTACTCAGATTCTTATAAAGCTGGGAGAGATGATGAATGGGATGACTTGTGAGGAGATAATGAATATGTTCTACGTCTAAAATGACTGCAAGAAGGGGATAATGTTCATTTTTCTTTGCAAGAGAACAAGAAGGAGATATGTTCTTCATTTGAGATGATAATTAATACTCCTATATTTTTGCAAGGATCTGATAAAGCAATAAATACTATACAATGTAGAGAAGTACATTCAATTCAAGCAGCTTCGTAATTCCTTGCAGTGAAACACAATAATGTGCAATCTAAAGAAATAATCACTTAACACTTTATCCATATTGGTTTACACCATGCAACACGAACATCTGTAACACATCATTGGCAACATTTGTCTGCTATGAGCCATATTCTCCAAGGCTATTGTAGCTAATTCTCAGTGATTTGTGTGTCGTTTTAATTTCTAGTTGATATGGTCGTAAATTTATGTTTTTATATTTAATCTAGCGTACACCACACCAACACAAATACATTGATGGAAAAGCCTGATGTTCAGCAATTAAACATGAAAATTCAAACCGTAATAGGCTGAATAGAATATATATTTTAAAACTTAGATCCTATGAATGACTGGATGTTTCCCGATAAAGTAATTGCATTAATACATCTGGGTGAACAATTAGCAAGCAATGTTGTTGGAATCTAATTGGAGCACTCAAGTTGTAGAAACTGATCATTGATTCACTCTACATTTACAAAAAATGGAGCACTGATGTAGATGAGCATGGAAAGATTCCTCTTGATGGATTGTTCTAGTTTGTATGACTGATTGGAATTGTCCTTATTAGAGTCTGTAACTGATGAGCATGGAAATTCCTCCTGATTCACTCTACATTTTTTACTTATTGGAGGGGCGCAGGGGAGAGTGTGCTGGGAGGTGGAGCTCATGTGCGCACGGGGAGAGTGCACACAGGAAGTTGGCGGCGCCTGAGGTCTTCTGTGTCACAAACGGTGATGGGACTACTACTATAGTCGAGTGAGATGGGAAGGAGGCTGGGCGATGGAGGCGAGGGAGGGAGAAAGGTCGGGTGGTGGAGGCGAGGGGGAGGAGGCCGGGCGTTGGAGGCGAAAGGGGCTGCACAAGCTGGCGAGGGGGAGGGAGAGCACGATTAGGGCTGGGCGTGCGGAGAGAGTGAGGAGCAATTGGCTCTTTCGATCGGACGATTGACGTGAACTATGATGGACGGTTCAGATCAGTGGAGCAGCTATGTTGGCTGCTACTAGGAGCAGCTTCCCTTTCCTCATATATATATATATGTTATATATGAGGAGTGATCCTATGAGAGCAAAATTTTGTGAGAGCATGAGAGGAATGATTCTGGACCACATGATTCTGTTTTCTCTCTCCTGATCTTCTCTCTCCTAGGTGAATCATGTGGTCCAGAATCACCCCTCTCATGCTCTCACAAAATTTTGCTCTCATAGGATCACTCCTCGTTATATATAATAGCCACCCTAGCAATGAAAATGGATCGGATACGAATCGAATATGTCTATTTCCATATCCATAATTCGCTTCATCTCTATCAAATACGAATACGAGTATGGATATGATTCAGATATGCATTAAGGAAATCATATCCTTAAAATTACGAACATGGATCTGAATCGGATATTTATCAGTTCCAAGTACGAATCGAATAAAGATCAGATCCGAATATGGATCGAATAAAGACCAGACTCGAATACGAATCGAATAAAGAGTGAACTCAAAATTTGGATTCAATAAACATGGAATCCGAATACGGATCAAATAAAGACACATACAAATATGAATTGATTTTTTTAATCATAGTTCATAATGATTTTAAAAAATGATAATGAAATATAAATAAGATGTATTATGACAAAAGTGAGCGTTGAGGTGACCTGCATTCTTGATGGAAAGTAAAAAGAGGGATAAGATTTCATAACTTTTATTCGTGCACATCCCCAAACAAACGTAAGTTTATTAATATCATTAATATATTGAATTATATAATATATAATACTGATATAATAATACAGGATTGTGGCTTATATTAAATTAACTTATATAAAAAAGAATATTAAATGTTGTATTCGGATATCCGAATTCGGATTCAGATATTCAAGTCATTACCATATCCGTATCCGTATCCGGAAAATTTTTACAATCATATCCATATCCGATCCTTATTCAATTAATATTTAGATACTAATATCCATACCCGATAATTTTTCGAATACGGTAAATGGATATTCGGATATGTCCATATCCCTTTTCATCCATGCCCCCCATATCTCAACAAAAAATCAATAACTAATGACTAAAATTATTTACATGTTGTACATAATCAGATAGTGGTATATCAATGTATATCCATCATCGTATCTATTTTTAAGCGGTCACAGGTTATGTATTTTTAATTTAGTATACATGTAGAAATAAGGATGTTTATTTTTGTAGATACACATATGAATGAGGATATTTCTTCCATTTTTTTGATTTGAAAACACATATGGTTTCATATCTTTCCGTTGTACACAGATATAGTTATTTGTATCATTGAATTTATATGTGTATATCTTATTAATATATATATATATATATATATATATATATATATATAGGGAAAAGGGAGCCTACACCCATGTGTAGGTAACTTTCCTACACCCACATCTACTTTTCCTCAAATTTTTTTATTTTTTTGAATTAATTCCTTGGGGAATTTAGATCACAATATACCACCATGCTGTCATTCAAATTTCAACTTTTTTCGAGACTTCTAACTTATCCATCATGATAGTCAAATTTTAACGGTCTCAGATTTGCTGAAATCGACCCCTTCCGATGGAGCTGTTAGGAATATCGGTTTTACATGAAATTTGAAACACATATTTCATTTAATATTCTAAGTAAATCCCCTAAAGATCCCTTTCAAAAAATCCAAAAAATTGAGGGAATAAGAGGTGGGTGTAGGAAAGTTACCTACACATGGGTGTAGGCTCCCCAATCCCATATATATATATATATATATATATATATATATATATATATCAATTTTATGTAGACTTGTATCAAAATATGGCGCACTATTACATGTGATGTATTGCTTTTCGGAATCACTTTCAAATACAATGATAAAAAATTATGTTATAGATTGAATTCGCTTCCAAACATCCAACCTTATAAATTGATTTTTCGATTATAGTTCTACATATCCTCCAATTTCACTCAAATCCGATGTTATTTACAATTTTATCTTAGTGGTCATATGTCCGATCAACATTTAAGAAACTTAAATCTCAGTTAAAAAAGAATCAGACTTTATTGCTATTAAATAGCAACTAACGCCATATTTGAACAAAATTTAAATGATATGTATGTATGAATAACAATAATAGGTGATTCAATCTATAATTTTAAATTTTTGGAAACAAATTCACAAGCATTAAGCAAATTACAACACCTCTGTTGTAACTCGTGTTACAACAGAGGATCTACTCCATATATATGGATAACTAATATGACAAGATCAATTAGATAAATAATGTCTAAATACTTTTAGCCCGAAGAGAAAATTCGTGGCTTGGTCCCTGCTTGGATTGTTTTAAGCAAAAACTCTTCTAGTTTCAATACATTTTGTTTGGGAGCAAAACACAAAGTCAAATTCGATCCTTTTATTTTGAACCAATTTTATTGATATTTATTGAGCGAATCCGAATTCATATTCGATCTTTTTATTTGAACCAATTTTATTAATGATAAAAATTCAATTATCAATCTAGAATGCTTAAATACATATTTTGCCTTGTTATAGGAAAAAGTCAAGCTACAGTCTTCTCATATAATTTCTGAAAGTATTATACAGTAAAATTTTCACTAATTATAAGGAAATGCCTCAGGAGCATAATCAAATTCAACATACATTTACCATGGACTTTTTGCAGCATACGAAGAAAGGAATACTCATAAGTTTTAAAAAATGATAAAGCCTTCTCCCACTATAAGTAGGGTCAGTTAAATTGATTCTTTTTCAAATCCATGTTGACGATTCGACTATCTTTTACATTGATCGTCGACTACCAAATGCAACTCTCACAAAAAGAGGATTTAAACCGTAATCTTTTGGGTGGCTGGCACACTGCAAACACTATGATTTACCAGAAGAATAATAAAACCAATGTCGCCCAGCTTTATCAATTTCATTTTCTTCATCATATATTGTACCATTATAGAATAGAAAAGTAAAAACTAGACTAAGTTAACATCGCGTTCGACCTAAAAAATCATATGAGCATATATTTTGATCTTTCTCCAATTTGCATTTGAGCTTGGTTATATCGAAACTAAAAAGGCCAACTTTTTGGTTGGACCGAACCAATCCAACTCAATGGTCACATCTAAATAGGACTTTTGAATATAATGTTGTCCCCTCGCAACTTAGTGCATCTGATCCATGTGATCGCAATCTAATGGCCATACTAGCATACAAGAGACTGCTACGACATCAGAGGATCCAAACTCGTAATCGGACGGTCCAAACTTGTGGATCCAACGCTTCAAAAGATTAACCTCAGCTGGATGCAGCCAATGGACATAGCTAAGATCCATTTTCAGGTGAGTTTGAGTGAAATGTTTTCGAGCTACTTGGATCTAAGGGTTATATTCTACTGGTATAATGGATGATGCAACAATAATATTATCCCAAGATAGCATATATTGAGATAAAGTTTGCTTATCCCACAACAAAGAAACACTATTTCCATATTCAAATCCAATTAAGTTTGATTATCTTGAGATGAAATTTAGAGTTATTTTCATTTCTACTGATTTTTTTAAGTAACTGATCTCCATATTTGAATCAATATCTAAAACACTGATCAAACAATCAATCAAGCAACAACTAAATAATCATAACATACGATTTACAAAGTTCATTTTTAGTTGGACTATATCCTCAACGACAACATATTTCTCTTTATCGAATGGTATTATGATAATACATTAGATAAAAAAACCCTGGATCCTAAAAGAAATTTAAACATCACCATCGTACAAAAAGATATCTCAAACAAGTGGATAGGGTTGCTAATTTAACTGAATCATTCGAATTCGATCGGGATTCGTTCGATAAAAATTCAAAAAAAGTTCGATACGAAATAAAATGAATTGAATTGAATCTGAATTTAACTTGAGGATTCGATTCCCAAATGAATCGAATCTGAATTAACCTAAATTCGTTAGATAATAATTCGATTCAATATTTATATAGTTATACACACAGAGAGAAACATATATATATATATATATATCCATATATTTATATTCGTATACATAATACATACATATAATACAGACATACATAGTTACATACATACGTGTAACAACCCACTGGTCGATTATGGTTCTTTCCCAACATTCTTGTGCAAGGAATTATAACATAATTACATCAAAAGGTTGGCATGTATTTTTTTGAAATCAATTGTAAATGGATGCATAATGCACATTAATTTACATTGAAAGATTTAACATTTGCATTATATCACTAAGTATAGAATATGCAAGAATCTAAAAAAACTCTCAAACCAATTTACTACAATGACTGAGTAGTTACTTTTAAATTTATAATTATATTTATGCTCTATTGATATGATTTGTCATGTCCAAACTTCACCGCTATGATTTCCATACTCCCATGCTACATCGATGTGACTTGTCAATGCGCGATGCATATATGCAACATTAGGCCTCCCTAGTGAGACCAAATCTCTTTCCTGTCCCATTTATAACTAGGTGTATTATGAGTCAGAGATGTGGGTCCTTCATGCATCGATTATATAAAACATCTAAGTTCATGTCTTTACTTCTTATTTTATCCTAGTGACAATAGCTTACATATGGGTTACTTTGTACAAGTACAACAATCAACCTTAGCGTGTTATTCAAAAAATTTGAGGCATTATGAGTATCACAAATCACTCTACGCCATAACCAATTTAATATGTGTATATATATATGCATGTAAAATCACATTCGTTAAAACTAAATATTGAATATAAAAGAGAGTAAAATGCATTAGTTATAAAATCTACAAGGAAAGATCAAATGCATAAAATTGTTATTATAATTCCTGACCCACGCATTTATTTATGTGTTCTCACATTCCTTACATTGTCCTTTCCATTCTCTTTTCATTATCTATGAAAGATCCCAAAAACCCACTGTAGATTATGGTGGTATTTCTTGTAGTACATGAAAATTATGATTTTGCTACTTTGAATTCCTCCTTAACATTTGTTATGGTTCGAAATTTATCTAAATATCTCTTCTCTGCTTTTTTTTTGATTTTCCTTGCATGTTAATCCATGATGATTATCATTGTCACGATGATATTTAACATTACATGAGTAATAAACAAGTTCTTCTCACCATAATGTAAGTAGTTCATTTGTGTATAAAAAATTCTGTATATTTCATTTACATGGCTTAGTTTTTTTGATATTGAATATCCTCATGATCATTTTTTTTACTATTCTCATCATTTCAAATAATAATATTAATTTGTATGAGCTTTCTATGTAAAGTTTGATATTGTCTTGTTTTAACATGCAATGACAATCATAATGTGTTCAGCTCACTATCATTTTGATGGCTCATAATTATATACTATATTGCATTTATATATTTTTCATCGTAGAAAAAAATCTTAGATTTAGATTGTAAAATACCCATATTAATCATAAAAATTAGGTACTTTTATCTACTCCATTGTGTTGGTTTGATATTCCTTCGTTGTATAGTTTTTTTCCAACTTATCTTAATAATATATATTTAAAATTAGACTTATAGAATAAATTCTTTATATTATATTATTCTTCATATAATATTATTTATATAAGTTCTAAAACATTAATTAACATTTCAAATTCGAAATAAAATTGAATCGAATTTGAATCTCTGAAACATAAAATGAAATGAATTTGAATTTAAGTTTGCAAATTCATTTAAAATTTGATTCGAGTTCGGATTCGAAATTTTTATAATGAATTGAATCAGAATCCAGGTAGATTCGAAGGTATTCGATTCGATTAGCACCCTGCAAGTGGATCTATTAATTATATTGGGACATGGTTACAAAAGTTGGTAGATGGTACTCGATCGATCGAGCTACTTAAAAAGAATTAATCTACAATCAGACGAGTAATTAGATTTATTTATTTTTGTAACTTTTTAATTAATTTAAATTTATAAATGATTTTAATAAATATTTTCTTATACATAAATTTATACAAATTTTGTATTATCATAAGGAAAATGGAAGAAGCAATTCAATTCAAATCTAACATTAAGAACATTAGATAAAGTTTGATTCTAAAAAAATAAAAAAATCGACTGCCCCAAAAAAGTCAGCCTAGTCTGCCAATCGACTATTTACTGAGTAGTCAATAGTCAGCCACTCCACCAACTCAACTAATCAGTCGATTTTTGCAACTATGATTGAGACAGTAATAGACTTTGCATATTGAGTTGAACATTTACGTGCAAGGAATTTTAGCATCTCAACATGCTCAACTACCGATAGCCATAGTTCAATAGCTTTCAAACGTCGGCGTGCATGCGTGTATGTGTGCATTCATAATATTCAAAATTTCCGAATCCAGATTTACAATCAAAGATCTTAATTCCTTTTTTCATCTGTAATTATGCCAACCAGAGATCCTATCATTGCGATAAAGAAATGGGTGAAAAAAATGCAGGAAATTCGAAAGAGTTTACCTGCAGGTTGCTCTGCCAGGAGATGTGCTGTGGCAGTAAAAATCTAGAGGGCATTAAACAGCAGAGCTTAGGAGTTGACGCCTACAAACACTACCAACAGCAGGATTATAGAAATCAAAAGCTTCATAAATGAGCTCTGTTCCCCGTAAAGCTCTATGATCTATGCAGCAATCCCAACAGACAGGAAAAAATATATATATCTGGAGTTTTGAACTTCTGAAGCTCTCGAGCAGAGTGTGTAACAATTTCCCACGATGATGATAGGATTTCAAAAAAATTCAAACCAATTCCCAGTGGGTGCAACTGTTAGGTCTGGGATTTGCCCAATAATAAATGAGAGTTCATTCCAATTCGACCGTTCAATTCAAAATATGTAGGGAAGTTCATTGACTGCACGAGGGTTTGATATGCTTAAGCATGCAAACAAGTTTTGTGTGCATTCATCTGCTCATGTTGTATATGTTAACTATACAATCCGATTAAAGAGATCCAGCTGTGCGTGGAGGAAATAAATGCGGATCAAGTAAAAATAAACAACTAAGCAAGAAAGAACCATTACTCGGGATGTATAAGATTCGCGGAACACAAGGGTCACATATGCCTAAGCTTGACTAAGATATTTCATCTATCGCAAATCATCTTAACTATTAGAAAGGTAAGTGCCAAGAACAGCTTCAAATTAGATAATAGAATATATAATGGAATCCCAGTGAAGGAAGGAGCTTAAAAAGCTTTTAGTAGCACAATAGTATGGCTTTCTGATAAGAAACTAAGAAAGAGGCATAAAATCACTCTAATAGTAGCGCCCTCTATAGTTCTTCAAAACTCGTATGAAAAGCGTCAGAGCCCAATTTCATTCACCAAACGGATGCAGCACAATGTTGTCTTAATCAGAATCCCCCCATCTACACTGTTCACGACAACTTGATGACAAATGCATTTGACGCCCCCTACTACCCTTTATATATACCTAACTGGAAAGTCAGGATATTTACAGAATCTATTTAGAATGTAGAGAGGTGATTTGAGATCAATCTTTTGTGGTACAAATGAGGACAGAGATAGAAACCAGGGCGTTAAGGTGAAGGATAAGGTGGTTTATCCATCATTCTCATTGAGTTGATTTGAGTGATAGAGAAGCGATAAAGTACAGTAAATATATACAAAATAGAAATCGGTCCATCCAAAAAGATCCACATTATGGACAGATCCACAAAATCAAATATATACACCTTATGGACAGATCCACAAAATCGAATATATAAGCCGCCCATACAATGCGATCTCCATTTTCGATACAGCGGGCTTCGCCCGCCAACAATGCAGGAAAGTCACAAAACAAGCTCAGCAATGCATCAAGTTGGACAGAGAGACCATGATTCAAGGCATCCCAACATGCTACAAAGTATCATCTCCCCTGACATGGATATGGTGTTTACGCCAGATCGTCTTGCACGATTTAGAACTTGGACAAGACTAGTTGCGCATCTATTCTTCCCTCGTCTTATGGCATAGAGTTGTAGACAATAATGGAAATATCTGAATAGTTATATCCCCATCTAAACCTAATGACCCAAGTTGGATTGTATGCAGATCAAATGGTTTTAGTAAAGGATATGAACAGAAGACTACATATTGAAGAACATTCTCCCTGACATAAGCAAGAATTTTGTTAAGATGCAAACACATACACTTGTGATGTACCTACACACATATTTTAGGATCCTGGTGCAGAAGTTCTACAAAATCCACTTACCTACCTAGAAACAAATGTTCACCTCCATGAGAAAGCAGGTGGAATGGAATCCATTCCAGATATAACTGCTAGTTCAGCAGCCCTCTTGCAGTTATGGTCATGCAATCAGTAAATTTAACTAAACCATGAAGAAGATATCCATCTCCCTTCATATTGAATTGTTCAAAAGCAAAAGCTTCAGGAGAACACAAAACCATCCCGAACACCATGAACCTTATCCCGGTCCCTATCTCTCATCCAGAATACCATACCATTTGAGTTAAGCAGCATGTTGAAGAGGATGCTTTGATTGGTATAGGATCAACACCACATACAGCCTTTCTTAATCTGAAAACCAAAGCTCCAGTGTACAGAAAAGATTGTAATTTGCCAAAAACAGCAGCACTGGCTTCATATACAGAAAAGGGAAAAAGTTTCCATTCAAAAGTCTACTATCACAGTTGATCTTGTACAATTTTTTCAAACGTTTCTCTTGAGAAAAAAAGGGAAAAAAGAGAGAGTAAGGTTACTGCAATAAATATACGAAACAAAAGAGGACAAAGCTCCAATAATAAAAAGAACAGAGAGGAGTAAAAGTAAATGGGTCAGAGTGGGCCTCATCATCACACGCTCACACAAACCACATCGGGAAACCCCCAACTCACACATCTGCCCAAACCAAAAGGCTAAAAAGCCCATTTACTTCCTATCTCCACCCGCATCATACCTCACGTGCTCGCCCAACCGCTGAGGGACCCCAACAGCTGGAGCCCGAATCCCCACCTCCCTCCGCAATCCTGCACCGCAGGATCCCGTACCGACGGTCGAGATCACATCTCGAGACTCCCGAAGCTCCCACCTTCTCGTCCTTTGATGGCCCCTCACGTGTTTCCCCGCTCCCCCCGAAATAACTACAGACGCACCGTCGGGAAATCCGACGCCACGCGAGGGGCAAATCCGCCATGCCGACATATGTTTTCGAACGTGGATTTACCTTGTTACCCCTGTCGCCGGGTCAGCCGAATTCCGGCCGTCGTCACCGGCGCGTAGCCACCGCGATGCGGCGGAAGCAAGCAGTCGCCGCAGAGCGAGCCGCTCCTCTTCGGCGTGCGGTCGCCGCGCGACGGCTGTGATCTCGGATTCACAGCGCGGCAGGAGGAGCATCTCGGAGCGGAGGAAGAGCAGATCCGACGGGTGGAGATCGCTCCACCTCTCGCCTCCGCGACCGACGTCGCCGATTCCGCCGGATACGACTATGCAATGCTCGAACCTCTTGCCGGCGATGGTCTCCGACGTTGGGAGAAGCCGGTCCTTCCGCGGCTGCGCGGGGGCGGCGCTGAGAAGCACATCGTCGACGGAATTGCGCTTGGCCGGAGGCGGCGGCTGTGAGGTGGACCGTTCCCCGGCGGAGGAGTGACGGCCGGAGACGCGAGCCGGGCGGAGGAAGCCGCAATTGTGGGTGGCGGGGGGAGGGGGGTCGTCGTCTGAGAGGAGGTAGACGTCGTCGGGGTGGACGCGGCAGCGGCAGAGGGGGCAGGTGGAGTGGGAGTCGAGCCAGGTGTCGACGCAGTCGAGGTGAAAGGCGTGGCGGCAGCGGGGGAGGAGGCGGAGGAGGTCGGCGGGGAGGAACGGCGAGAGGCAGACGGCGCAGTCGAGGGAGGGGCGTTTGTGGAGGGACGAGAACCGGAAGAGGGGGAGCGCCGAGACGACGCCGCGGTGGAGGCCGGAGTTGCGGCGGGGCGAGGACGGGTAATTGGGCCGGTAGGAGGAGGAGTGGGGGGAGAGGAGAAGGAGGCGGCGGCGGCGGCAGCGGTTAGAGTAGAGGAGGAGGAGGAAGGTGAGCGAGAAGAGCGTGGCGGCGATGCCAACCGCGATCGCCACGCTCGGCCGAAAGGATGATTTCGGCGGTGGCGATGGGGGCGGTTGCGACGCCGTGGAATTTAAGTTCGCGGCGGCGGTGGAGCGGTATGTTCGCATCTTTTCACGCGAATTCGAAGAATCGGACGTTCGGATTCGACTGAGAGCCCTTTTCCGGTGTCAAAGCAACCGGCACAAGTCGAGATGGAAGAGGTGTGCGTGTGGGCGTAGGAGAGGAGTGAGAGCTGTGGCGTGGAGGTTCTGGTCGTATATATATAGGGTGGATGTGGTGAGCTGACGAGAAAGGGGGGTGTGTGTTTTTGGCGGGAAGCGGATGCACCGCCGCCGCCTGAGGAAAGGAGAGTTTTTCTTGTTTTTTTAATGTTGCATTTTAAATCTGGGATATTTTACTCCAAAGCCCTTGAACCTATGTTTAAAAGCAGAACCATCCTTTTACTCTTTGTAATTACATCATGACCCTTATGTTCTTTTTCTGGCCAAACGTTGTGTATGTATGGATGTGGAGGGATATGTATAATAGCCGTATCCGATCTATCACCGTACGTATCCGTATCAGTTTTGAATTGATTGTAGATATCTGTATGTATCGATTTTTTATATAAATATAGTTGCAAGTTTTATTTTAACCATATGATGGATACTTTAATACCTTGATTCACCGTATTTGATGTAATCATTATGAAATAATTACATTTAATATACTTATACCATGTGTAATCCATTCAATTCATGTATGTTTAAGCAATCTATATAGTATTACTAATACTATCTATTACTAGTTCATATTAGTTATTTAAAATATGTCAATGTAGTCTTCATATCCGTCAAAATTTGTATGGGCCTCTATATTAATATTTAAAAACAGAAAAGGATACGAGTTCACATACATAGATATATACATAGATGTATGTATCTATGTATGTATCTAACTGCTTGCATCCCTATGGGCCTGTTTGGTTGCAGGGTTGGGCAGGGTTGGCCCAACCCTGGTTACTATTCACAAGGGTACTTTCTCCTCACAGATTACTATTCACCCATCCCAACCCAGCCCAACCCAACCCAGTCCAACCCAGCAACCAAACAGGCCGGGCCTGTTTGGTTGCAGGGTTGGGCAGGGTTGGCCCAACCCTGGTTATTATTCACAAGGGTACTTTCTCCTCACATATTACTATTCACCCAGCCCAACCCAGCCCAACCCAACCCTGCAACCAAACATGCCCATGTGTATGTTTTAGTAAGGTTACATGGGATACATGACATGCGATAGGTGCATCCCTCAAATGTTCATATTCCTTCATACCCTCACGATGACATGCGATACATGACATGGGGGTGCAGTGGCTCGGTCCGTTACAGTTGATAGACAATAAAGAGTGGGGTGGAGGAACAAAAACAACGAGATGGAGCCCATAGGAGGAGCAAGTAGGCCCTCAGTGTGCATCAATTAGTGAACGAATCTCGATCAAGTTAGCTGCCAACTAGCCAAGAGGCCGGTGACAAAGAGACAAGAGAATAACAGAAGATCTCAACCTTCACTTTATATCAATCACTAGCACTCATGGATCGAGTGATATAGAACTGCATCTCAGTAAAAGCTGGAACCGATGCTGTGGTTGACATAAAAGATTGAGGGCTGTCTGGATAAGTTTGTTTTTTCGGCTCAAGCTTTAATTTACACCTTTTTTTTAGAATTGGAGCATGTTACCTCAAGGACGAAAAAACGCTGATAAGATATTTCTACTCGTCATCTTGAAGGTAGCAAAGAGATAATCGAATTCGGTGCTACGGTGGCGAAAAAAGAAAGGAAAATTGCAAAAAAAAACTTAATTATGCATTGCTTCCCAATTAGATGTATCATCTTTCAGAAGAAAGATAGAGGGGCTTGACTTTTTTTTATCTTAAATACGAGTCTCCGTAAGCTTCCACGAACCTTTAGTTCTGACCCTTCTTTGCTATACTTGAAAGATAATGCCCTTAATTGAAAACTGATGCATAATCGGAGCCCCTCTTAGTAATTTACGTGAAAAAAGACTATATATCGAACATATTACCATTTCGGCTGATGCCATTCTCTTATCTCGGAATAAACGAATTTTATCCAAGATTTAATCTTACTATATTTAATCTTAGTGTAGCTACAATGCTGACTGATATATATTTAAGGGATTTCTACCCGACAGAACCTATAAATTTTTTTAATTACCTCTACGATACTCGAAACAACATAATTCCCCTCTCAACCCCGTAAACTTGCTAACCATTACCCCATGAACTTTGTGATTAACTCTTATTAATTGAATTGTTAAAAGTAATTGGATTCCGTTAATTTCTTATATATAATACCCCTTCATTTTGAAAAAATACAATAACTACCATTCTCCCTTTCTCCCCCTTCTCATCACCTCTATTTCCCCACCTAGAACCATATCCACCCATCACCTCTGCCTCTTCCTCCTCCTCCACCTCCTCCGAGATCGACGATTGCGGCGACACCCATCTCCCTCCACCCTCCTCTCCCTCCGCCTCCCCTCTCGCTTTCCCCTCCTCGACCTCCACCTCCTCCCCTCCTTCTCTGCTCCCCCAACCACATCCCGCTCCTCCTCTCCCGCCCTGCCCTCTCCCTCCCCCTCGACCCACAACTCCCCCACTCTGCGACTCCTGTTTCCGCCCCGCCGACCTTGCCCTCCTCGCCGTCGCCCGCCACTACCCCAACCTCTGTCGCCTCTCCATCTCCGCCACCGCATCCCCCTCCACCCTCCTCGACCTCGCCTTATCTTGCTCCACCCTCCAGGACCTCGAGATCCACTGCTGCACCAATGCCTCCCTCCGCCCTGTCTCTACCTTCCACAACCTTCAGATCCTCTACCTCGTTGATGCCCTCCTCGGCCTATACCTCGTCGATCCCTCCGACATCACTGACATCAACCTCACCATCCTCGTGCATGCCTGCGAGAGGCTCGTCCACCTCGACCTCTCTGTCTGCGAGGGCAACTACGACGACGTCAACGTCGTTGGCTGCTACTGCCCATGCTCGAGCCAGAATTCATCTCAAAAGAATAAAAATCATTTTCTTGATCGGAAGACATGATTTATCCGTGAAAATAGAAAAAAATGTGATTTGCTGGACAGATGAAGATGTGGTGAAGAAAGAGAAAATAAAGAGGGGAGGAAGAAGAAGAGGAATAGAGGAAGAAAAATATGAAGAGGAAGAATGATATAAGGAGGTGGAAGATCCGTCATCCAATGCACCTATGGTTAGATTAATCCATATTATTGACTCAGATAAAGTAAAAGTAACATCAGAGTCTGTAGGATAAGATGAAACAAAAAGTTTATAGAGTATGCTGAGTAAAAATTCATATATTTAAGTTCTGAAAGTACCATATTCTGCCGTTGTTCTATTGGTTCTTGAAACTGAAAGTTAGCTGCTGATCCGAAATCGAATAAAATATAATAAAAGCTAAAATACTTATTTATATATATCCCTCAAATAGAATTTGGTTTAGATAAACATATAGTTTTTTAATGTTGATTTTTGATTTTAGGTTAATAATCAAAATAGATGAAATAATTTTGAGTTTTATTGAGGCGTCCTGCACTTAGATTTTATTGATTTAATAATTCAACTTGATAATTATTTTGATAGATGTAGAATATAATTTGAATCTTGCAGGCTACAGATGCAAGTTTGAGTCTACAATGCAATAAAATGACATTATGTCAGCAAATAATTTGAACATTTTTTATTATATCTTTCGTTGTTAAATTCATATGAATCTCATAATATCATTGCATTATTATAATATTTTTTATAATTTGCATCAAATGTCATAATTCCTAAAGATTAATGAAATGACAATTATCCATTGGTTTTCTTTAAAAAACAACACACATTATTTTGATTTTTCGTTAAAATTTGTACAAATGATTGTTAATCTAACGTTGATTTGAAAAAAAATCACTAAATAACCTCCTTATATGATATGTTGTTAGCAATACATAAATGAATACACCTTTTCATTCTGAATTTAAAGAATTAAATATAACTTTGCAAAAACTAACAATTGTCGCTATACATTTAGTAGCAGAACATATGGAAATGAGTAATAGATTATCCTTTGTCATATATCAATTTCGTTGTCATAGTGATATTATATATCTTCTCTCGTTATGACATTTGTAGAAGTTCCACTGTGGAACCATTAAAAATCTAAACTACTAAAGTATAACACTAAAATATTAATATCAAACACATAAAAGATATATATTTATAAAATCAAAAAAGAAATTATAAATGATACCAATATTTATAACCACATTTCTTTTTAAACATAATTACCATGTATTTAACATAATTTCTTTAATTTTATGATTTTAAGATATATGCTATATGATACTTACATTATAAGATATGAGAAATGTATTTACTATTTTGAAATTTTGAATATCTTCTGTGCTATATTTTTCACATATTATTAATACAATTCCGTGCAACGAACAGGGTGTGCACTAGTAAAAAATTAAGTCATGCGTGTAGAATAGTCTTCACAAGGTCAAACCCCACAAGAATAAACCCTAAGGGCCTGTTCGGTACGAGAATAAGAAGGAATAAGGATGGAGAATAAGAGGAATAAGGGTCTATTCTCCGTTCGGCTGGAGAATAAGAATAAGAAGAATAAGGTGAAATAAAAGTAGGGAAGGTGGGATAAAAATAGGAATAAGAGTGAAATAAGATGTAATAATAGGGAATAGTCGTACCACTGGAAACCGTGTCGGAGGAGAATTGACCCCTTATTCCAGGGCCTATTCTCCAACCAAACATGCCCTAAAAGATGGCAATTTCATAATCGAAGCAATGCCCATTTAGAGAACAACTAAGTTTGCAGGTAAAATTAGCTTGAAATCGGAGATTCTTGGCCTATATTGCTCGTTCGATTGAGGGTTACCTCAACTTTGGGAGGTTATCCCCAAAACTCATATTTCTAATCCACTAGTGGAGCCTACTCTCTTTTCATCAATATATATATATATATATATATATATATATATATATATATATATATTATACCACCTTAGCATATAAAAATTATAAAATACTCAACTTCCAATTACTATTCTAAATTTCAATATAATCACATCATAACAACTACCCATTTTTTTTAAATTTCAATACAATCATATCATAATAACTACACACTTTTTCAAATTTCAATACAATCACATCAAATAAACCCTCCCAATTCTAAACCCACCAACCAAACATCAAAACACAAAAACGGGTTATCCTCCCCCGGATAACCCACGAACCAAAACACAAAAATTGGTTCGTCAGTTACCTGTAAGAGGATAACGTGTTTTTGTATTTTGGTGTTCGGTTGGTGGATTTAGATTTGAGAGGATTTGTATGATATAATTGTATTGAAATTTGAAAAAAGTAGATAGTTATTGTGATATTATTGTATTGAAATTTGAAAAAGTGAGTAGTTATTGTGATGTGATTGTATTGAAGTTTAGAATAGTGATGAAAGTTGAGTATAGATGATATGATGGCATAATATATATTTTTTGATAGATAAAAAGTAAGCTCCACTAATGGATTAGAAATAAGGGTGTGTTTGGTTCGTGGATTATCCGGAGGAGGATAACCTATTTTTGTGTTTGTGTGTTTGACTGGTGGGTTAAGGGTTGGGAGGGTTTGTGTAATGTGATTGTATAGAAATTTGAAAAAGTTGGTAGTTATTATGATATGATTGTATTGAAATTTGAAAAGTTGGTAGTTGTTGTGATGTAATTGTATTGAAGTTTGTAATAATGAGTAGAAGTTGAGTATTTTATAATTTTTAGATGATATAATGGTATAATATATAATTTTTTTGATGGGAAGGGAGTGAGCCCCACTAGTGGGTTAGGAATGTGGGGTTTGGGAGGTGTAACCCACCCAAATTAGGGATAACTCCCCAACCAAACGAGCCCTAAGGATGCGTTTGGTTCGTGGGTTATCTGAGGGAGGATAATCCGTTTTTGTGTTTTGGTGTTTGGTTAGGGTTAAGGATTGGGAGGGTTTGTGAGATGTGAATGTATTGAAATATGAAATAGTGGATAGTTATTATGATATAATTGTTTAGAAATTTGAAAAAATGGGTAGTTGTTGTGATGCGATTGTATTGAAGTTTGGAATAGTGAGTAGAAGTTGAGTATTTTATGATTTTTAGATGATATGATGGTATAATATATAATTTTTAAATAGGAAGAGAGTAAGCCCCACTAATTAATTAGAAATAGAGATTTTGAGAGGTAAACCACCCAAAGTAGGGTAAACCCCCAACTGAACCCATCAGAGGTTGGATAATGTAAATGAATTTATACCCTATGGGGTTCTCATTGAAACCAAATAGACAAATTGAGACTATTTGTGGCAGAGATGGAGAAAGGACAGAGATGTGACGTCCCTCTCTTCTACTTAATGCGCGACCCACCCCTAATGTTTCCCCATGTACACCAATAGGACAAGGGCAGATGTATCAGACATAGATATTTACGAGTTTAATGCAGCAAAAATAATTAAACTAATAACCTCTTGACCATCCTAATTATTAGGATGGCTGATCCCAAAATGAGGGCTATATTTCTCCACGTTTGACGCTATCCTTCTGATCTACACATGCATTGATTTCTTGTCTTGAAATACTAACCAAATATAAAAATATACTAAGCATTCTTCCACTTCAAGTAAGGTCGACTACATAGATTTTTGTTCAAATTCATATTTAAAGATTCAACTATTTTTTACGATGGTTGTCGACTACCTAATGCAACTCCTGCAAGAGTGTGATTTCAAGCCAGGTTTTTTGTATGGTAGATGTACTATACTACCATTAGACCATTAAATGGGTACTGAAATACTAATCATATACACGAGAAAAAAAGACGGTGGCTAGAGACGGACTCAATCAACGAATACAGTCTGAAAAACAATAAAGAAAGAAATCGTGCACAAATATGTACTTCACGGATTATTATCGAAAAACTAACTATGACAACTTGTTGAGTTTGATCTCAATTGAACTCTTCGACATGCATCTAAACACTTAAATACAAGTTTTCAAGTAGCAATCTCATATCTTTTTGTAGTGTAGTTCCATTTCCTGGGTAGTCATTTCCACTATTAGAGGAAACCACTCTTATAGCATTTGTAACATCTCGAGCTTAGGCCTCCGAACTATTTCAAGGAAAATCAAACCTGACAACTTGTTGAGGTTGAGTGCATTTGGAATCGTTGACAATCATCCAAAATGATTGAACCCAAGTTTTTAGCAATAATTCAATACTCTTATAGCACACTCTCACACCTTATGAGTTTTATTTGTGGGACTATTTTTGCAGTGTTATAATAAATGAGGCTTTGTAATGATTTGATAATGTGCTTATGCCCACTGCTTGCACCAGGATTTCTTCTTTTTCTTTCACAAAATGTTCTTAGGGCCCGTTCGGTAGGAGAATAAGCAGGAATAAGGATGAGGAATAAGGGGAATAAGGGTCTATTCTCCGTTCGGCTGGAGGATAAGAATAAGGAGAATAAGGTGAAATAGAGGTAGGTAGGGTGGGATAAAGATAGGAATAAGAGTGAAATAAGATGAAATAACGGGAAATAGTCATACCACGGGAAAGCGTGTTGGGGGCTTATTCCCCTTATTCCATTCCTCCTTATACCCCAAACGAACAGAGCCTTAGTGTAAACAACCAGATCTATCGATAGCAACATCAACCATTATCTCTTGCAACTCTCATTCCAAACACTTAATTGTTTGAAATATCGATGTCGATGTTATATTATCAATAAGATTGGAAAGTGAAATATTGGGGATATATCGATGATATCAATTGATCTCAAAAATGGCTAAAAATAATTTTCTTGGGAATTAAGATCATCTCAGTTTTTTAAAAAATAAATACCATTCAAATTCACTCTTATAAGCAAAATGGAGGTATACTCAACCCATTGATATACATCACAACATACATATCATAATATCGTATACATGATATCTCACAGAGTGTTTACTTTCGAGAGAAATAGGAAAGCAAATAATTAAAATTTTCCAATCACAATATATAGTGTACATGTCACGTCTTGGACCTCGAAACATGAGAAAAATTACGGAAGCATCCCAAAATAATGAAAATTTTTTTTCGAGTCCAGGAGCGAGACAAAACTCAATAATCCATAGATAACTTCTACAGTGCCATACATAATGGAAGAATAAAGGAACTTAACCAATAAATAAAAGACATATCAAGTCTGAGCTACAGAAGAAAAATAAATAAGTCTACCAATCACTCCCATACATTGATCTTAGAGAACTAGGATAAAACAATGGCTCCTTAATTTAGATGAGCAACCCAACCTCGTCCTCCGTTAAGCTGTAAGGTTATAAGTCAATATTAGTCAAACGAATTTGACTAAGTATGCACCAATAATTTACGAGACATACCGTCATAATCATATACAATGAGTAGTAAAGAATAATATGATGACAATTTCATATAATAAAGAATATAAATCAATGAATAAACAATGAACTATAACAAGACTTTTTCAATTATGCAAATCATCATTGGATAACAATGACAATTCAATATATTTCCTTAAATATCATAAATTTTATGACTATCATGTCAATATCCATATCAAATATAAATCAATACCATCTGCCGATACCGGATAGCCTGAGCTTGGATAGAAGCCACCCCGTTCCCTTAAATAAAATTTTAAACCTAAAACAAATATCAATACGTAGTCTCCTATCCAAACCCCAATGCAATGGACATCAGTACTAAGTCAACCGCCGCAACGGAAAATTATTTGGGAGTAGTGTAGAATTACCCGTGTACAATGGTTAATTGGCGGAATTAACCGTCTGCGTGGCACCCGACCAGGTCAACGTCTCTAATGGACCAACAATGAACAATGTCTACTCCCGCACAATGGTGGTGTCAAAACAATAATTTACTTTTCAATAAAATATTAGGACATAAAAATGTAACTTAACCTATATGTCAAAACATAATAATGTATCTATCTCTTTAACATTTAACAACTATTCCGTAGATAAGCATTATGGCTAAATATCATATTAACACTTGACTACATAGGATTTTAACATCTAAACATAATCAAAGCATTTCAAAGAGATAAAATAAAAAAAATAAAATTCCGATAGTTAATAAAATCCAAAGTGGGGTATAAACAACAGTGGTGTGTGACATAAATTAATGTGCATACCTTAATCAATACAGATAGTTTTTTTTGGGTTCTCCGTTCACAGAAATCAGTCTTCACCTAAATCAGAGAAAACTATCTTAACACCATACTCTATCAAAATACTAGTCATCTCTCTAACAGGTTCCCAAGCATCCAATAATTCAAAGGTTGAAAAATAACCATTATTATTGGTATTAATGTTATTGTCATCCGATTCCTAGATCAAAGACTGGAAATGTCTAAAATATTACAGGTCGATTTATGGACATGAATGATAACATGGTTATTGCGACCTTTTTTTTTGGAAATAAGTATCCTTGGGTAAAGGTGGAAGCAAAACTCCGATCTTGATTTGCACCAGAACTGCACCAATGATTGATATGGATTTATGGTTTTGAAAATTATTCATGTTATTTCATAAATGTGTATATCCGAAAATCATTAATTTAAAAGTACCTAACCATTCAAATAGATTGACCATCATAACAAACTATCCTGGGATATAATGCCGAACAAATGTGAATTTTGCAGCAAAGTTGTACACGGGCACAAGATTTAAGTTTCCATACGTAAATCAAGATATTAAGTGATGTCAAAACTTTTTGATATGGCAATGAACATGTGGATGAAAGAACTCCAACAACTTATGTATGAGCTTAAATAAAAATCCAATTGGGTCCATAATATTATATATTTTTTTAAAGAAGCTCAAAGATTCTGACACTACACCAAAACACGATAATTTGGCTACGTCTAACAATTATGACACAGCCCTAGTGTCGATCCTAATCAAGAAAAAAATTTACCTTACTGCGAATAAAACCATCCACTCTCGATCCCGAACTTCGCTTCGTTGATCAACGCACGACCACTCTAGTGCTTGCAATACACAACGGTGACCAAGAGACCGAAAGATCCGCTCAAGAATCCACGACCTTTGAAGGAGGTCGAGTCGAATTCTCACTCTATCTCTCTCTCTCTCTATCTCTCTCCCTCTCTCTGTGTCGAGAGAAAGCTCTTGCTGTAGAGAGGTTTTGTTTAATTTTTTCTTTGACCTCAATTCATTTATACGACAACAACAACAAAAGGATAAGGATTTTTTTTGAATTGTATCATGCACGTCTCTCTCAAGATAAGATAATGCTCTCTCTCTTTTCGCCGTTAAAACTATCCTACTTATCTACTAATTTAGTTTGTTTACATGATTTTGTTCCTTTTATATTATTTTATATTTTTTCCTTGAAATAGCCAATATGTTTCCAATGTATTTTTTTGTTAGTTTAATAAGCATATAGATAAAATACACCCATAACAATCCTTCTATTAAATTCCTATATTTGAATATTTCATTTTTTTGCACAATACCCCTTAAAAAACAGTTGTTACAACTCTACCCCCGTTAAAAGAAATTTTGTCCTCGAAATTCAAAGGCATACCTAAAAGTTCGGGATATTTTTCTCAAACTTCATCTTCAAGTTCCTATGTGGCATCCCTATCCGAGTGATTATGCCAAGTAACTTTTACCATCTTGATAAACTTCCTTCGTAATTGGTGTTCTTGACGATCAACAATGTGTGAAGGATGCTCTTCATACGATAAATTTTTATGAATCTCGACATGTTCATAATGAATATGACGAGATGGATCATGAATATATTTCCGCAACATGGAGACATGGAAGACATTATGAATATGCGAATACTGAGGTAGTAGTGCAATGCGGTAGGCTACTTCTCCTACCCTATCCAAAACCTCAAATGGACCAATATATCTTGGACTAAGTTTTCCTTTTCGCCCAAATCTCAATACACCACGGGTCGGAGAAATCTTTAGAAAAAAACATTCACCAACTGCAAATTCTAGTTCTCTGTGACGGTTATCCGCATAGCTCTTTTGTCTACTTTGAACTATCAATAGCCTCTTATTAATCAGATCGATCTTATCAGTACACTTCTGCACAAGTTCCGGTCCGAGCAATCTTCTTTCACCTTCCTCGCTCCAACAAAGAGGGGATCTACAAGGCCTCCTATAGAGAGTTTCATGGAGTCATTCCGATACTAGCATGATAACTATTGTTATAGGCAAACTTAATAAGCGGAAGGTTCTCATCCCAACTTCGAGCATAATCCAAAGAACATGCTCTTAGAATATCCTCGAGAACTTGAGTAGTTCTTTCTAATTGGCCGTCTGTCTGAGTATGGAAAGCACTACTAAATTTTAGCTTTGTATCGAAAGCCTCTTGAAGCTTTTTCCAAAATATTCCTGTGAATCTTGGATCTCGGTCAGAAACAATAGAGACTGGTATACCATGAAGATTCATAATATTATTCATATACAAATTAGCTAAACTCGCAAATGATTCCTTTTTCTTCATTGGTAAGAAATGGGCAGATTTCTCAATCTGTCCACGATCACCCATATAGCATCATAATTCGTTGCATCAGTCTTTGGAAGACCCATCACAAAGTCTAGCTGGTCTTTGATGCTCATCCATAATTTGTTGACATACCAAACAACGAGAAATGAATTCCGCGATTTCCTTCTTCATATTTTCCACCAAAAATTCTGTTGGAGATTCTTATACATTTTTGTGCTTCCTAGATGCACAGTGAATTTTGAACGATGAGCTTCATCCAGAATTTCCTGCTTCAACTCTGCCTGCGAAGGAAGCCATAAGCGATTCCTAAATCTAATGCCACCATCTGGAGCAATGAAGAAATCTGAACCTTCCCTTTGACTCTGCTCAGCTAAAACATGATACTTACGATCCTCTTTCTGAGATCTCAATACTTTCTCTACTATTTCAGAATGGATCTGGATGTTAGATAAGATAATCTTGTCACCTTCATTGAAAGGATTCCAGGAGACAAAGTCGTCAATTAACTTCCACTTTTTGATCATCAAACTGGATGACAAGGCATAACCCTTTCGGCTCAAAGCATCAGGTACAACATTCGCTTTACCTGGATGGTAAGCAACAGAAAAATCATAATCCTTAAGAAATTCCATTCATCTCCTTTGACGTATATTCAAATCTTTTTGAGAAAAGATATATTTGAGGCCTTTATGATCAGAGAAGACCTCAAATCTTTCACCATAAAGATAGTGACGCCATATTTTTAATGCAAATACCACAACAACAAGCTCTAGATCATGCGTAGGATAATTCCTTTCATGAATCTTCAACCGCCTCAAAGCATAAGCTATAACTTCATCATTCTGCATTAGGACACATCCCAAACCATTCAAGCATGCATCAGTGTAGATGACAAAACCTCCACAACCAGAAGGTAAAGTCAAGACAGGAGCGGTGGTTAACCTCCCCTTCAATTCTTGGAAGCTACGCTCACATGTAGAAGACCATTCAAATTTTATTCCTTTCCTAGTCAGTTCGGTTAAAGGAAGTGAAATCTTCGAGAAATCACGAATGAATCTACGATAGTACCCCACTAATCCAAGAAAGCTTCTAATTTCCGTCACGCTCTGTGGCTGCTTCCATTCTGCGACTGCCTCAACCTTGACTGGGTCTACAAAAATCCCATCCTTGGAAATAATGTGTCCAAGGAACATGACCTTTTCCAACCAGAATTCGCACTTGGAGAATTTAGCATAAAGTTGGTTCTGCCTCAGAGTCTCCAATACGATTCTCAAGTGCTCCTCATGTTGCTCAACACTTTGAGAGTAAACAAGAATATCATCAACAAAAATGATGACAAAGTGATGTAAAAATGGACGAAAGACCCGATTCATAAGATCCATAAAAAGTGGCAGGTGCATTAGTCAATCCGAATGGCATCACACAAAACTCGTAATGCCCATAGCGTGTTCGGAAAGCGGTCTTCAAGATATCTTCCTCTCGAATTCTCAGTTGATGATAGTCAGATCGCAAATCAATCTTTGAGAAGACCCTTGTTGATTGGAGCTGATCAAATAAATCATCTATCCGTGGTAACCGATATTTATTCTTCACAGTCACCTGATTCAACATTCGATAATCAATGCATAAGCGAAGTGATCCATCTTTCTTGCTCACAAATAAAATAGGTGCACTCCATGGTGACACACCGGGTCTGATCAATCCCAAGTCAAGCAACTCATCAAGTTGCTTCTTTAATTCCACCAGTTTGGTAGGAGCCATGCAATATGGTGCCTTGGATATTGGTACAGTTCCAGGAACCAACTCAATAGTGAAATCAATCTCTCTCCGAGGTGGGGATCCGGGCAATTCTTCTAGAAAAATATCAGGAGACTCCCGAACGATGTCGAGATCAGATAAAGATACGGTTGACAACTCAACCCTAATAATACTGGCAAGATAAGCTTCTTGTCCTTTCAAGATCATGTGATGTGCCTTCATGGAAGAAATGATGCACCGCTCAGAGACGACACCATGCCCTTTAATAACGATCTCAGGGAACTGATGGCTTGCAACGATTACCCTTTTCTTACAGCAATCAATAATACAATGATATCGGGAAAGCCAATCCATCCCAAGGATAATATCAAAATCTGTCATCTTCATGATGATGAGGTCACTAGGTAGCTCATGACCCTCAATTATCAATGGAGCATCTTGAATATACTCCAATACTTTTACATTCCCCCCAGTAGGTGTGATAACCATCAAATCAATATCTAAAAGTTTTGGTTTGGCACCAATACTTTTTACTAGAGCCTCAGAAATAAAGCTATGTGTAGCACCAGTATCAAAAAGAATCTTTGCATGTAAATTATCAATAAGAAGGGTACCTTCGATGACCTTGTCTTCCTTAACAGCATCATCCTCAGTGGTGAGAGCATAGACACGAGCAAGAACCTTTGGTTTTTGATCTTGACCTTGAGTTGATGACTGCTTCCTAGGCTTCGGACAATCACGAACAAAGTGTCCTTTCTCTCCACAGTCCAGACACTGACCATTCTTGAGATAGCATTCTGCTGGATGAAAACGGTGACAGAAAGAGCATTCAGGAAAACTGTTGTTTTGCCCTGGCTTGGAGGCTTGCTTTTTTGCTTCTGCGAATTTTTGAAATTTTTTGTTCCTTCCAAACCGATCCTTCCGATCATTGCGTAGCTTCTCCTCCTTTCGTTGCAAGAAATCTCGCTCCATGGTTGTGGTGCATGCTAGGGCATCCTACGTGGTTTTCGACATGCTAGAAAGGACCTTCGATCTCAAAGCAGGGTGAAGTCCCTCAATGAACTTCTGAGTCATCCGATACTCATCTGGACATAAGTGAGGAGCATACATCAATTAGCGATGAAACTTGTTGTTATATTCAGTAATATTCAGATCTTCCTACTTCAGATTAATAAACTCTTACTCCTTAATTAACTGTAAGTGCATCGGAATATACTGCTCTCGGAAGAGTTTAACAAACTCATCCCACAAAATAATCTCCCCTTTTTCAAATTTCCGCAATTGACAACTAGTCCACTAGTCCTTAGTAGGACCTTTCAGCTGATGGGTAGCGAAAGAGACCTTGCTATGATCCGGACATCTGATTGCATAAAACAATTTCTTAATTTCCTCCAGCCATCGATCTATAATCTCAGCATCTACCACACCTTCAAAACTAGGTGGTTTTACCTTTAGGAATCTTTCAAAGGTGACTTCATCCCTACGCTCCACACGAAGTCACCTCTCTATATCAAGACAGACGTCTTTGATCTTTGTCCTTATTCTGGTGGCGATCAGCTTGATCACGAATAAGTTGGGAGAGCTCTTCGACCGCCTTCATCAACTTAGCATTCTGTGTTGCCAAATCATGAGAGCGACAACTCCTCTTACGGTTCGAGACGGTCAACATCTACAATTAGCAATGATCTTTTAGTCAACTATCTCAAGCTTGTCTATAAATAAAAAAGTTCATCATATAATTGGATAATATTCCTCTAATCTTCCATTTGGCTCTGATACCACAATGTCACGCCCCGGACCTCGAAACATGGGAAAAATTACGGAAGCATCCCAAAACAATGATTTTTTTCGAATCCAGGAGCGGGATAAAACTCAATAATCTATAAATAACTTTTAGTATGCCATACGTAATGGAAGAATAAAGGAACTTAACCAATAAATAAAAGACATATCAAGTCTGAGCTACAAAAGAAAAATGAATAAGTCTATCAATCACTCCCGTACATTGATCTTCGAGAACTAGGATAAAACAATGGCTCTTTAATTTAGATGAGCAACCCAACCTCATCCTCCGTTAAGCTGCAAGGTTATAAGTCAATATTAGTCAAACGAATTCGACTAAGTATGCACCAATAATTTACGAGACATACCATCATAACCATATACAATGAGTAGTAAAGAATAATACGATGACAATTTCATATCATAAGGAATATAAATTAATGAATAAACAATGAACTATAACAAGATTTTTTCAATTATACAAATCATCATGGGATAACAATGACAATTCAATATATTTCCTTAAATACCACAAATTTTATGACTATCATGTCAATATCCATATCAAATATAAATCAATACCATCTGCCGACACCGAGCAGTCCGAGCTTAGATAGAAGCCACCCTGTTCCCTTAAATCAAAATTTTAAACCTAAAATAAATATCAATACGAGGTCTTCTATCCAAACCCAATGCAATGGACATCAGTACTGAGTCAACCGCCCCTGACAAATCTGTGACCTACCCCCTCTTTATTTGGGAGTCTGATAACCGTCCTGACCACTAGGGTATAAGGTGCTAAATGGTCGTTGCGACCCAAGCAATCAGGCTCGATCAATCAAGAAAAATAGACCACCAATATAAAAATCAAGTCGAAAACCAATAGCGGTCTTGCTATTTTATAAATCTGGTATAGCGATCAGGGTCGAACTCAAGGAGCACGTAATGGCCTCGCGGCCTACGAAGTAGTCAAAAAAATGGGTAAAATATAAGACAAGTGTTTTTGGTGGTTTTTAATTCTTTTTATATTTTTTTGGATTTTTAGAGATTTAAGAAAATAAAGAAAATTAATAAGCAAGGCAATTCAACAATTTATTTAATGCATCAAAAATCAATCAAAAATTCTAATAAAAATATTTTGTGTGTTTTATGTTTTTTACTGTTTTTGGTGAATTTTTGGGATTTTTATGATTTTTATTTTATTTTCTAAAAATAAAACAAGGTCAGAAACTGTAGGTACTATCCAGCCGAGTTTAAGGGACTTAGATAAAATATCTAAGAGCCCCCAATAAGCCTGGAGGTATTTTTACTGTATAGAGAAGAAAACAAGGAAAATTTGAGCACCTAAATTCTTATTTTTGGGTTTTAGTTTATTTATTAGAAATTTTATAAGATTTTAAGTGTTTTTCAATTTTTAGGAGTTTTAGGTAATGAAAAATAGCCAAAATTAGCTAGAAAATCAAGCACAACAAAACGAACAGTAGGTAATCAGCTGTGCGAGCTGGGTTGAGTGGATGGGTGCAGAACGTGCGCGGGAGGAAGGCGGAGGTGACGGTGGATTCCGATGATCGAACGGAATGATGAGGTGGTCGGAATCGAAGGAAGGCGACGGCGACGCGAATTGGGGCTACTAATCAAAAATTAAAGAAAAGAAAGGGAGATGGGTCTACCTGGGTGGACGAAGAGACTGTGGGCGAGCTTGCGCAGCTCCTGGTCCTTGCCTCAAGGAGCGTCGGTCTCCGAGGCTCGAGCTCCGGCTCTGGGCGGAGCACGGCGGTGTATCTCGCCGGATCAGTGGGCCACTGCCCCTCTCCTCGCTGCGACAGCACCTGGAGCGAGCTGTCACTCTCACTCACGCACTGGAGGTCACTGGGGGTGGAGCGAATGAGCCAAAGATGGGAATGAAGGTGGCGGAGCTCGATCTATATACGGTGGAGGGTCCGGAAAGATGAGGTCAGGTAGGGTAATGGAGTGCACGGATCTCGAGGCGGGGGCTCCGGTGAGGGTCTCGGATGTATCATGAACGAATCGGACCCGGGGTTTAGGCGAGAGGGGATCGGGTTTAGGTGCGAAATTAGGAAGAAGTCGGGTCGGGTGTCAAAATCCGTGGGAAGTGGTCCTGGGGGGGGGGGGGGTAGTTGACCGGCCGGTCAACAATCCCCTGGACCAATGGGTGAAGGCCACGTGGCAGATATTTGCAAGTTAAATTAAAGGTAGCTAATGGCCGAATTATTAAAAAGTCAAAATATGAAATATTTTTATTTTAATTTTTTCTATTTTTAGTGATTTTTAATTAATTTTTCAAAGTAAAAATAAGGTAGTTACATTATATAGCTATATATAGGTATATGTACAATATAGGGGTTTTAATTTTGATTTTTTTATTTGTTATTTTTATACAATTTTATTCCCATTTTATATTTTATTTATTTATATCATAAAATAAGGAATAAAAAGATATTTTTATTTTATTTTTATTATTTATATACATAGGTGAAATAAATACATATGTACATTTATATACATGGTATATTTACAAAATATTTTTAGGTTTTTCATTTTGTTATTTTTATTTTGTTTTTGTTTTAATTGTTTTTATTTTATTTATTTACACCATATCATATAGAATATTTATAAAATTTTTGGAAATTAATTTTATTTATTTATAAGGTTAAATAAATAGGGATGAGTGGACTATGTACAAGGTGACTATGTACATGAGTGATGTTTTTGTTTTCTTTTTAATTTTTTCTATTTTTATCTTGATTTTATATTTATAAATATATACAAATATTTATAAATCTATTTTAATCTATTTTTGGGAGGAAAATATTTTTTTTTATTTACATACATATTTACACACATGAGTCCCTATCTCCCTCTACTTTGGTTTTTATGCGGTCAGGCCCATGCTGAGCCCTCCCTTGGGTTAGGTTGCTCAATATTTATTCTAAATATTTCCCTCTTTTTCTTTTTACTCTTTATTCTTTTATTTTCGCACAAAAATACGCTAATTATTAAACTTTATACAATGCATTCTTTTGATAATTATTTGTATTTACATGAATATACATGCATTTGCAAAGGTTTTTGTAGCTAAAATATAAGAATAAAGAGTGATGAATGGGTATTCATCAGAGTCGTGTAGAATAACCCGTCTACAACGGTCAATTGGGGAATTAAACATCCGCGCGGCATCCGGCCAGATCAAAGTCTCTTAATGAAAAATGTCTACTCCTGCACAATGGTGGTGTCAAAACTTTTCAATAAAATATTAGGACATAAAAATGCAACTTAACCTATATATCAAAACATAATAATGTATCTATCTCTTTAACATTTAACAACTATTCCGTAGATAAGCATTATGGCTAAATATCATATTAACACTTGACTACATAGGATTTTAACATCTAAACATAATCAAAGTATTTCAAAAAGATAAAATAAAAAAAATAAAATTCCGATAGTTAATAAAATCCAAAGTGGGGTATAAACAACAGTGGTATGCGATATAAATTAATGTGCATACCTTAATTAATACAGATAGTTTTTTTTGGGTTCTCCGTTCACAGAAATCAGTCTTCATCTAAATCAGAGAAAACTATCTTAACACCATACTCTATCAAAATACTAGTCATCTCTCTAACAGGTTCCCAAGCATCCAATAATTCAAAGGTTGAAAAATAACCATTATTATTGGTATTAGTGTTATTATCATCCGATTCCTAGATCAAAGACTGGAAATGTCTAAAATATTACAGGTCGATTTATGGACATGAATGATAACATGGTTATTGAAACCTTTTTTTTGGAAATAAGTAAACTTGGGTAAAGGTGGAAACAAAACTCCGATCTTGATTTGCACCAGAACTGCACCAATGATTGATATGCATTTATGGTTTTGAAAACTTATTCATGTTGTTTTTTAAATGTGTATATCCGAAAATCATTAATTTAAAAGTGCCTAACCATCCAAATTGATTGACCATCAGAACAAACTACCCTGGGATATAATGCTGAACAAATGTGAATTTTGCAGCAAAGTTGTACACGTGCACAAGATCTAAGTTTCCGTACGTGAATCAAGATATTAAGTGATGTCAAAACTTTTTGATATGGCAATGAACATGTGGATGAAAGAACTCCAACAACTTACGTATGTGCTTAAATAAAAATCCAGTTGGGTCCATAATATGATATATTTTTCTAAACAAGCTCAAAGTTTCTAACACTACACCAAAACACGATAACTTGACTACGTCTAACAATGATCAAATGACACAGCCCTAATGTCGATCCTAATCAAGAAAAAAATTTACCTTACTGCGAATAAAACCATCCATTCTCAATGCCGAACTTTGCTTCGTCGTTCGACGCACGATCACTCTAGTTCTTGCAATACACACCGGTGACCAAGAGACCGAAAGATCCGCTCAAGAATCCACAACCTTTGAAGGAGGTCGAGTCGAATTCTCACCCTCTCTCTCTCTATCTCTCTTCCTCTCTCTGTGTCGAGAGAAAGCTCTTGTGGTAGAGAGGTTTTGTTTAATTTTTTCTTTAACCTCAATTCGTTTATACGGCAACAACAACAAAAGTATAAGGAGATTTTTTTTGAATTGTATTATGCACGTCTCTCTCAAGATAAGATAATGTTCTCTCTCTTTTTTTTGCCGTTACAACTATCCTACTTATCTACTAATTTAGTTTGTTTGCATGGTTTTGTTCCTTTTATATTATTTTATAATTTTTTCCTTGAAATAGTCAATATATTTCCATTGTATTTTTTGTTAGTTTAATAAGCATATAGATAAAATACACTGGTAACAATCCTTCTATTAAATTCCTATATTTGAATATTTCATTTTTTTTGCACAATACCCCCTAAAAAACAATTGTTACAGTACATCTTTCATAATAATACATAACTACATGTTCTAAAAACAAGGGGATACGCAATTTAGTTACAAAGTAAAATTTTATCAAAAGAAGATCAAAACGAAGACTTACGTGATGGATCCATATAACACCTCATTCATTGTTGTCGCTCGTGCTGCATCACTGTACTGTGCACTCGCAATAATTCCCCCATTTCATATATTAGTACATAGCCTTGTAGTCTACAATGTGCAAGAATAAGCAACAATAATACTGGAGCCGGATGGTATCACTAGTGGCATAACAAGAAATGAAAGAACTTGAGAATCTCATCATGATGATGACGAAGTAGGAGATAATTTCTATGGTTTGAGTGCTTGTTTTAGCGAAAATCAAACATCGATAATTGTATTTTACGATGTTTAAAAAAATGACGAAGCCTTCTCTCATTATAAGGAGGGTCAGCCAAGGTTTTAAAAACCGAACCGGACATCAAACCGGGTATGTATCGGTTTTGGTTTTTATGGTCGGACCAATGGTGCCGACCGGTCGAACTGGTGATGACGTCAGCAGTTCATAGAAACCGGGAAAAGACCGAACCGGTGTATTATTGGTTTGGTTTGTGCGGTTCAACCGGGTCAAACCGAGTTAGACCGGTATATCATACAAATAAATACGAAAAATGTTATATCATATCTTTCGAGAATTTGTTTACTCTTATCCTTCCAAGTTTCTCCAATAATACTTATACCCCTATTTTCAATACAATTGCATGTGTCCCTATATTCTTATAAAATCAATAGTAGTGGACTTTTATTAATACACTTGTGCTCCCATCTTATACCAATATAAGGATAATAATGTGAATTTTCTAAGAAAATATAGGAGTACAAGTGAAATTGCTTAAAGTATGGGTACAAATGTTCGTAAAAAAACTCAAAAGTGCATAATAATAAGTCGTAAAATTTATGTACATACATATATGTGATGTAATTTAAAACTAATGACAAGTGTTGCTAATTTGTTGCTTATCATAGTATAGCTAAGACAACGTCTTCTTCGTTCGTTATTGTTATAAGTGGACAACTTCATACATAATGTTGGACGAGATGGGCAATGTTCATATGGAATGAATGGACAAGTGATGAGTCATTGGCACATGTAAAGGAGAAGAGATAAATGGGTATTATGAATATTTCTGAAAAAGTTTATATAGTTTATTGGAAATTATTTTTTTGTCAAAAAATAGATGGCTGAACCGGTGGTTTGGTTCGATTGGTTCAACCGGGTTTAAGCGGTCCAACCGGGTTTTGACCGATTTTGACTGGCTTTTATTTTCCAAATAAAAACAGGGTGGTTGGACCGTTTTTCCTCAGGTTCCTGGTTTAACCGGTTCAATCGGTCGATTCGGTTCGGTTTTTAAAACCTTGGGGTCAGCTACATGAATTCTTGCTAAATCCATGTTGAAAGATTCAATTACTTTTTACGATGGCTGTCGATTACCTAACGCAACCCCCATAAGAGGAGATTTGAACCCTGATCTTTTGGATGGTAGGCACATTGCACAACCATCAGACCATTTAAGTGGGTACTTTACGATGTTTAAGAGAGATTAAAAAATTGTATCCTAATCATAGGAAAATAACAAAGAACAAATATAAGAGCATGAAATATACAAGACACCACCCTGGTATTTTACGATGTCTAAGAAAAATAAAAAAAATACAGAATAAATATGAGTAAATACATCACAACTCTAAAAATCATCTCCCCATTTTCTTAATAACTACGAAAAAATATAGCCTAATCACAGGAAAAAAATCAAGAACAAATAACATAGCATGAAATATACAAGACACCTAAAGAATGGCATCAAACACCATGAAAAAACCAAGAACATCTTCACAAAAGCTATTTAAAGTAGTTAAAATGACAAATCTAGTAGATGTCTCGCGTCTTCACAAAAGTTGTGCCTTCATTTCACTATATCAAACTTCCATTTTTGAATAATAAAATTCATGGTGATTGCAAGGTACACTTTTATACAAATTTATTGATCCAATTAGATAGAAGTATATCACATCAGTGTTGAAAAGTCAGTTGTCCGCACTTATTCATAAGAGCCATTGAATAAAGAACAAATGATTTAAGAGATAATCAAAATATTCAATTAAATATTTTGGCATATGTTAAATATAAAAATTACGTCTAACAAGTATCAAAAATTACAATCAAACTATATCTATCTAACTTTTACTTTAATAAGAGTGAAAAAATCAAAATCAAATAATATAATATTATCTTTCATTACTCAGTCGACGAGCCAATCAAAGTTAGTTTATTCAGTCACTAATTAATCAATTTAATTACGTGAATCACATAATTTATGGTGTAAGAGTTAATAAGTTTGTGTAAGTGTGCAGGAGTCATGAGGTAAATACGAAGATGTCAAAGGCTGTGATGCAATTGACAAGATTTACCAGAGTAGTGGTGCCCATATCCCTTAAAAAATTCATTCCATTTTTCGAAGCATGTTTTGAGCAAAGATTGCCTTAAATTGGTCACATAATTAAGAATCTCTCCACCTTTCAAGGCATCACTTCGGGTAAAACAACACCTTACATTACCTTCCACGTTAAGCAATCTTTGTCTCATTAATAACTGCTTTCGGCCAATATATTAGCAGTTTGTACCTTTTCTTTGATATAGATCCAAACATTTCGTAGGTGAAGTGATGTAATTTAATAAATTTGATGTTTAATTTGCAACTAACCTGAAAGAATAGCAAGGGAATACTGAAAAAAAACTTAACAATGAAAGGAAAGGGAGACTTATGCGTAAAGTTATGCACCCTCTCAGTATAAAAAAACAAATTAATCTGGATATAATTGTCTAAAATATTACGTTCAATCTTAAAATAACGAATATTTGCAGGAAACAAACACAGATGAAACAAGAAAGCACGAAACAATTACGATATAGGACTTACAAGGTTCATGGTTAACGAGATTCCTCATGACAACAACTCTCTCTCTCTTGTAAGGAAGATAGTGCATTGGATTAAAAAAAAGAGTTCAATGGGCAGCTCATTTGGGGAGCTAACTTGGCTCCCTTGTGCAATTTTACCTATTTTTTATTTTTTTGAAAATTTCTTTCATGAATATTCATCATTATATCCCTATATTATGCTATTCAGATTTCGTACGAAATAGAGACTCTTACGGCCTTCATCCAGACAGTCATTTTTTAACAGTAACGGAATTGTTAAAAACAACCCTTCTGGATGGAGGCCGTAGGAATATCTATTTCATGTGAAATTTGAATGACATAATATAGTGATATAATGATGAAAATCCATGGAAGAAATTTTCAAAAAATTTAAAAAAATGGACGAAACCACGCATGGGAAGCCAAGTTGGGTAGCCCCATTTTATCAGTTTGTTGCACATAGCAAAAAAATATTGTCAAATAAACACAAGACACGATTTTTCCCTCCCTCCTTCCTCTCTTATTGCATTAAATAATTGTAAGAATGGGTAAATAAGAGACCAAAATACATAAATGAGAGGTCCCGTTCGAGTAGGGGTTTAACTCTCATTTTGAGGGAAATCCCCCAATACCCGTATTTTCTCCTTTCTCTCTCTTGTGAGACTCTATCTCTTTCTTATTTAATACATAATAATTTATTTTTCTTTCATCCATGAAAGAGAAATAAATTGTTTAATGTATTAAATAAAGAGAGATGATGAAAGAGAAATACTCAAGTTCTAAAAATTATAACTTTTTCATCCATCCATTGTAACAAAAAATATATTATACCATCTTATCATCTAAAAATTATAACTCTTTCATCCATTGTAAAAAAAAATATATACCTTCTCATCATTTAAAAATTATAAAATACTCAACTTCTATTTTATTTTTCCAAATTTCAATACAATCACATCACGACAAACCCTCTCAATCCCAAACCCTCTATCTAAATACAAAACACAAAAAACAAATATCCTCTCCTAGATAACCATCTATCCAAACGCACCCTTAGTGGTTTTATGTAACACACAATAGACAGTTCTACCTAAACATGCAAATCCAAATATCCAAATATAAAAAGTTGGGAATGAACATAATCAACAGTACAAATAAAAAACAATCAAAGAAGAAAACATGCACAATCACAAAAAAAAAACACATTAAGTGATGTGCATCCTCACCCAAACTCTTTCTCTCTCTCTCACGAAAGAAGGAATACACAAATAAAATGACGGAGTTGATGCGGCGTATACAATAAAAATAATCTTCACAGGAGAAAACCAACATTCATGACTCCAAAACTGAATGTTGTTTGCACCTGTTCTCCCCACATCTCAAGCTTATCGAAATATTCTCAGGTTTGATATTCGCTCAGCTCAAGATTGATTCCTTACAAACCCGATTAAAATTCAGTTAAAAATAATTAAACAAACAAACCAACAAACTTGAATAAGGTAAGTTCATTCTGAATCGGTTAATTGAAAGTTGGATAAAAAAAAATATATCGGTGTGTAAGATATGTATGCATGAATCTAACACAGATATGCATGAATGCAAGCATTCATAAGTGGATAGAACTTATAAAGATTTTATTAATTCTCGTTACCTATAAAACTTCTATCAAGGTATATGAATAACATCAATTATACAAACGTTAAAAATAAGCTTGATTGAGGCGAAGATTTTTGTTGATTCTTATCACCTACATCCTTGAATGTTTGTTTGCAAACAAGCCTTAATCGATGCGTAGATGTGTATAGTTAAAGTTTATTCTTAAAACGAACATTTAACAAGTTGGATCGAACCTCCACAAACAAGATCGAGTCGAACATATGCTAAATGAATCAAATCAAACCTAAGCAGGTTCGATAACCAATGTTGCAATAATCGGTCGAATATTCCGAATAGTCAGTCCGACTATGCGATGGAGGGGGGGGGGGTCTCCGACTGAACAAACCTCCAGTCAGTCAATAGTCGGCCGATCGAATAGTCGGCCGACTATTCGACATACTAGCCCGACTATTCGGCCGACTAGAGTTTGACTTTTCATTTTTTTATTTTCAATTTTCAATTTTTATGGGTTATATTTTACCACGGTATCGCCACAAATATCAAATTCTATAAATCTATTATATTGATTGGTACTTTTATCTTGAATTCATGTTAGCTAATGACCATATATGTATAAATAATATAATAATATATGTATTATAAATAATTTTTATATTAAAAATACAAAACCGAATAATCGCTCGAATATCGATTATTCTATATTTAGTGATCCCTTCGATTGAATACCGAATACCATCTGTTGAACACTGTCGATGAGTATTCGGTTTGATTATACCCTAATCGCCAAATGCACCGAAAGTGCTAGAAATGTGCTCATCTAGCGTGAAAAAGGAATGTGAAAAAAGGGAAGACACCCATCCAAGTTTAGGCACTCGTGGGCCAAAGAAGGTTTCCCAAGCAAGTTTATGGGGAGAAGGAAGAAGAACTCCTAATTGGCCATATTATTTAGATGGAGGTAAGTGTTGAGGTGGCCGCCTCTTTAGGGGACAACCCACGCCATCCACGTTGCCATCACCAAAGCTTCGCTGGACAAGAAATGGACGAAAGCTACAAACGATGAAGACAAAGGTTTGCCTCCACCTTCCCGAGGAGATGTGCTCACCGCCCATCTAAACCATCGTATATTTTTATATTATATTTATCCAATGTAACCGGTAAGGAATGTGACTAGGATTTTCTATGCACGTGAGGGCCGGTCTTGATCGTCCCACAGACTACTAGCCGAAGAAAACTGCCACCGTAGGGAGTAAAGAAGACTTGTTTGGAGAATCCAAGTTTTTAAAAATTGAATGAATCAACCGATTAAACTAAAAATCAAAAGAAGTACATCATCTCGTGTAATCGTGAATTACACCTAGAACCCTCAGTAGTGCTTAGCTCTTACTTATAATCTTACGTTAACTTCTATTCATTTTTCCGATAACTATGACGGCATCCGTCAAGTATTTTACATTTTCACCTTTATGTTCTCATTATTTACAAATAAACCACTCCCCCTTCCTCCTCCATCCCCTCCTCTCTTCCCCTCCCACCTCCCATCACCTCATCCAGCACCCATCTCCTCTTCCCTTTCCCCCTCCCCCTCCAGCACCCATCTCCTCTTCCCCTTCCCGCCAACTCCTCCTCCAGCATCCATCTCCTCTTCCCCTTCCCCGTGCCAACCTCCTACAGCGCCCATCTCCTCTTCCCCTCCCCCCTCCTCCCTCTAGCACCCATCTCATCTTCCCCTTTCCCCTTGCCAACCACCTCCTCCACCAGCACCCATCTCCTCTTCCCTTCTCCCCGCCAACCACCACCTCCCCCACCCCCCCCCCCCCCCCCGACCAAATCCTCCTCGCTTTCCTCCTCCCCCCGCCAGGTCATCAAGCTATGACACGCTCACACCTGCACCTCCTCCCCCTCTTCATTTTCTCCCAACTTCTCCTCCTCCTCCTTCCTGCCCGTGAGCCTGAAGTCCACAACGAGTAACCCTAGAGACAGGAGCTTCCCTGGCAGCACACACACCCCTTCAACAACGACCTCTTTCGCAGCCTCGTCGCCACCTTTCGCATCCTCTTGTTCATGGACACATGGTCTCCTTCACCGACACGAGAGGCAAGTCAACAGTGGGTGGGGAGGGAGGGGTGGGCCGTTGGAGGAGGAAGGGGGAGGGGTAATTTTTTAATAACCGTTAGATAGACATGGGTTAGATTAACCCAACGGTCTAGTTGAGTTAACAGACAAATCTAATGGGTGTTGAGGATGGGAGACAAAGTAACTATTCAGGGTTCCTGGTGTAATTCATGACTATAAAGGGTTGTGTACATAATTCCAAATTTTTTCAAGATTATGGGTGTAAATATCCTAAACAAAAATTAATCAAAATCTGTTTGAAACCGATTGAATTAAATCATCAGTTCAACTATCTATTTTTTCGATAAAAATAATTTTTAATTATTTACTAAATGCAATTTTTAAAAATATTCAAAATCTAGTTTCATTCTAACAAATAATGTGTAGTCCTTTATCTCTTCTCCATCCTTAAGTGTCAATGACCTGATATTGCTTCTCTCTTCCCACCTTATGAGCATTGTCGCTCTCTTCACATAGTGCATGAGGTTGTCCCCTTATAACAGCAATAAACGATGCCTCGATATAAAGAAGAAATTACCATAGTCATACTACGACAAAAGATAAATTAACATCACTTGTCATAAATTAGACTTTGAATTGTTTTAAAATTATTGATTTTAGACATTACATATACGTATTTATATGAATTTGACAAAATATATTCATTATACCCTTTCGAGTTTTTCTAATAACATTTAGGATTTTTATCATTTATGCTCCTTTGAGATATTGCAATTTCAGTTATGTCCCTCCCCTTTTTAGGAATATCAATTGTGTCCTCTGAATTCCTATCGTTGTATCACTTATGCTCAGTGGGTTAGTGTCGTCTAGTTCCAATGAAAACAGACATTAACTTTAAAGACACAACATGAATTAATTCGAGAAAAGATCCATCCCCTTCTTCTTCATCCTCCTCCCCCATCCTCTTCCCCCCCTTCTCTTCCTCCTCCAGCCTCCTGCTCTCCATCGGCTCCTCCCCCATCCCTACACCTCCCCTCCGCCTGAGTTTCTCTCCCCCGCCTGAAGCACCTCCCTCCACTCCAAGCTCCTCCCCCCACCCCCTACACGCCTGAGCTCCTCCCTCTGCCCCGAGCTTCTTCCCCCGCCCCGCACCTCTCCCTCCACCACAAGCTCCTCCCCTCGACCATCGCGCCTCTGCCTCCGCACCTCCCCCTCCATCCACGATCCTCCTCGCCCCCACCCCAGCTCCTCCTACACCCCACATTGTCCGCCTCAAGCTCCTCCCTCTGCCCCCAGCCTCATTACACCTCCGCCCCTCCACACCCTCTACCTGCTGAGATGTGGATGGGATGGTGCTAAAGGGTTCAAGAACTTGGCCATGACTTGCGGCCTCGTAGTTGACATGTTACTACCACTCCTCTACGCACCATCCAGGCAAAGGGGTGCACTCGAGGGATCGGGGAGGATGAAGAGGAGGGACGGGAGGGGGGAATGTCAGAGGAGGAGCTGGAGGAGGTGGTTGGAGGAGGAGGAAGGGTTTGACGGGTGAGGGGGGGAGGAAAGAGTGATAGGGAGGTGGGGCTTTTCTTCTAGATATTCCCTCTTAACCGCACCATAGTTTGATTAAACCATTGTTAAGTTCAACTTATTAACGGTCGAAGTAATAGAGATGCACAAGTGATAGAATGACAAGAAGTCAGGGGCATAAGTGATATTCTCAAAAGAGGAGAGGTATAACTGATACTGCAATATTTTGGAGGGGCAGAACTGATAAAAACAATAAACATTTATACCCTTAACTTTTTGACAATTACATTTACACCCATATATCCTAAAAAATCACAATATTGTCCTTATGTTCGTATAATATACGAGCATAAGTATACTAATAAAAGGCCACTACTATGAGTTTTATAAAAATATGAGCACATACGTGATTGTATAAAAATAATAGTATAAATGTTATTGAAACAACTTGAATAGAACAATTGTAAAAATTCTATAAATATATGATGTAATGTTATTCATATTTATTTATATGTAACGGTCTAACTTGGTTTGATCATACAAACCAAATCAACAATACAACGATTTGATTTTACCCGATTCTTATTAACTGATGGCATCCTCATCAATTTAATAGCTTGGTTCCATTTATCCGACCATAAAAATAAAAAATCAATACCTTTCCGATTTGATGTCCAGTTCACTTTTTAAAACCATAGGAGTCAACCTTCATTTTTGTTGTAACATAGCATGTTTAGATCATGGGATTGTTACAAAGGAAAATCGATGATGACAACTTATTGAGATCGTGCCCAATTGGATCTATTGACAACCACTCAAAATGATTATACCCAAGTTGTTAAGTAGGAGAGCTCCACTATTGTAAACAAAATCTTACGTTTTGTGAGTTTTAAATGTGAAACTATCTTGTTCTTATGTCTTTCTTTGTAAAAAGAACACACACATGCACAAGAGATCTTCTTGTGACATGTCTAACCCGCTATAATGTACGGAAGGGCCACATTTTTTCCTATCTATAACTTTGGTGTACTTCCTTGATTTTCAAACTGGTTCTTCAAAAGTAATTAATTAATTTTAATTAATTGAATTATCACCAATTTTGAGTAAACTGTTTTTTTATAATTTAATAGGAAAATAAATTTCAACCCATTTCTTTAACTCCCTTCTCTTGTACCCCTAAATACCAGGTCTTTCATCTTTAAGTTGCACGATTTGGATAGATGTAAAATCTAGATTTATCAAATGTTAAAAATCATCATTCAAGGATAATCACTCTATTTAAAAAGGTAAATCTTACTTATGAATTCATGTAACTTAAATTATAATTTTATGGAAAATTTAGAAATCATCATTCGAAAATAATTAATAAGTCTATGTAGAAAGAATGATCCGAAAAGGCAACACTTTCTGTAATTTTCATTTTTGAAAATATATGATATGGGTAAACTTTAATCCTCGGTAAAATTCCCGATTCCGCCAATGGTAACGTCCTAAGATTCGATATCCCGAATCCTATCACCTAAAATCGAGTCTATTCAACTAAGCGGATAGATGCGATCTTTTTTTCAATCAATATTAGAGTTAATCGCTCACATTTTAAAGTGATTTGATCCTTTTTATTCATTGCCCAGGATCGGACTTGAGCTACCTTGATCCAACTGTGATCGAGTCTCCAATCAACCTGAATCAACTCAACATAACTTGATGCATATGCGAGACTGTTTTTGAGGCCATGAAAAATACCCTCTCAACTCCACAAAATTTCACTTCTCATTATCCAAATACATTGGCCAACTTGTATGAAATGTCGGGGCGGTAGGAAAGGTCCAATTTTGTTTTTTTAGAAAAGGTTTTTTTACACGTGTACCTCTTCGTGATTTTGCAATTGAAATTTTGCCGATACCTTTTTGCAACAACACCTATGCCTATGTATTCGTACAAAGCTCACTATGTCTTTTTTAATTATAAGTATGCCTCAAGAGTGAATTTTGCGAGCTCCCGTAGGATGTTGGATGGGTTTCCTAAGTTTCCTTATTTGCTTATCTCCATGAGTATAAATAAGGGGTATGAGATGCATACCAGGATCATCCCAACACGAGCTCTTCTAGTACAAGAAGGAAATAAGAGAGAGGAAGAAGAAAGAAAATTCGTGGTTACTACGGAATTTGGAGAGAGTAACCTTTGGAACGGTTCTTCTCCAGCATTCTTCCCTACAGTTTTGCGAAGGATTTACCATCGAGTGATATCTCTCCTCTTTATTATTCCCCATTGTTTGGTGATTAGTGCCACCGTATTGAGGGTCGGCCTTTTGCAAGCCCCTCATGGAGAGATTACTTCGATTATAGTATCCGATTTTGGATTGCGATCAACCCCTTGATTTTTCCCCTCACATTGAGGGTTTCCCACATTAAAAATTCTCCACACATCTGTGGTTGATTTTTTTTCTGTGCTTGAGATATCTTCTTGTAGCTAATATATCGTGCATGACATGTCTAGTGACTTTGGTTATTTTTCAGAAATTTAAATTATACGGAGAATCTGTTCTTATAATTGCAGAATCTTGGAGGAGGACAAGTGTAACAATATCCTTATTAAAAATACTTACTTTTTCGAAGAAAGAAAAAAAGGACAATGAAGTACCTCACGGGCACATGAACGAGCATTTGTCCTCTTTCTCGTAAAGCCACTCCAGCCAGCAGCATTATCCAGCGGGATCTAACCAATAATATTAGACCCGATTTGGATTGGATCTATCCTCAGAGATAAAGATTCAAGGGCTCCTCCTTTTTCTAACCAACAAGGTGACCTCGAGGAGCACGATCTGACGAACCCTGCGGAATTAAATAAAGCACATACGTACACAGCTCAAGTACAAGGCCCCAGTTCATAATTGAATCATATAGCGAGGTCATCAGGATAACATCCCCTTATATCTCAATATACGTTGTCCCAAGATAAAGTATCATTCATTAGCCTACAACGTATATCCATTCCTTATCCTTGAATCCAATATGACAAGAACGATGAATAAACCTCACTTACCTCTTATCCCTCGGTTTGGACGAGGTATATGATCTCTTTATTCATGGATAAGGAGACTCCATTTAAGAAAATAGTAAAACATGATTAAATCATCGATTATATCTGTTTACAATATTCATCCACTCCTATCCCTCGAACAATCTTGTATGAAAAATAAATTTCGTTTATCTCCAGCTGATGAGATATGTCCAGTCTGTCACAAGGCATGTTTAATCTAAGGTTGGAAAAAATAATATGCAGTATACAGTTGGTAGGGTCACTGATTATTGATTAAACAGTATGCGGGAGTTTAAACGAAAATTAAATTGTGCATGCGATTTTACGTTTTTAAATTAATAAAAAATATTACATATATATAATTAATAACAAAAGTATAAATGAACTATAAAAATATAATCACATATTCACAACATTGATCAGATATTGTCAATTTCAATGACTTCTTCATCCAAATGTGACATGTCAAAGTAGATAGCATAATCAACATAGGATTTTGGGAAAATATTTCCCAAATTAGGGATATATTGGCAAACAATTTGTCGTGGTGCGTCAAATCGTTTGCCGCACTACATGAATGGACGGAAGGGAGGTTGGGGTTCCGGATTTTCGTCATGATGCGCATATTTTGGAATTTTTTTTGGGAATTATACCAACTTTTGCCGGATAAAATCCCAAAATTCCGCTCTACCATAATTTTTTTTATGGGTAACTCTACCATAAATTTATAGCCTTCTCCTGCTCGGGTGCATGTCAAATCACAACAATGAAACTGCAATTGAAGGCAGCTGACATGAGGGACTGCGTACCTCCACCCCTATCTATAGTCCAATTCACCCCTATGCCACAAAGACGTCTTACTCCTCTCTAGGATAATGGCACCAGCAGGGTAACCAATAACGATAGAAGACTATTGGCTGCCAGAAGTACATATCGATACGAGGGAAGAGAAGACAACCTGCCCACTGTCAGGTCCACAGCTTCCGTATCAGATCCCGTATGGCACGGAAAGGAAAAAGGAGGGGGAGCATTATTGAGGTTGATGTTAGCAGAAGAATCTTCCCAGCAAAGATCTCCAGAAAGAAGAACGAACAAAACTCCACAAATTTCTCGAATCGAAGAGATTCGCGATTGAATGATTTGAACAGCTATCCTTCAGACGATAAGGTCAACTGTTCATTCAACCCCGGAACAACGACCGTAGACAGCTCAAGGCCAAGGCAGCGACCATCGCCAAATGGAACGGCACGGCTATCGAGGACCGGGGGCCTGCATGGATGGGACGGCAATCATGCCCCTCGGGCCCATCGTATGGGAAACCACATGTGCCAGAGTGGGGGAGGCAATTGCCTTCACAGCGTCCATGGGGGCCCACCCCCCGGAGCTGTGTTAATTTCCATCAAGATGCAACGCAGTGGAAAAGGAAGCAGTCCGAAATAAACAAGGGGCATTGCCTTCTGCTGTCTTAAAAAAGTAGCCAAGGCCATATCCCCCTCGTCCAGGTCCAGCGGAGGTCAGGTGACATATATGGGCTGTGGGGATCCCCACCGCGCAGAGCCACAGTGGCCCACGGCCTGTGCTGAGATAAATGACGCAAGGACAAAGAGGCACGTGTACGGTCCCATGTTTAGAATGGCAGGGTTTAAAAAATCGGACCGGACCGGCCAGCCGAACCGAGAACCGCCTCGACCCGGTCAGTTCGGCCGGTTTTATGTAATTATTTAAAAAAAGAGAAAATAAAAAAATCGGGTCTGACTGATGGTCGGATTGGGTTGACCCGAACAGTTGGACCGGGTTGACCCGGATTGACCTGGATTTGATGGTTTAGTATATTTTTAAAAAATAAAGGTTTAAATAATGAAGTAATAGGGTTTTTATCACTTGTACCCTTCTTAAATTCTACAATTTTAGTTACGTCCCTCTTTTTTGGAATATAACTTGTGCCACTACTTTCTTGGGGTAATTTTCTAAAAGCAACTATAAATAAATTATTACAATATTATATTCATATATAATGCTAGAATGTGACTACCTTTTGTAGAATTTTATTTGAAATAGACAATCATATTATGTTGAAAGATTGACATTTTAAATGATTATTTCATTGATATATAAATACATATTCACATATCTCTATCTGGTTTTATCGGTTCAAAAAATCGATTTGACCGATCACACCAATAAATTAAGCCCAGTCCGTTTTTTTCCAAGTCAATATGAATGTTGATGCCATGGTGACATCATCACTGGTCTGACCGGTTTGGATCAACGATCCGATCCGATTGGATCAAACCGAAGACTAACCGATTCAATGTCCGATCCGATTTTTAAAGCCTTGTTAGGATGGTAGGATTTTTTACACCATGCTCCCCCGTCATCTTACTCTTTTTGACGCATATGCCCCTGTCCAACCAAGGGTAACAGTTGGAGAGATTGCAAGGGTAAGGGCCGGGTGTAATTTTCGTGGACTTTTGATCCGTCGTCGCGCATGTTTTATATAGATTTTTACCTAAAAAAATATATCTATTTCATATATAAATATATATGTACCATATATATCATAGTTTTATAACTTATTTCACCATAAGAGAGCTGAAAGCCTGCACTCGGTGGTGTAGATAACTCTCTGCACCCTGTCCTTTATTTCTTTATTTTTTTGAATTTCCTTGTATGACACCTTGGGGGATTTACTTAATAGATTGATGGGAATAAGTGTTTCAAGTTTCATGCAAAACAAACATTCCTAACATGTTCGTCTAGAAGGTATCAATTTCAGTACTTCTAAGATTGTTAAAATTTTAGTCTTGATGGAGATCATATAAGTCTCCAATTAAGTTAAATTTGGAATGACACCATGGTGATATAAGGTGATCTAAATCACATATGATTCATTTAAAAAATTAAAAAAATAAAGAAAAAAGAATCAGATGTAGGAAGTTACCCGCACCTCCAGGTGTAGGATCCATTTTTCCTTCACCATAATTAGTATAATTAGTATGATGTAAGTGCATTTAGTAAAATTATGTACATTCCTATTACATGTATATTTAAGCTAATATATAAGTCTAATATATCCATATGCTATCAATATATGTTTTACATTTGTATTTGTTTTTAAGAATATTGTAACATGGTTTTTATATCCGTTAATATATTTATTTAAAACATATAAAGATAACATCCTTATCTTCGATAATATAAAAATAAGTTAATAAAAATGCAGATAGTCATGGGAAAAATAGGAATAGTTCATTATTTAGCTAATTGATAATCAAGATTGGTTTAAGTTTGTTAAAATCTATACCATTTATAGAATTTTTTATTTAGAAAAAATATATTAAAATCAAATACCAAGCATTAAAATACATAAAATCACATAAAATATATTTTATTTGTTTTCTGGATATTATTTGATCTCAGGAGTAAATTTGACTCGAGGTAAATGATTACGAGGTCATGATGGTGTAATTGGACAGGATTTGTGAAGTCTCGTGCATGTACTTTTTTCTTAGCATCACGATTCCATCTCAAAGAGATGGGAAGCGTCTGCTCTTTGTCGTGTCACCTTTCTTGCCTGCAACGTAATAATTGGCGTTGCAGAACACGAAACTGCGTGTGGTGGCATAAATAGGGAAGGATATTGACGTGGTTCTTAATTGAAAGACGAGGTAGACAAGGGGAAGGGGTTAGATTAGGGTTCGTTTGATTGCAGGGTTAGGTTGGGTTGGGTTGAGGTATCCATGTGAATAGTAAACTGTGAGAATGATTGGGAGGGTTGGAAGGAGCCCCAACCCAACCCTGCAACCAAACTCTCTATTTTTCTGAGAATTTCGACTGTAGAGAATATATTGGCTCAAAATACAAAACATTTTGAAGTATGTCCCTGGATATTGCAATGGTGCATGGATTTTTTAGACGGATACACCAGACCGAGTTGACACTAGAGGTTCGTTTGGTTGTAGGGTTGGACAGGATTGGGTTCAGATGAGGACTTCCCTCACCTGAAATCTTATCCACAAAAGGCTCCAAACATATAAAACCAAAAGTACCACAGTTTCGTCTAAAAAATAAGTTCTTTAGTCTAATATCGTATTCTATGAATTGCAATTTGGCAAAAGAGAATGCATACCTGGTAAAGGAAAGCACGTCATTGATTCTGAAATATATAATTTCTCAAATATTGGTATTCCATAGTAATATGCTGATGGCAATATGGCAGCCCATCTTACAGATAAGGACGAGCAGGATACCAACTGTGCAAAAATTGACTTTACAGTTTAGATATAGATCTGAACAACCACAGTGCAGCTGCCATCACTTGACAGTCACCACAGAATAGGAAGCTGTCCATAGAATAGATAGAAAAAAAGGACCTGAATAGATAGAAAAAAACAACAGTAATGGATCAAAACATGTGATGGTTTTACATCTGGCTATATCTGAGCAATGCATTACTGGTGGCATTCCTTAGAAATGTGCAATTGGTATGGCTTGCTGATATCAAGTAATTCTAGTTGTAGCACATATTATGTTTCATAACAAAAAAAAAATTCAATTCTCAATGTATTCTTTCCTTCAGTGTAGCCTATGCATTGAGCTGCCCATTATATACACAGAGAAAGAGAGAGAGAGAGGAGTGATCCTATGAGAGAAAAAAATGTGAGAGCATGCATTCTGGACCACATGATCCTATCTTCTCTCTCATGATCTTCTCTCTCCTGGTTGGATCATGTGGTCTACAATGCATGCTCTCGCGCTCTCACAAATTTCGACTCTCATAGGATCACTCCTATATATATATAGAGAGAGAGAGAGGACTTATCCAGAGAGCCCTACGTGCAAAAGTTAGATCCACGAGCTACGAAATGCATCTTCCTTGGTTATTCTGGAACATAAAAAGGATACAAATGTTATGATCCAGTGGCAAGTCGCCTTCATGTGAGTAAGGATGTCACTTTCTTTGAAGATGAACCCTACTTTCATAAAAAAAATTCTCAGGAGGAGTATGTCAGTATATATTTTGAGAAAAATGAGAAGGGAATTTACTTTCTTGGCAATATACATGAGAATATCCATTTAAGGGATGAAAGTGAACAAGAAAGAACAAGAAGATCAACACCAAGATTTACGTGGAAAACCCTACGATGAGGGAAAAACCACAGGGGCACATACAAACCCGGATCTCTCTTCACTATGTTATGTTTCAATAATGGGAGTACAATATATACACGATGGGTAAATGGTCCATCATCCCAAGATCCATTTACCCATCAAACCACTCAACAAATGCGATAGACCATCTTAACCCTAAACTGCACATAATGAATTTCTACAACTTATCGGTACCACGGATCAAATGGAACATGCAATAAACAAAAGCCATTCAAACCTAAAATTTGTGTTAATTACTTATCAAATACATATTCCTTAGTATAATAAATACAATATCCATTACAATGTTAGAAGCCCCCAAACAAAGATTTTGAAGCCCTAATAAAAAAGGAAGATGAATAGTTGGGATCCTGCTTGAGAGAGGGGAAACCATCTGAAAGAGCACAGTTGCAGAACGGCAGCCAAGGCGGTGATGCACAAGGAGAGGCGGGCGATGGCGGTGGCGCCAGAGACATTAGGCTATGAGTGTCGAGCGTGATGTCCTGGAAGAGGCGACAAGAGCGCGATCTACTATAAGAGGTGGTAGGGGAAAGAGTGCGATCTGTTTCAATATCTATGTGGCTACTGGAATTGAGGGTTATAGCAGATTTACATGTGTTGTAGAAACGACATGCGATATGTATACCTCTTATTCAAAATGTGCTAACAATAACGTTAATATACCACACGACATATATATATCAGGGGAACAACATGCAATATAGTTGCCGTATCCACAGAAAAAAATAGACCATTAACATGGAATATGTTTATCAAGTATATTAGTTAGGAATTTTCCTTGTGAAGAACCCCATTTACCTCCATACTCCCATCAATGAAATAGAGAATATCATCCGCATATTAGATCACATGGATCATGATGTCATTAAGCATATAGTTAGCATTAATACCCCTCTGGATGGTCATACAAACCATGAAACCTATTGTAAAATATGGAGAATGCGGAACCAAACATGGAATAAGATAAAGAACACGAAGAACGCGGGATTTTACGTGGAACCCTACTCCGTGAGGAGCGGGATGAAACCACGGGAGAAGCCCTCAAAAGGGCATGCTATGCATTGCTTTTTCTCAATGGATACAGGAGATCTGGGGCTCCTTATATAGCATCTCCAGAGCCTCCAAGTCCCACTACAGGACGATGTGGGACTAAACATTGTATGGGGTAAATGGATCTTCTCCAGGATCCATTTACCCTGCTACAACTCAATGGGCGCATACAACTTATACTCCAACACTCTCCCTCAAGCTGGAGCATGCAATGCTCAGCTTGAATAAACAGAAAGAAACTCAACTCAACGCTACAGGACACTACGGACAATATCAACCCAACGCACACATTGCTGCAGTCGAGGACGTTGCTTCTCACGCCGTGCAGGTAAGGAGGACGAACGGGCTGGAGTGTGAGTCTGCTGAATCTCCTCCTCGGAGAGCATGTGGCATGTGCTCTGAACTGCGCATGTCAGAGTCACTGCAACTGAAATGAGCCTCCTCGTCGAAGTACTCTGGCCCGCCACAATAATGTGGACAACTGCTCCATCTCTGAAAAGGGTCGAACTGAAAAGGCCGTGCTGTGCAATCCTCGTCGGAGTCCACGGTCGCTGGAGAATGGAGTCTGAAACTAGTCTCCTCGTCGGAGAACTGGGTCTCTCCCATCTGGCACAGAGAATGGTGCACTGCTCTGGTGTACCTATGATACCACATGAAAACCCTTGCCCTCAATGGCATAGGGAATGGTCCTCTACTCTGGAGTCCCTATGGCTCACATGAAAACTCTGGCTTGACAACAAGAAGAATGATGGGGACCTCTGACAATGATGGCAACTTATGCTCATCTGAAAAATGACCGCATCCATGTGCTTGCCTGAAACTGGACTCGGAACCTTCTGATGTCGAGTTTGAAACTGGAATGTAGAGTCTGGAATTTGAATGGTCTGGAAATCTGCGTGTGAATCTCAAATATCTTAATATGGATGGAAGAAGACCTGTGACTCTACATATACTCCCCCTTTCTCCCATACTTGTCGGAAAATGATCATCGACAAAGTTGGGAAAAGACAAGATAAATAGAGGGTAAACAACAAGAACAGGAAACTTGCAGCTTTGTCATTCCTTTTTTTTAATAGCCGCCATGATGATTTTTTTTAACATAAGCCGTTCAACCTCTCTCTTTTTTATACGGCTTTTCAATTTTTTTTTGATAAACTTTGCGTACGGCTTTTTTGATACGCGCCTCTTTTTTTTCTTGAAACATTTTTAAACAACCCATCTGGGCTCTTCAAGCAAGCATTTTTTTTTACCCGCAGAACTCTTTTTTTTCTATACGGCCGAATTTTTTTTTGGAAAAAATGTTGCAGTCGTTCCCTTTTTGAAGCACCGCCCATATGCTTTAATTTTTTTTAATGACGCAGGGGTCATATTAGGGTTCCCATTGATTAGGACCCCTTGTCTTCCTGCGTCGCCCCCGATGGGAGGGGTTTCGCTTCAATCGCGCCGAGGAGGAATCGCGAGAGATCGATTGCCGCCTACCGAACATCTGCATTTTCTCTCCAATTTATTTTTTTATGAAGCATCTGCGTGGAGCACCTGGGGTTGCGGTGCTTGGAGCAGGAGGCGATTTGGGGGCGCGCGGGGGGACCAGAGAGGTGCACGCGCCTCCGTCTGTGCGCTGACGCTGCTGCGCGCGAGGGAGAAAGAGGGGGGCGCTCGACTGGGAGACTTGGAGCAGGAGGCGTGCCAGGGCTGTGCCGCCATGGTCGAGGAGGCCTGCTGCGCCGCCGCTGGATCGCGCGAATGCCTCCGCAGAGCACGATCTGGAGAGGGGATGGGTCCTCCGTCTGCGCGAAGGGAGTGCCGGAGACCTGCAGCTTCGTGCGTGGAAAGATGCTCGCGCTGGGAGTTCAGATCGTCGAGCATAGGGTTGCCGTGTGGGATAGACATGCAGCTGGAAGGGCGAGATCTGGAGAGGCGGTCGATAGAGGCTTGCGCCTGGGAGCGTGGGGGCCTGGAGCGTTTCCCTCAGGCGACGGGATGAGCCAGAAGCGCTACCTCAGGCGACGGGGCGAGATCTGGAACCGGAGCGTCGATCTGGAGAGATGGAGTAAGGTGCTCTGATTGGGAGCCGCTGGGTTGGGTTTTTGCACCTGGAGGTTTACACGCCTAAGGGGCGCAGGTCTTCAAACCCGTGCAATGGAGAAATCGCCTGGATGTTGAGAGCTTCGATGGCAAAAATAGAGTTTCAAAAAATGAAACCCTATAACATAAATCCAGCCATAGAATATGAAAAATCTCGAACACGAACAACGGATCTTCAACATAAAACGATTCTCGAACATATTACATAAAAGAAAATCCTCGAGAATCGACCCGCTCTGATACCATGTTATAAAATATGAAGAATGCGGAAGCAAACATGGAATAAGATAAAGAACACGAAGAACGCGGGATTTTACGTGGAACCCTACTCCGTGAGGAGCGGGATGAAACCACAGGAGAAGCCCTCAAAGGGGCATGCTATGCATTGCTTTTTCTCAATGGATACAGGAGGTCTGGGGCTCCTTATATAGCCTCTCCAGAGCCTCCAAGTCCCACTACTGGACGATGTGGGACTAAACACTGTATGAGTAAATGGATCTTCTCCAGGATCCATTTACCCTGCTACAACTCAATGGGTGCATACAACTTATACTCCAACAACAACCAAAGCATTGAGAACAAGAAGCAAAAGATGAACCAAGGGGCAGTACGGCCTTACCCCATTTCTGGCTAAAAGAAGCCCGCCTCAGAGTGTTCGTTCATGAGTATCGGATAAGATGTCGTAGCAACACGTCGCCTCACCCATGCAAGCCAATTACCAAAGAAGCCACTTGCACCAATAATGCCTAAAAAAATGTTAATCCAAACAATCATAGGCCTCGGAAAATCAACTTTCTAAAGGAAGTCATTAACTTGATGACACTTCCAATTAATTACCATCCCAGTAACCATCATAAGGTTGTCCACTATCTACCAGTTCATGATGAAAGGCATTTACATCGAGGATGGGCATTGATAACCAAATATAACATGCTGGCAAGCACCTTCGTCACAATGAGATAGGCAATAGGCCTAAAATCCTCCACCCACTTCAAAACTTCCTTCTTTGGCAAAGAAAAAAGGCCTCGTTCACCCCGTTAAACCCAATATTATCGATTGATTACTCCAATATCAGCTCCATCGCATCCCCATGTGTAACTTCTCAAAACTTGTGAAAGAAGAAAATCAAGAAATCAACCTGACATGGAAAGCATTAGGCATTCAACTGAAGGATCATCACCCGAACCCCTCCATTTAAAATCTTTAAGGCTGACAGCCTTGTCTTGCCGAAGTTATAAAGCACTAGTGTCAATTCACCTTGAACTAACACTAGGAACCCTCTGACCTAATACATGGAAATATCCCGCCACAGTCGTCACTACTTACCTAAACTTCTAGTCAACCCACCTGGCTACCATCCACTACAAAGAGTGAAGTGAATGCAGTTCCTCCTTTGCCACTAGCAACCATATGAAAGAATTTAGTGCTAGCATCCCCCCTCACGTAGCCACTTTTGACATGATTTTTACCATCGTTCAACCTTGCACCTCTTGGGGTACACACTCCTCAACTTCTCTGATGAGAACTTTAGTGTCTTCGACCACATCCAACCTAGAAATATGCTTATGAGCCCTCTACATCTTCTGCAAATGACTGACTCATGGGTTCTTGTAAACCAACAGCTATTTTTAAAGGTTTTCTGGAGCTACTCCTAGACCAGATGTGATCCAAGCAAGACTACATGAGTAAACAAATCGAGGTTAGTATGAAAAGTTTCGCCAACTCAACAGAAACAAGAAATGGCCTACAACATGATTGAGAGCCAAAGTTATGCCATGTATAGCAGGATTCCTATGCATCAAGCATCACCAATTGAAGCTTCCCAATTAATGATGCAGACATGCCATATCCCAAATCTCGGTCCCCACTACGACATGGGATATCACACAAACAATGTGACATTAAAATTCCTCCACAATATGCAACGAAACAAGCGGAAAAGATGCACAGGCCAATCTCCAAAGGTCATTAAGTCTGTATTCATCGGGCCATTGACATAGGAGAGAGCCAGGAGAACCCATCCCACTTCCTTCTAGGAACCACCAAAAGAACATGGCGACCAACAACCTCCTCAACCATAAGGAAAGCATCACCATTCCACACCAGAAGGAGACAACCAGCATTACCAACCACATGGATAACCTTGAACTCCGACTACTTATGATCACATATATACTTTTACAACGTATAATTCCAAGATCCCAGTTTCATTTTCTCAAGGAAAAACCATCGTGTTAATCTCTCAATAATCACCACATGCCATCCTCTTCTTGAGATCCCCCAGCCCATGGACAGTCCAAGATGTGATCTTCATAAATCAACAATTTTTAACCATGTGAAGCATACCACCCCTATATCCTAAGCAAGAAATATAAGATACTTGCACAAGCTCATAAGATGTTGCTTTTGATAAGTTTTGCCGTAGATCCCAATATAACACAGCAATCAACCAAGATTGGGACCCCATCTTCCACCACAAAAGCAACGTCCACCACAACTTACCAAATCAAAGAATCCTCAACCACGGAAAAACCCACATCCAGTGAAATCACCTCATGGTTTCCCACTACCGAACACCTCATTTTACGGATGTAGACCCTCAAAGTCGAGTGAACGTCCACCTCCAAACATGGTGAAAGTTGAGTCGACTTCCAAATCTAAACATTGACGCATCTCTAGTTCCGAGAAGGCCTTGAAGCCACATTTCAGCCTCTTGAGATCCCATCAATCCCGGAGGTGTCATCCTCACAACAAGGATCGGAGAGGGCACCCAAAAGCAACCTTGACTCCGGAGGCGACAGAGGGGAGACTTCGAACCTCAACCTAATAGGAGATGTAGAGAAATTCCCATGAGGTGCTTGGTCCGAAGTCCCGGCATACAGTAGGAGAAAACATGGGTATGGAATGAATGGGCAGCATTAATGGAACCCCAGGGTCCTTTAGTTGCAATAGAAGGAGAAAGTCAACTGCCTGGAAAGAGCTAAAGCCAAATGTCTCAAAGACAATGTAGAAGCAAACTTGGTATGGTCCAACAACGGTGTCTCAACCCAAATTCCCCAAAACATGTAACTTAATAGAGTTGCCTAAGAAAATGTACACGTAGTTGACATATTCTCCCTATCCCCCTTAAATCAGCAACCAATTACAAAAAAAGGTACATACTGAACCACCAAATCCAAAAGTACCATGGACCTGAAATGTAAGTAAGCAGAATAGTTGAGGTATAAAAAGACATCAACAAATTACTTGTATATCGGCAATTGATGCTTGTGGAGAGAAACGGAATGAAAGGATACATTCATCATAGCCCTAGAGCTCTCTTACATAGGAGAAAAGTTCTAGGGAAAATTACATCGATACCCAACAGAAACAAATAAACTACCGAATAAAATATAAGAAGATATAAATGTCTTAACACTCCCCCTCAAGCTGGAGCATAAATATCTATCATGCTCAGCTCGGAACAGCATCGGTGAAACTGTCCCTTTGCAAGTGCTTTGGTGAACATGTTAGCAATCTGATCGCCTGAAGCAACGTGAGATGTGAATATAAATCCTTTTTGAATCAGATCAGGTGTAGCGGCACTCAACGTCAATGTGCTTTGTTCTCTCGTGAAAGGCAGGATTATTCACTATAAACAGCGCAGTTTGATTATCACATTGTAGATGCATAGGAAGAGGCACCTCCATAGTTAGGTCAGTCAGAACAGACTTGACCCACATCATTCATTTGCTCCCTTGGGCCATTGCCCTATACTCTTGACTCTGCGCTAGATCGGGCCACAACTATATGTTTCTTGTTGTTCTATGAAATCAATGAGTTGCCTACAAATACAGTGAAACGTGAAGTTGAATTTCTATCCTTGGGACACACCAGCATAGTCTGCATCCACACATCCTGACATTGTCAGGGTGGTGTCTCTTGAATAAAAATCTTGCACCTAGAAACGACTTGAGATACCTTAAGATCATGGTGACTGCATCCATATGAGACCGCCTAGGTTGCTCCATAAATTGGTTAACCCTGCTAACTGCAAACGATATATCTGGCCTGGTAATGGTGATATATAGTAACTTCCCTACCAGCTCTCTGTACTGTCTCTTATCTACCTCTGCAGTATCATCATCATAAAACCATGCATTAGGATCCATCGGAGTAGTAGCAGGTCTACATCCTGTCATACTAGTCTCGGATAAGAGATCAATGACATATTTTCTCCGTATCATTACCATCCCCTGCTGATTTCTTGCAAATTCTAGTCCAAGAAAATACCTCAACTTACCCAAATCCGTGGTCACGAACTGTTGTCCAAGAAAATCCTTGGCTTTTGAATTCCTTCACTATCATTGCATGTGACAATAATATCATCCACATAAACCAAAATAGCAACCATGTCTTTCTGTGTCTTCTTAACAAAGAGAGAATGATCAGCAGTAGATCTGACAAAGCTCTGTAGGTCAATCAACTCTGAGAGCTTCTGAAACTAAGCCCTCGGACTCTGCTTAAGACCATATATGCCCTTGTGAAGTTTATACACCATGCTAGACTCCCCCTCAACAGCAAACCCTGGCGGCTGCTGCATATACACTTCTTCATGCAAGTCGCCATATATGAAAGCATTCTTGACATAGAAAAGGGGTCAGTCCTTGACCACAGCACCAGCAACAAGAATGTGTAATGTAGAATGACACGCAACAAGAGAAAAGGTGTCATGGTAGTCCACCCCATAGGTTTGGGTGAATCCACAAGCAACCAACCGTATCTTGTATCTGTCCACGGAACCGTTTGCACGGTCTTTAATAGTAAACACCCATTTACTACCAACAATAGACGCACCTGCGGGAGCGGGAACGACACTCCACGTACCACGAGACTGTAAAGCTACCATTTCCTCTCAAGACGCCATGGACCATTCTGTAATGCCTCCTGCTAGGATTTTGGTATCTGCATCGCTGATAAGGCAACAACAAATCCCTGAAAGTCCCCAGATAGCCGAGGCACATGAGTGTGAGGTCACAGCTGGTAAACCTAAGGAGAGAAAGTGGGTGTCGCAGGAGGTGGTGGTGGCGGTGGTGGTGGAGATGATGGTGGTGGAGGTGGTGGTGGTGGTGGTGGAGAAGAAGAGATAGGTGGAGGTGGCATGTAAACCTCTTCTCCACTCTCTGAAGAAACAAGCTTGTCACCTGTAGGAGAAAAATACATGATGGATTCAAAGAATGTGGCATATGCACTAACATAATACCTTCGTCGAGCAGGGTCAAAGCAACGATACCCAAGATTTTAAAAAGCGTGAGACGGTCCGAGGCATTTTCTCTAAAATTGAGGCGAGGCGTAAGCCTCGAGGCAGTCGAGGCGTAAGCCTCAATTTTTGGAAAAGAATTAAAATTAAAGCAAAATACATTGAAAAAAGTATATAATATCATTAAGCTTTGCTAAAAACACATTCAAGAATAATTTAAAACTATTAAAATATACAATACATAAGCGATGAAGGCACTGAAGTTCAAAAAAACTAATAGTAAGCCAATATTATACAGAATATCAAGTTCTAACTCCAACTTCAATGTTTTTATATAAGTATTGAACAAAGGTCTATACTTAATACTAAAGTACAATACAAACTATTTTTTAGTGTTTAAAGTAAACAAAAAATAATATGCCTTGAATCCCAAACATTTGTCTTGTTGGACGTAGTTCGAGAACCATCATATGTATCCCCTCCTGCCATATCATACCCCAACAAGAGGGGGCCTCGTTGCCCAGTCAGCGAGCCTATGGGGGGTCTGGGGGGAGCAGGTGCGCTCCCCCCTGCGGGGGTGTGCGGGCAGCGCCTCTGGCGTTTTTACTAATGATTCCAATTCTATTTTGTTATTCACAATAAAATGTAATAATCATTTTACTTCATGTTTTATTTTTCAACATTGCTTCTTCATATATGTGATAACTATTCTAAGATTTACAACTCATACAACCAAATAACAACATTAAGTTGCAAACTTAAACTAATATAAAATTTTTATTACAATTCAAACACAATTCTATGATAAATTGAAAATTATGTATATAAGATCATGATCTTCTTTCATTTCAGACAATTTTTTCTTTTTTTCATGGATCTATATATAGAAATATGCAACTAAGCAAGGTTTAACATGAAAACATAGGTACAAATATTAAAAAAATAATGCTTAGGTAAAAATAGGGTCGAGCGCAAAGCAAATAATCAAAAATTAAAAAAAAAGGCTCCAACTCGAGGCTTACACCTCCGCCTCGCGCCTCGAACGCCTCTAGCTAGATCAAGGCGTACGCCTTGGGCGATTTTGGCGCGCCTCGCCTCGAGGTGTACGCCTTTGCGCTTCGAGGCGCCGCTTTTAAAAACTATGGCGATACCCCTTCTGGATCTTGGAATACCCAACAAACATACACTTGACTGCTCTGGGAGAGAGCTTATCAAGCCTTGGAGACATCTGATGAACAAAGGCAACACATCCAAAAATACGGGGAGTAAGAGAAAAAGATCCTTCTCGGGAAACGCAATCGAGAATGGAAACTTTTCACCCAGAATCGATGAAGGCATACGATTTACCAAATAATAAGCAATGATGACATCATCTCCCCGGTAAGAGTGGGGAGCACAACTATGAATTAGAAGAGTCCTGGTAACATCCAAGAGATGACGGTATTTCCTTTCAGCCACACCATTCTGTTGAGATGTATAAGTACAAGATGTCTGATGCACAATACCATAAGATCTAAGAAATAGAGTGAGTTGAGTACTACAGAATTCAAGTGCATTATCAGAACGACTATACTTGACATTTGCAAAAAAGACATTCCTCATTTCATTAATAAAGGACTGAATGATAGGACTAGCATCAGACTTGTTCTTAAGCAAAAAGACCCAAGACAATCCAAAAAACTCATCGACAGCAATGAGATAAAAACGATGTCTCTGAAGATCCTGAGTACGATTGGGACACCAAATATCCAAATGAATCAACTCAAAAAGACCATGACTACTTTGACCTTGATGACTCTGGAATGTAGACCAATGATGCTTCCTAAGATGGCATGCCTCACACTGGAAGGTAGAGCGAGGAGAGATCTGAGGAAGTACATGACGCAGCTTTTGCAAAGGAAGATGACCAAAGCGGAGATACCACATATATGGAGAGACAGATCCAGTGCAAAGAGAAGAAACAACAGCATATGGAGATTGCACTAGTCTGTAAAGACCTTGCTCACGACCAATACCAATCACCCTACCCGTTAGAACGTTCTGAAATACAAGAGCAGAAGGGTCAAATATGGCACGACAATGAAGATCCTTGGTGATCTGACTAATAGATAATAAATTCATAGAGAATTCAAGGGCATAAAGGATACTATGAAGTATTTCAGGGGTTAACAGCACCTCCCCCTGACCAGTAATGGGGGAGTGTGTCCCATCAGCTATCACCACGGATCTGCATGATTGTGTCGGGCTATAGGTACTGAATTGGCCTCTATCACCACAAAGGTGATGGGATGCTCATGAATCCAAGATCCACTCTGACAGGTCTGCACTGTAACAACTAGTAGAAGCATATGTCGTATCTGTGGTGGAGGTAGTGGCTGAGAATGAGGCTGCTATCTCTGAAGGTCCTGACTGTGATGCAGCATGATATCAACTTTAGTGAACATTTGTTTTGCTATTTTATTTATCATAGTTTTGTTTATTTTATTTATTTATTTCCTATGTAAAAGGCTCATTATAAAAGGCCTTTTTATCCTTTCTTTTTTGTTGTTTTCTTTCTTTCCCTAATTTTAGGGAGTTGTTGCTTATTTCGAGGGGATTAGGCTCTATAAAAGGCCCCCTTGTATTAGGGTTGGGATAAAAAAACTTGAAATGAAAGCAATTTTTCCCTCACTTATCTCTCTCTCTAATCCCGCCGACTTCTCTCTTTTCCCCCTCTCCCGTTTCGACCCCCCCCACTACCCCTCTTTCCCCGTGAACCCTAATTACCCACCGCCGCCCCTCCCTTCTTCCCTTATCCGCGCCTCGCCTCACCCGATTTTGCTCACGCTACCACCTCTCCGAGTCTCCGCAACCCTCTCCTCTCCGCGACTTTACTTCCCCCCCTCCTCCTCTCTTCCGCCCCCACCCCCTTCTTCCCCTGTTTCACCACTGACCCGCCCTTCCCCTGACGCAAATCTGGGCGCCGCCACCACACTCCCTCGCCGACCGCCCGCCAGCAGCCGTCTCTCGACCCCGCGCCGCCTCCCTCTTCCCCAACGCCCCCCTCCTATCACGCCGCGCCTGCGACCATCCCCACCACTATCGCTGCCGCCCCGACCAGTCACCCCTGCCGCTGTGACGCCGTCATCGACCACGTCTCCCCGATTCCGCACCCTACAGGCCAACAGTGGTCTACCATTGGGACGATCAGATCTGAAGTTCGCGCTTCTTTCCATGCCGGTTGTGGTATAAGCGTCAACTCCACCATTTCAATTCCACCGCATAATCTTAGTTTGTGGATTGTTATATTGTTAATTGGTTTGGTGAACGATTGAGATTCCGTGCTGCAAATATCTCTATTTATTTCCCATAATCGATAACTGTTCGTGTTGCCCTAAGCTTGTGGAGAAACCGGTGCTAAATTTGAGTGTCTTAACGTTTATAGTTGCTGATTTTTGTGTAACGCACATCATATTGTTCGCTTTCGTCATTTTAATTCCTTAGTTCAATTGATAGAAACGCCATTTAGTTCCTCCCTCATTTAGGTTGAATCAATTTGGTATCAGAGCATGACGATCTTGCATCTCACTTGCATTCCATTTACTCATTACAAAAAAAATCACATAAAACAAAACAAAAAAAATCCCAAAACAAAAAAAAGCAGAAACCCTAGGATTCCCATGGCCGACAAACCTAGTGCCTCTAAACCCACCTATACCTCACACCCTGAATTAACATTGGAGGCTTTGTTTGCCCAATTACAACACATGGGAAATCAATTGAGCACACAAATCGTCGGAGTAGATCGTCGAGTTACCACCGCACATGAACAAATTGCCACCTTGAATAGTCGCGTGCTAGGACCAGACCTTAGTGATGAAATACCTAACAAAGGTCGACGTACTGGCCGGAAACCGCACTCCCGGAGTAGCACTTCCCGTGACTCTAGCTCTTCTACTTCCGACGGACATGTTAGCGAGTATCATTCACAAGAAAGTGAAGAAAAAGGACCAAGAGACTATACTCCTTTCATCCCCAAGACTCCAGATCCATACACTTCCGGCTATAATTCACAACCTCCTGGCGAATATCAATTCCCACCATGAAATGGACCTAGATCCGATGATGGATGGGATCGAGGCATCCGTCTCGATGTTCCAGAATTTGACGGAGGAAGAGACCCTGATGTCTTTTTGGATTGGCTCCAAGCCGTCGAACACTTCTTTGTGTGGAAGTCTATGCCTAGCGAACGAAAAGTTCAATTCGTCACAATAAAATTAAAGGGACATGCTCTGCTATGGTGGGAGCGTTTGCAATCTGAACGCAAACGAAAAGGAAAAAGTAAGATCCACAGTTGGAGCAAGATGAAGGCCAAACTGAAAACCAAATTCGTGCCGGAAGATTACAAACGAGATCTATACGCACGACTGCAATCATGGAGACAAGGCACCATGAGCGTGAAGGAATACATCGAAGGGTTCCAATCCCTAGTCCATCGCAACCACTTGCAGGAGACTCCTATTCAGGAAGTCACCCGCTACATGCAAGGCCTCCACCAAGTTATCCAGGATGAACTTACCTCCACAATTGCCGAGATGTCGAAGAAGCCTACAAGCAGGCTGAACGGGCTGAGATCAAGCTTGCTAAAGCCCAAACAAGGACGATGCCTTTTTCTGTGAACTCCGCACCTCGCACCAGTACCCCGATGACATCCTCCAAACCGATAGGTTCCTCATCAATCGTTGCGGGTAAACCCCAAGCCAAACCATCAACGCCTGTCGTCGTCCGACCACCTACTGGAAACCCTGGGCAAGGCATCTTGGGAAGCTGACCTATTGTAGGACCTGATACTTGCTTCCGATGTTATCAAAAGGGACATCGAGCAGCAGAGTGCCCAAACCCTAAGGCTAGACCCGTCCATCTATGCACCATCGACGACCCTGAAGACCCTGACCCTGAACCACAGGAATCACCTGAAGAGGAACCGACTGCTTTGACTGCTGACACCATGGGAGCCAATGACTATGAACCTCTAGGAGTGGATGGAGACGAATCCGGTCCGTTCCTGGTAATTGAACACAAGAACTTTATCGCTCCTGACAGCGCACCTACAAACATCCTGCTTACACCTGTTGCCCATGATGTTGATAGTTGCCTGCACGCAGCATCTTCCGAACCACCTGCACTTCAGGAGGACGTCGATGTTCGCTAATCATTGATGGAGGAAGCATTGAGAACTTCGTTTCACAAGAGATGGTCGATAAGTTGGGTCTGCCAACTCAGCCACTCGAGAAACCTTACAGTGTGGCCTGGTTTCGAGGTGGTACCCAACTCCCGATCCACCCTCAAAGCCTCGTTAGCTTCTCCATTGGACCTTCATATAAAGACGAGGTGTGGTGCCATGTAGCCCCTATGGATGTTTGTCACATACTACTTGGGAGACCTTGGCAATTCGATCGAGACACTGAGCACCGAGGGAAACTGAACACTTACTCCTTTCTCATCGACAAGGTGCGTGTGACCCTTAGACCACAACGCGACGCCCTTAGCCCTCGCCAGGTGGCTACACTCCGAGCTGCGACCGCATAATCGAGTAAAACTACTCCCCCGTCAAAGACGTCGACTACGGGTCCCGTGTTGTTGATGAAGGCCCAGACATTCCAACGTGAAATTCAGGAGAGCTCCACTATTTATGCGTTAATGGGACGTGAAGTAAACAATCAAGAAACAACCACACCCGAAGTCCCGCCTGAGATAAAGCCCATCATCCAAGAGTTCGCTGACATTATGCCTAAAGAGTTGCCTGAAGGACTACCCCCATTGCGAGACATTCAACATCACATTGATCTAGTCCCTGGAGCCAGTCTACCCCACTTACCTCATTATCGGATGAGCCCCAGTGAACACGAAGAAATGAACAAGCAGGTCACTGATCTTCTACGTTGTGGGTATGTTCGAGAGAGTATGAGCCCGTGACGGTTCCTGCTTTGCTTACCCCGAAGAAAGATGGCACCTGGAGAATGTGTGTGGATAGTCGTGCTATCAACAAGATAACGATCAAGTATCGTTTTCCCATTCCGCGCCTTGATGACATGCTTGATATGCTATCGGGTGCCAAATTGTTTTCCAAAATAGATCTTCGCAATGGCTACAATCAGATTCACCTCCGACCTGGAGACGAGTGGAAAACTGCTTTTAAGACCAAAGAGGGCCTTTATGAATGGACAGTAATGCCCTTTGGCTTGTTGAATGCCCCCAACACCTTCATGCGAACCATGAACCATGTATTGCGACCCTTCATTGGTAAGTTTGTGGTTGTATACTTTGATGACATACTGATCTACAGTTTGACCAAGAACGACCACTTATCTCACTTGCGACAAGTCCTGGAAACCTTGAAAACCCAACAACTGTATGTCCACCTCAAGAAATGCTCATTCATGTCTGACACGATCCTCTTCCTGGGGTACATTGTCACTGCCGACGGACTTAAGGTTGACCCCTCCAAGATTCAGGCCATTCAGAGCTGGTCCGTGCCCAAAACCCTCACTGAGATTCGCAGCTTTCTGGGATTGGCTTCTTTTATCGCCGCTTCATCCGGAACTTCAACACTTGTACGGCTCCGTTGGTAGATTGCACGCGTAAAGGTGCACCCGCTTGGACTCTTGAAGCAGAAACCAGCTTTCGAAACCTAAACCATCAATTGACACATGCCCCTGTTTTGGCACTTCCCGACTTCACCAAGGTTTTTGTAGTCGATTGCGACGCCTCACATGTCGGGATTGGTGTTGTCCTAAGTCAAGAAGGACGACTTGTCGCCTTCTACAGCGAGAAATTGAATGAAGCCAGATCAAGGTACTCCACTTATGATGTCGAATTTTATGTCGTGGTACAAGCTCTCAAGCATTGGAGGCATTACCTGATCCAACGCGAATTTGTCCTCAACTCTGATCATGAAGCCTTGAGATATCTGAATTCGCAGAAAACCCTTAACAAGCGCCACGCCAAATGGGTTAGTTTCCTCCAAGAATACACGTTCCATCTCAAGCACAAGGCTGGTACCCTGAACCGTGTGGCCGACGCGTTAAGCCGAAGAGCACATGCCCTGACCACAATGACCGTTAGCATGACAGGATTTGACACACTCAAGGACCTCTACCCCACTGATCCTGACTTCGGACAAGTTTATGCAGAATGTGGTGATGCTGGGCAGGATCCGATAGCCACTTATGTTCTTCATGAGGGTTTCCTATTCAAAGCCCACCGACTATGCATCCCTGCCACCTCCCTTCGTGAGAACCTAATTTCAGAACTACATAACGGTGGCTTGTTGGACACTTTGGAAGGGACAAGACCTTGACCCTTCTCCAAGAGCGATTTTATTGGCCGCAAATGCGAAAGGATGTTACAAAGTTCGTACAGAAATGCCAAACATGTCAGAGATTCAAAGGCCACAGGCAGAACACTGTTTTGTATACAACTCTGCCGACCCCTCTGCGACCTTGGGAAGACATCACCATGGATTTTGTGCTAGGCTTACCCCTCACGGTACGGAAAGTTGACTCTATTTTTGTGGTGGTGGACAGATTTTCTAAAATGGCACATTTCATTGCATGTAGAAAAACCTCAGATGCATCTCATGTCGCTGATTTGTTTTTTCGTGATGTCGTTCGATTGCATGGTGTCCCACGTTCTTTTACTTCGGATCGTGATACTCGATTTTTGAGTCATTTTTGGCGCACGCTTTGGTCTCGTCTTGGTACCCGTTTACAATACAGCACCGCTTATCATCCACAAACAGATGTGCAAACCAAAGTAGTTAACAGATCATTAGGAAATTTATTGCGATGTCTTGCAGGGGACTCTCCGTCCACATGGGATCTAATTCTTCCTCAAGCTGAATTCGCATATAACAGTTCCACTAATAGGTCCACCGGAAAATCACCCTTTGAGAGTGTGTACGGCTTTCCACTGACCCAATTTCTAGACCTAAAACCCACAACCATGCAAGGAAGAAGTAGTGCAGCTGCTGAGGATCTGGTCGAACACCTAACCCACATCCATACTGAAATCCGAGCCAAACTCCAAACCATGACCCAGAAATACCAAGCCCAAGCCAACATACACCGAAGAGAGAGCGAGTTCAGAGTTGGAGAATTAGTGATGGTCCACCTAAAAAAAGAGAGGTTTCCTTTGAGAGTCCACCAAAAATTGAGTGAACGAAAGATTGGTCCATTCCGAGTCCTCAAGAAGATTGGGCCCAGTGCTTACTTACTCGACCTGCTGCCAGACGTTCAGACATCGCCAGTCTTTAATGTAGCAGATCTCTTCTTATATCATGGAGATGAACAGACAGATGCCACCACGCCAGCAGTTCCCGCCGACGATACGCGCCAACCACCAGCCGCGACCAATGCCGATCAGATTGAAGATATTGCAGACATCCGACATATGACGACTAGACGTGGTCTCTTCCGACGATACCTAATCAAATGGAAGGGACGACCTCTTACCGATTGTACCTGGATTGACGAGGATGAACTCCAACAACCCTGCCCCGATATACTTCAGAACTTCCACGATGCCATCTCAACGGAGCGAGATTCTTTTCAGCAGGGGGGAGTTGATGCAGCATGATATCAACTTTAGTGAACATTTGTTTTGCTATTTTATTTATCATTGTTTTGTTTATTTTATTTATTTATTTCCTATGTAAAAGGCTCATTATAAAAGGCATTTTTATCCTTTCTTTTTTGTTGTTTTCTTTCTTTCCCTAATTTTAGGGAGTTGTTGCTTATTTTGAGGGTATTAGCCTCTATAAAAGGCCCCCTTGTATTAGGGTTGGGATAAAAAAACTTGAAATGAAAGCAATTTTTCCGTCACTTATCTCTCTCTCTCTAATCCTGCTGACTTCTCTCTTTTCCCCCTCTCCCGTTTCGACCCCCCCCCCGCTACCCCTCTTTCCCCGTGAACCCTAATTACCCACCGTCGCCCCTCCCTTCTTCCCTCATCCGAGCCTCGCCTCACCCGATTTCGCTCACGCTACCACCTCTCCGAGTCTCCGCAACCCTCTCCTCTCCGCGACTTTACTTCCCCCCCTCCTCCTCTCTTCCGCCCCCCTTCTTCCCCTGTTTCACCACTGACTCGCCCTTCCCCTGACGTAAATCTGGGTGCCGCCACCACACCCCTTCGCCGCCCGCCAACAGCCGTCTCTCGACCCCGCGTCGCCTCCCTCTTCCCCAACGCCCCCCTCCTGTCACGCCGCGCCTGCGACCATCCCCACCACTATCGCTGCCGCCCCGACCAGTCACCCCTGCCGCTGTGACGCCGTCATCGGCCACGCCTCCCCGATTCCGCACCCTACAGGCCAACAGTGGTCTACCATTGGGACGATCAGATCTGAAGTTCGCGCTACTTTCCTTACCGGTTGTGGTATGAGCGTCAACTCCACCATTTAAATTCCACCGCATAATCTTAGTTTGTGGATTGTTATATTGTTAATTGGTTTGGTGAACGATTGAGATTCCGTACCGCAGATATCGCTATTTATTTCCCATAATCGATAATTGTTCGTGTTGCCCTAAGCTTGTGGAGAAACCAGTGCTAAATTCAAGTGTCTTAACGTTTATAGTTGCTGATTTTTGTGTAACGCACATCATATTGTTCGCTTTCGTCATTTTAATTCCTTCGTTCAATTGATAGAAACACCATTTAGTTCCTCCCTCATTTAGGTTGCATCAGACTGTGAGCTAGTTGACCCAGGGGACAACATGATCTCCCTAAGTCGAGCAACTAACTCATCAAACCTCTGGTCAGACGTGCCAGAAGAACTGTTGCCCTGTTGTATCTGGTTTGCCATGCGAGCTGATGCAGGAAACCCATGCTTAGAATAGCATGTTTCCTCTAAATGACCTGGCATGTGACAGAAAGTGCAAGGCTGACGAGGAGGTCTACTGCTCCCTCTTCTTCCACGACCTCCTCGGCCACAAAACTGTATACTGCTCCCCCTACCGCGAGATGCTGCAATGCTGCTAGAAAGACTCTTGTCATCACGGAATCCCTGTAGACCTTGAGCTGCTCTGGTGTAGCAATCAAGGGAATGTAACCATGTAACTTCTCAAACATACCCCTTAGAGAGGTGTAAAGGGTATAAAGAAGGCAACCATTCTGCTTCGAAGTGAAGATGTCATGTTGGAGTTGCAGAATCTTTGATTCATTCTTTGCAGGAGAATATGTAGCAGCGAGAATATCCCACATAGCCTTTGTCGTGGGCTGACTCAAGATGTCATTTGCTATCTCCATGGATATTGTTCCAGAAAGCCATACTCGTGCATACGCATCATCTGCCTCCCATGAGGCATTAACCCCGATCTTGTCAACAGGCTCCTCTTGTGTGAGGATATGTTTCTTGCCATTGCATTGCATTAGACTCGTGAACTGCAGGGCCTACAGTTCATAATTAGTTCCATCCATCTTCACGATGGGTGTTGGACCTTTGAAGGCACCCAAGGATGGAATATCTGCCTTGTTGTCAGACATAATGACAGCAATTTCTCAAGATTGAGGTCGCAAGCTCGGATAAGAAATGTCTAAACGGACATCTAGAAAGATAGTTGTAGGTGTAGACTCATACCACAACCACTTCCATGCCTTGAAATCCTTTGAAAGGCTAGGTTGAGATGCTCACGAGTGCAAGGAGATGATCACACGTACACAGAAGAATCGACGCACAGATGCACAGGCGAGCGAGGCAAAGGTGCGCAGACGCACAAGCGCGTAGGCGCGCAGATACGCGAGCACAGAGCGCAGGCGTGTGGGGCGTGCCAACACGCGCAGATACGCGCGAGTGTAGGCTATCACGCTAGGGTGCAAGCATGCTAGTGCAAGCGCGACCGCACTAGGTGCGAGCGCAGGTACGTGCGGCGGCGCAAGGGCACAGGCCCACTGAAGTACATGGTAAGATCCTCAAGCACATCACGGAAGCGTGAGGATCGCATCGTATGCGATCGGGTGCGACTAGACACACTAGTTGCTCCGGGCAACGGAATTTAAAAATTTTTAAATGATGAAGCCACATGATCCAAGAACACTTCTTGGATCATTTCATTTAGACCACAAATAGGCACTAGGGTTACCTCTTGAAGCGTGGTTGCGATCGAGTCTCTAAATCAAGAGACCTCCTGTCTCAAGTCCGATCCAACAGAGGAGACGCTTGCGAGCACATTGATGAGACGCGTACTCCTCGCAATCTATGTTGATGATCCAAGCAGCGGATCTCCTGATCTCGTCACACGAGATCCAACCTCTTCTTCACGAGCGAGGCGCACCGAAGGAGATGGAGATACAAGAGTAGATGATCCGGCAGCATAACGACGATGATGCGGCGATGACAACTCTCTCGGGCTCCATGGTGGACGGACACAATGGGAGAGAGGGAGAGCACCTTTGGCGTGTAGAGAGAGAGAGAGAGAGAACTTATGGATTAATCATTTTTACTTGAAGAGCAAGGGGTGCCTCTTCTTAAATAGTGTTTTGGGATCCATGGATCTCAATCCATGGACAACACAAAATCAATAGATGAGATTGATTTGTGTTTCTTTCAATGGCCATGATTTTGTTGTAAAAACACAATAACAATTAATTTAATTTAAATTAATATATATCGATAAATCAATATATTTAAATTCAAATTAAATCAATTAATTATCATTGGAGATAATGTAGAGATAAACCACATCCCCTTAAAAAGGGGGACGTCCACTCATGAGATCTCACTATCTCATGAGATCTCATTATCTCATGAGATCTCATTACCTCATGATATCTCCAAGATTTACAACAACATTTGTTTGTTGTAAATTATTTCACAAAAATAATTCACAATTATCTTGTGAAATATTGCAATCATGCCATTGGAAAAATGCGAATCACATTCACATCCCAAAACAAAATTTAAATTATATTTTCATTTAATCATCCAATGTGAATCTAATTCACATCAATAATTAATTAACAAATATAAATCACAATATGATATATCTAATATATTATAAATCACATTTATAATATACATGATTAATATGGATAGTATCATCTACATTATTCATATCCATGATAATTAAATCATATTTAATCATGTTGAATCTCTATTCTCATGTGCCCAAATAATATGAATCACATTCACATTATTCACATTTTTGATAATTAAATCACATTTAATTATCTTAGATAGCTCTTTTTATATGGATAAATAATACGAATCAAATTCATGTTATATTTTATGATTAAATCACATTTAATCATACATATCTCAATGCTTGGATATATATAAATCAACAATAGAATCATTTTTGAACTCTTTCAAGGATAATGTGCTTTCTCCGTGGATACTTGGAGATAAGGACATGGCGATTGTATTGTTCAATGTATAGTGACTTGGATATTGAGATTAAATCTCAAATCCAGATCTTGCGAACCTCCCGTAGATATTTGATTAAATCAAGACCACAAATCTAATTTTCTCATTGCATCTGAATCACATTCAGATCAATGTCCAACATTTGGACCAAGATCAAATCACTTTTCTACTGAGAGGAGTCACTAAAATCCAGACCCGTTTCATCACTCCCTAGGAATGGAAGCGTCATGGTTATACAATCGTTTATGATCACAACACCCTCAGGTATTTCTAATACATGTACATCCTGCATACACGAAGACCTAGATTAAACTTGAAGTTTTAGATCTCTTTTAGATTGTCTCCTTCAGGGTTTTATGTTTATGTTTCTCATTCGATCAATGGGAGTCGGTATCGATCATGTACTTTCCAAAAGCACATCTCATATCTAGGTATTGATCATATACTTTCCAAAGGCATATATCAAGCCTAAAAATTCATTCAAGCTTCCAAAGCGAGACGACCGTAACCAAATTTGATTCTTCCCAATATCTCATGAGTGAGCTCATGTCTTCCGGTTCAGTAAATGAACCTGTATGATCCCTTTGAGAGATCTTATTACTCATATACCCTTATATGCACACCAGCTCACCGGTATATAGACCTTGATTAGGCCATCAACCTATCGGTCTATCAAATTTACATACTCAGACATATAGTAACACATATGTCTCCGGTCAGAGGATGCGTGCCTATATCATGACAGCATACGACATAGATCTTTGATCATCTCGATCTCATTAAGTCAACTCTTTGACCTAACTAATCTGACACCTCTGAATCTCTATTCCTGCAGAGGACCTGCATCAATAGGTCGGTCAGATATCAACCTTTAGAGATAAGGATTGCCATCTCCTACTCAGGCTGGAGATCACATCTTAACAATCATTTGACGGTGCTTGATGAGTCCCCAAATCTTTAGATATTCATCCAAGCACCAGCCTGTATGATTCAATAATTGAATCAACAGTTGTATGATCATTAAGTTGGCCATGGTACATAACCTTAATTGTACTAAGGGACCTATTATGCAAATTAGTTATTCTTCATTTCAGATTTAAGAGTGAATTGCAATAACATTTATTGCATAGTGGCTCGTCGTGGGCTCGCATGTCCAACACGCACGTTCGAGCACGGTGAGGCGGAACTTCTGGTGGGGGCGGCGACGTGCGAGGTTTTCGATGGGGGCAAGGAATTAGGGCACAGGCTCCGATCTAGGATCGTCTCTCTGATACCATGTGGAGAGAAACGAAATGAAAGGATACACTCATCGTAGCCCTAGATCTCTCTTATACAGGAGAAAAGATCTAGGGAAAATTACATAGATACCCAACAGAAATAAATAAACTACCAAATAACATATAAGAAGATATAAATGTCTCAACAATGCTAAAGTGTAACATGTCTTGTAATATGATGTAGAATGCATACCGCCTTTCCATATCTCCGAGCAATAAAGCAATCAAGATTAGAAACCTCATATGAACTGCAAAAAATATTATTGTTGTTGGAAGTATCATCGATATCTTAATATGCATTCCCAAGTGTTCTTAATCAAGATTAGTCACCGCGTACCCATTAATTGTATCTACGAGAGCCTATATCATGTGTATTGGAGTATTTGTTTATATGTGTCACATATATGGAGAGATAGGTAATACCACATCCAAGTCTTTAGTCCCGCATCTATCAGTTGGGAGATGTAGAAACTGAGTGGGGACTAGACCTACACACTCATTGTATCTGTTGGAGTATTGGTTATGTGCGCCTATTGAGTTGTAGCAGAGTAATTGGATCCTGGAGAAGATCCAACCCCATCCTGTGTTTAGTCCAACATCGTCTAGTGGTGGGACTTGGAGGCTCTGGAGAGGCTACATAAGGAGCCCCAGACCTCCTGTATCCATTGAGAAAGTGCAATGCATAACACGCTCCTTTGAGGGCTTCTCCCGTGGTTTCATCCCGCTCCTCACGAAGTAGGGTTCCACGTTAAATCTTTGTGTTCTTCATGTTTATTCTTCTTTATTCTGTAATTCTGCTTCCGCTTTCTATTTCTTAACAAGGTATCAAAGCAGATTCGATCCTCGAGGATTTCATGATTTAGTTTTATATTTGAGATTCGATTCACTGTTTTTTTGTGAAGATTTTTTTAAGATCATGTTCGTTCAAGTTCCTATTCTAGGGTTTTTAAACCCTAGATTTATTCTCCAGCGGCATCAAGCACACGGGTGCGCACCCTAGGCAACAACTGCTTCTTTTTCTGAAGCTCCTCACTCGCCACACATCAGGTTGCAGCCTTGGTAGCACAGCAAGCTCCATCCACATAGACGCCCAGGCGCAGATCGCATTTCCTTGCACGCAGGCAGGAAACACGAATCAAGACATGCCTTCTCTCCTCGCACGATTCCCAGAGCACAAGATTCGCGTCGCTCGCATGACCTCTCGAACAGCGATGCCCCTCTCCAGGCGGAGCCCGATGACAACTCAGGTCACATCGCGCAGGCCCAGGCGCAACATCGGCATGTGGTCCCGACCCTGCGTACAGGCGACGCACCCCAATCTCAGGCGCGAAGCAGCGAAGAGCTCCCAGCGCGAAACCGTCCAACACAACGCACCCCAAGTCCTTGATCTCCTGTCCGTGTGACTCGAAGACCTCCCACGTGCTCTCTCCGCCTGTAAGGAGGAGCGATTTCCCCCTTGTCGCTTCAAGCCGCATCGAGCGGCGACGGCTGTTGTTGACGAGCCTTGCTGTTGGAGGTGAGCGCACACCAGAACGGCCCCGACATCCTCCATCCCATCACAGACCCGCAGGCGACATCCTCCCTCGCGGCATACTCGAGCCGCGCCAAAGGCGACGCGCTCCTATCCAGGTCGCGCGGACGACTTTTCAGAAAACCACAAAGAGGGGCGGCGATTTTGTGAGAGGGTTCCCAAATGGGAACCCTAGTGGTGCCCACATTTGCAAAATAGGCAGACGACCCACGATGGTAAAAAAATTAGGTAAATGCAGGCCCAAATTAGGTGGTTGCTCTTACGAGGTCCCAAGGGGGCAGTTCATTCCGAGAAAAAAAAGGCATTAGTTTGTGTTACAAAAAAAAGACACGCACAAAGAAAAGCCGTGCGGAAAATATGTGGAAAAAAAGAGAGATGAAAAACCGGGAAAAAAATATGATGGAACAGCTTATGTTTAAAAAAAAGGACGGCTTATAAAAAAATGAAAAGCCATGAGAAATTTTTGAGAAGCACATGTTTTCTCCCCCATTTATCTTGTCTTCTCCCAAATGTCGATGTCTTCATTTTCCGACCAATATGGGAGAAAGGGGGAGTATTATGTAGAGTCACAGGTCTTTTCCAGATTTCAGAGATATCAGATTTGTCAAATCGGTTCAGAATTTCCAAACTCTACAGTTTTCAGATGAAGATTCTCCATGCGCAAGATTCAGACTCGACGTTCAGATCTCGAGTCCACAAGTGTGATGCGTAGTTGTTCAGACTGGACAGACTGGTCAGAGTCTAAGATCGAGGCACTCCATGTTGGGACCCATTTTCGAGTTCTCCAGAGAGACTCATTTTCAGACACGCACATGTATGCGGTCATTTCAGATGAATAATCCAACGAGGAGACTTATTCATACTCCATTCTCCAACGACCGTGGACTCCGACGAAGATTGCACAGCCACGGTCCTTTTCAGTTAGGCCCTTTTCATAGATGGAGCAGTTATCACATTATTATGGCGGGCCAGAGTACTTCGATGAGGAGACTCATTTCAGTTGCAGTGACTCTGACATGCGCAGTTCAGAGCACGTGCTCTCCGACGAGGAATTCAGCAGACTCACACTCCAGCCCATTTGTCCTCCTCACCTGCACGGCATGAGAAGCAACGTCCTCGACAACAGCAGTTGTGCGCGTTGGGTTGATATTGTCCGTAGTGTCATTTAGGGTGGGTTGAGTTTCTTTCTGTTTGTCCAAGCTGGAGCATGCAATGCTCCAGCTTGAGGGGGAGTGTTGGAGTATTGGTTATGTGCGCCTATTGTGTCGTAGCATGGTAAATGGATCCTGGAGAAGATCCATTTACCGCATCCTGTGTTTAGTCCCACATCGTCTAGTGGTGGGACTTGGAGCCTCTGGAAAGGCTATACAAGGAGCCCCAGACCTCCTGTATCCATTGAGAAAGTGCAATGCATAACACGCTCCTTTGAGGGCTTCTCCCGTGGTTTCATCCCGCTCCTCATGGAGTAGGGTTCCACATTAAAGTTTTGTGTTCTTCATGTTTATTCTTCTTTATTCTGTAATTTCGCTTCCGCTTTCTATTTCTTAACAGTATTCGATAAGAGAAAAGCAACATACTATCAACCCTTTGAGGTGTTATCCCGTGATTTTATCCCGCTCCTTAGAGAGTAGGGTTCACGTAAAATCCCGATGTTCTTCAAGTTTTATTTCTTTATTCTATGATTCCGCTTCCGCATCACATTTTCTAACATGGCATCAGAGCTTCGATTCTCAAGGGGTCAATTTCTATTCTAAGATTCGATTTTTTTGTGTTTTGTTCTTAAAGATTATGTTTATGTTAAAGATATGTTCATCGGTTGGAAAAAATTATAGGGTTCCGTAGAAATCCTAATTGATTCATGTTTCTATTCAACATAATGATGATCGATTCAGAAGCATGCTCCTGGCCATGCTCGTTTCCAGAGAAGAAGGTTTGGGTTTTTGCAGTGCATCTTCTCCCAACGACCCTAGACGATGTTCAAGAGCAGTTCTCTCGATCTAGGGTTCCAGATCGCCTAGCCGCAACGGTGTCAATCCCCTTCTGGAGCATCACGTGAGCCCCAACACCAATCACGCGCATCCCAAGCGCCTTCGACTTCAGGCACTTCCAGGAACCTCCAGTGCCTGCAAGTGGTGCGAGTTCTCCTTCAGCGGTCGTTGCCCCCGTCTCCTTCGACAGTCGCGACTCCCCAGCAGCAGCAACTCCCTTCAACAACGAGCTCCAGGCACAGCCTTCTGACCCCGTTTAGGACTCAACACCCATTCCATCGCCACCCAACTCTTCTCCCTCGCACGATTTCGTGCGATCTTGCACAAGTAATCAAGGGGACCTGGATCCCTTCCTCCTAGCGGTGGCGATCATCTCGAGTTCGACCCTTCAAGTGACCCCCCACAATGGCAGGACCCTCGTAGCCCATCCACGGTAGCATCTCCAGGCTCCCATGCACGAAGGAGTTCCTCGCGCCTCGCATCATGGCGGCGCCCTCGACCCCTATAGAGAAGAAATCCCTTCCCCATTCGGGGGCGGTGCACGCGACTCTCCAGCGCGAAAACCCTTCGAGGAACCCTAAGGGGGGCGGCTACTTCAAAAAAATTGGCTCGAGTTTCAGTCCTAGTGATTTGTTCCTGCTTTAAAAAATGTGAAAGAGCATGCCTTGTTGGGTCGAAGTGTTAAAAAAGGGGGATATGGGCCCAGACTTTGGGTCGAGTTAGTTTGTTTTAAAAAAATGGGAAAAGACGCGTACAATTAAAAAACTGTATGCAGAAGATAAAAAATACAAAAAAGGGGAAAAGAAAATGAAAAGACGAGAAAAAAATTTTGGTGAACAACTTAAAAAATGATGATTTGAAAAAAAAGGAAAAGAAAAGCCTAAAAAAGTATTATTGGCCTATGTGATTCATGTTTTCCTCATTGCATTGTCTTCTCCCAATATGGTTGATGTTTGTCATTCCAACCAGTATGGGAGAAAGGGAGAGTATTGTGTAGAGTTACATGTTCGAGTCAGATCCAGATTCTCCAGATTCCAAACTCTAGGTCATTCAGATTGTTCGGACTCTACAGATGTTCAGATATTCAAACTCGGCGTTCAGATTCCCAGTCCTCAGTTCAGACACGTACATGTATGCAGTCTTCAGTTAGATGTGCACATGTATGCCATCATCTGTCGTGGTCTCCATTATTCTTGTCGGCCAAAGTTTTCATGTGAAACATAGGGACTCCAAAGTAGAGGACCATTCCCTATGCCATGTTGGCTAGGGTTTTCATGCGGTTTCATAGGGACTCTAGAGTAGAATACCATTCTCTGTGCCAGATGGGAGAGACCCAGTTCTCCGACAAGGAGACTTCTTCAGACTCCATTTTCAAGCGATCATGAACTCTAGTACGAGATCCTTCCGAGGTTCCTATGAGAGAAAACCCACTTCAAGGTCCCTATGAGAGAGACCCATCTTCAGAGATCTACGTGTGGATAATTAGCGATGCTCTTTTCGGTCCTTTCAAATGGAGAAGTTGTCCACATGTTGTGGCGGGCCAGAGTTCTCCATGCAAAGACTCATTCTTAAGTTGCAGTGACTTTGACAGGCGCAGTACAGAGCACATGCTCTCCGACAAGGAGATTCAGTTGACTCACGCTCCATGCTATTCGTCCTCCTCACATGCACTGCAAGAGAAGCAACATTCTCGACAGCAGCCAATAGTTGTACGCGTTGAGTTGATATTGTATGTAGTGTCATGTATTGTGAGTTGAGATTTCTTTTTATTTGTCCAAGCTAAGCATTGCAAGTTCCAGCTTGAGGGGGAGTGTTGGAGTATTTGTTTCCATTTACCTCATCCAAGTCTTTAGTCACACATCTACCAGTTGGGAGATGTGGAGACTCAGTAGGGACTATATATAGACCCCCACGCCCATTGTATCCGATGAAAGAAAAGCAATAGACTATTAGCCCTTTGAGGCGTTCTCCCGTGGTTTTATCTTGCTCCTTAGAGAGTAGGGTTCCATATAAAATCCTGGTGTTATTCAAGTTTTATTTCTTTATTCTATGATTCCACTCCCGCGTCATATTTTTTAACAATGTGGAATATCAAAAGGTAGGTAAACACTCCCATAAAACTTAAACATCTGAATAAAAACATGTGTATCCCTTCTAAGACATATATGGAACATGTGGATAAGATATATGGAACAAACACAAAAAAGATAACATCAAGCCCGCTTAGCGGGCTCCGTGCTCTTCATATACAATGTATCTTCAACAAGAAGAATAAAAACATGTATATCCCTTCTAAGACATGGAGTATCACAGAGACACATTGGTCGCTCTAGCTGCTACTTATACAAACCAGAGCCTAGGTTGTAATTAAGGGAAACATATCTGAAGACACTTGAAGGAGCTAAAAAGGCATCCTTGTCAAGAAAAAATGGAGCAGAGGGGTTATTCTCTAATAACAGAGTAAGACATGCGATTAATAAGAAAGTAGGAAGTCATGATCACAACTCCAAGTAGGCAATGGGAGTATCATATTATACAAGGAGAATGTGGACAACATCAAGAATGTATGTGTTTCCATTTTGTTGAATGTATATGGCCATAATGACTAATGAATGATGGTAAGGCTCCAATAGAAGATATGTAGAGAAGCAATACAATATTCGTTTGCATAATCATAATGTTAGAGTTATTAGAGTTATTGTATTCTCTATTTTATTTGAGCCACGTAACTCGAATGCAATGAAAAATTGGCAAGGGTCACTACATCGTTGTCCAAATGTAGTACAAAATTTGCAAGGATTCTCACATGAGGAACACACAAGGTTCAGGAAAGCGGTATGTGTATGTGTTCAGACAGGTCACTAAATAGCGATTAAGCTGTATTCTGGGGCATATGCGGGGCATATGCAGTTTTACGCGGTTTTCTATTTTTTATGTATAAATAAATACAAAATTAGAAAAGTTAGCACTTTAATAAAAAGTCAACACACATAATTGACAACAATCACCAAAGTATGTAACAAATAATATAATCATCCTATATCAAATCACAACAACAATTCTAAATAAAAAATATGTTAAAAAATAAATTCTGAATATGATCAAATCAAATAAAAATAGTTTAATTGAGAATTCGAGTTTAAGAGTATGTACAATGGATTGCAAAACATATCTAATAATTTGATTATCTTCCTTCCAAAATATATAACAAATAATCTAATCACCCTATATCAAATTACAACAGTAATACAAAATAAAATAACCTGAAATTATGATCAAATATAAATATCTTATACGTGTGCTATGACATACTTGAATATGCATCGATGCATAAAAAATAACCAGAAATTATATAAAAAGGGATCTATTCATATGGGCATGACGGAGCTGGGAGGCGGAAGAACCTCGCACAGAGGAGATGGATGCCGAGGAGCCACACATGGAGGAACTAGAGGCAGAGTAGCCTCTCACATGGAGGTGGTGGAGCCTCACATAGAGAATATGGAGGCGAAGGACACTCGCACGGAGGCGAAGGGCTTCCAGGCGATGGTAGAGGTGCAGTTGGGAGGAGGAGTAGGGAGTCGCTTGAGAGGGAGAGAGAATAGATTGATCAGGGTATCGAGATTCTGGAGGTGGAAGCCCTAGACCGAGGTAATGGGTTTCTCGAGGAATCGGTGTATCAGGTCACTTTTTTTGCATATCTGAATCCGACAACCCGACCAAGCTCTAAAAAACAGGAAACATGAGCACGATCCGCATATGCGACCACATAGCCCGTATATACGAGCTGCATAAGCACATGGGGCGCTTAATGAAGGGCTCCACATATGCGGTACGCTAGGGGGACCGCTCATGCATATGCGACCGCATATGCGGCCACTCAGAGCAATTTCGTGAACACTGGGAACGTATGCGAGTAAATAAGCTAGTTCCGTTCCATCGCCGCCCGGAAACAGTCTGAAATTTTCAAGAGCTCTCGCATGATGGACGCATGCGAGTAAAGAAGTTAGTCCAAAAGAGGTTGCAAAGGAAGTCGCTGATATGTAGTTGTAATATTGGCACTTAGACTGCCAAATCGATGGAGATAGTAGATACGATGGAAAAAAGAAAGGTTCAGATACTATGTCTCCAAGAGATAAAATTGATTGAAGAGAAAGCAAGAGAGATCGAGAAGACAAGCTTTAAACTTTGGTATTCAGGTAAATACAAGGGTAGAAATGGTGTTGGAGTGGGTTATTCATAAGGATTTGAAGGATTGTGTGGTTAAGGTGCAAAGATTCGGGGATCGGATTATTTTGCTAAAATTGGTGTTTGAAGAAAAAAAGCTAAATATCATCTCCGTTTATGCATTGCAAATTGGTTTAGATGAAAAATTAAACAAGTTTTTTGGGAGGATATGGATAAGATTGTGCAAGGAATCCCACAAAGAGAGATGATTTGCATGGGTAATCTTAATGGACATGTAGGAAAGGATGCTTCAGGAAATGCTATGTTCATGGAGGCCATGGCTTCGAGGATAGAAATGAAGAGGGAAAATCCTTCTGGATTTTGTAACGGCTTATGATCTTTTCATAGCGAACATTCTCTTCAAGAAGAGGAAGGAGCATTTAACTACTTATAAGAAAGGCCCAACTAGAACACATATAGATTACTTTGCATTGAGGAGAAGAGATCGGTTGTGTTGCAAAGACTGCAAAGTAATCCCAAGAGAGAATTTGACAACCCAACATCACTTGTTAGTCATGGATGCGCAAATAAAAGGATTGATGATGAAAAGAAGAGTTTCCAAAATCACTAGAACTAGATGGTGAAATCTTCAACCAAAGCAATCAAGCTTTAGAGAGAAGGTTTTAGAAGAGTTATCTTGGGATTTTAGCGGAAGTGCAAACGAGATGTGGGAGGCAGTAGCATCTTGTATCTGATGGGTAGCCGAAGAGATGCTAGGCAAGTCAAAGGGAGGAGCTCCATAGCAAAAGGAGGCTTGGTAGTGGAGTAGGGGGTGCAAGAGAAGCTCAAAATTAAAAGAGCATGCTTTAAAGCTATGTCTAAGGATAGAACAGATTAAACTGTCACAAACTACAAAATAGCGAAGATGGGTGCAATGAAGGCTGTAAACGAAGCTAAGTCAAAGTCTTACGATGTTTTATACAAAATCTCGACCCTAAGGAGAACCAGAAGGATATATTCAGGTTGGTCAAAGCAAGAGAAACAAAGATCAAAGACCTTTCTCAAGTGAGATGCATTAAGAAGATCGCATGTTTGTTACTCAGAAGGATATGGAGGCTAGATAGAAGCAATATTTCCATAAGCTTTTCATTGGGGAATGAAATAGAGAGATCACTTTGGGTGATCTAGCTAGTAGTGAAAGTTACTTGGATTGTGCAAGCTATAGACGAATACAAAGAAAGGAAGTAGAGGAGATTTTGAAGGTTATGAGGTCTGAGAAAGGTGTAGGACCGGATGACAATCCTATAGAAGTTTGGAGAGTTTTAGGTGAGTGTGATTTGACTTGGCTTATAAATTTATTCAATGTTATTTGACAAAGCAAGAAAATGCATGAAGATTGGAGGAGAAGTAGTGTGGTGCCTCTTTATAAGAACAAAGGGGACATCCAAAATTGTTCAAATTACATAGGTATCAAGCTGATGAGTCACACTATGAAAATTTGGTAATTTGTGATTGAAAGAAGGTTGAGGCAAGTTTCCAAAGATTTGGAAACCAATTCGAGTTCATGCCAGGTCGTTCAACCATTGAATCCATTTGTTGAGGAGAACAATGGAGATTTATAGAGCTAAAAGAAAAAACCTCCATATGATTATTGATTTGGAGAAGGCTTATGATTCTGCCCTACGTAAGATATTGTGGAGAGTTTTGGGGAAGAGATAAGTACATGTCCTTTACATTAACCTCATAAAGAATATGTATGATAGGGCTTTATCTTGTGTAAAGATCCAATCTGGGAAAACTAACTATTTTGACATCAATATTTGTTTATATCAAGGTTCAACTTTGAGTCCATTTCTTTTTACTTTGATTATAGACAAGTTGACAAGTCACATTCAGGATGAGATACCTTGGTGTATTTTATTTTCTAATGATATTGTGTTGATTGATGAGATTAGAAATGGAGTAAATGAGAAGCTTGAGATCTCGAGACATACATTGGAGACCAAAGGATTTCGTACAAGTAGGGATAAGACTAAATATATGGAGTGCGCTTTTGATGGAAGCAATGATGAAGGAATCTAGGTGAAGATTGTTGACAATAACATTCAGAAGAGAGATTCTTTTATATACCCGAGATCTATTTTGCAACATGATGGGGAAATTGATGGACATGTTACTAATAGAATAAATGCAGGCTGGCTAAAGTGGAGAGGAGCCTCTGTTATTCTCTGTGATAAGAAAATTCCTTTGAAAATCAAAGGAAAGTTCTACAAAGCAGCCATGAGGCATGCTATTCTCCATGGATCTTGATGTTGGTCTGTGACCATAGACATGTGCATAGAACGGTAGTAGCAGGAATGAAAATGCTAAGGTGGATGTGTGGACGCACATGTAAAGATCGGATTCGGAATGATGCAATCAGAATGAAAGTTGGTGTAGATCCGATCGAGGATAAGATGCGAGAAAACTAATTAAGGTGGTTTGGCCATTTGCGAAGGAGGTCAATTGATGCATCCGTTAGGAGATGTGAGTTTTATGATGTTAAGCGACTAAGAGAGGGTGAGGAAGGCCCAAGAAGGGTTGGAAGGAGACAATATGAAGGGATCTTAGTTTTTTGGATCTAAGTTTGAAAATGTCCCAAGATAGATCTGAATGGAGGCAAAGAATCCATATAGCCGACCCTACCTAATGTGAGAAAATGCTCTGTTGTTGTCGCATTTGAGCCATGTAACCCTTCGAGGACATATATATAATTCTCCCATTTTGCTCTCTAGGGTCTCACTCTATTTAAGAAACCTAGACCTATGGAATAAGAAAACAATCCATTGTCTCCTTCACATAATATCATAGCAATGGTCCTAGACCGTGGTTCTGACCTAAATCATCCTGCCTCCACCTCCAAGCCTCTCCTCAATCTCTGAGCGCCGACACGGGCCCTCCTTCCTTGCCTAGGGCCCTGTGTGAGACCATCTTTCCTCTCTAGAGTGCTTCCAAGAGCCCCTAGATGGAGATGCACTCTTTCTAGGGTACAACTAGGGGCTATTGCTGTGAAGCCCCAAAGCTCGAGCAGGGACTTAAATGCAAAATCCAGGTTAATCTGGGCTTACTTTCAAATTTGCTTTTTTCAAGTGTCCAAAAAAATATTTGAGCAGTTCATTGCGTAGAGCTCGTCGATAGCTTTCCAACGAGTCCAAGAACAAAAAAATCCGAGTTAGGAGCCCGAGTTACGACTATTTTAACAAAGACGGGTCCGGGTCACATTCGGATTCGAACCCGGATCCGAACTCGGGTTCAACCCAATAAAAGCACCCTCCATCTCGCCCAAAACGGGTCCAAGACCATTCCTCCTCCCCTCCACTCATCGGAGCTTGCCGGAACTCGCCGGATTATCTCAGATCAACGATCCAAGACCGCCTCAACGTAGAGAAGTGCGAGGCCATCTTCGTGGATGGTTTTATCTCGTAATCGGGGCAGCGACCATGTTGTTCTCCGTGGGAGGAGAAAACGAGGTGGACAACTTTTGGAGGTACGATGGTCCCCTTCCTCTTGTTGCGGATTCCACGCGATTTCTGACCATATATTGTTGGGAAAAATAGAAGAAGTTATTTATTCCATCAGCCCTAGGCTCTCTTATATAGGAGAGTAGCCTATGGGTAAATTACATAAAGCATACGGCAGAAAAGAAAAAATAACAGAGAAATACAAAGTAAACGGATATATGTTTACACTCCCCCTCAAGATGGAGCATAGGTGTCAATCATGCTCAGCTAGGACGCACACTTTTGAAATGGCCCTCGTAGTAATGCCTTGGTGAATATATCTGTCGTTTGATTCTCTGAACTAACATGGGATGTAGCAATGAATCCCTTCTGAATCATGTCACTTATGAAGTGACAGTCAACCTCGATGTGCTTGGTTCGCTCATGGAATGCTGGATTGTTTGCAATGAACAAGGCTGCCTGATTGTCACATTTTAAGGTCATAGGAAGTGGGACTTCTATACATAGATCTGTAAGCACAGCCTTTACCCACATCATTTCTGTGCTAACCTGAGCCATAGCCCTATATTCAGATTCAGCACTAGACCTGGCTACCACCGTTTGTTTCTTGCTCCTCCATGAGATTAGAGAATCTCCAATGTAAACCGCAAACCCAGAGGTGGACTTCATGTCCTTGGGACACCCTGCATAATCTGCATCTGCACAGGCTGAGATGGAGATCACCTTGCCTTTCTTGAACAGTAGACCCGCGCCTGGTGATGACTTGAGGTACCTGAGTATCATCTGTATTGCATCCATGTGAACCTGATGTGGTTGTTCCACGAACTGGCTCACTCGATTCACAGCAAAGGCTATGTCGGGCCTGGTAATAGTGACGTATAGGAGTTTGCCCACCAGTTCTCTGTATCTTCTTCTGTCCACCTCCTCTGTATCATCATCATATAGCTTCATGCTGGGATCCATTGGTGTTGTAGCAGGCCGGCACCCAAGCATTCCTGTCTCACTCAACAGATCCGTAACATATTTACTCTGCGACATTACTAGTCCATACAGATTTCTGGCAAATTCCAGCCCCAGAAAATATCTAAGGACTCCAAGATCCTTAGTAACAAATTCGCTACCCAGCTTTTCTTTCGCCTTCTTTATCCCTTGTGCATCATCTCCTGTAATTGTTGGGAAAAATGAAAGAGATGTTTATTCCATCAGCCCTAGGCTCTCTTATATAGGAGAGTAGCCTATGGATAAATTACATAAAGCATACAGCTGAAAATAAAATTAACCGAGGGATACAAAGGAAATTAATATATATGTTAACACTCCCCCTCAAGATGGAGCATAGATATCAATCATGCTCAGCTTGGACGCACACTTCTGGAATGGGCCTCGTAGTAATGCCTTGGTGAATATATCTACAATTTGATTTCCTGAAGTAACATGAGATGTAGCAATGAATCCCTTATGAATCATGTCACGTATAAAGTGACAGTCGACCTCAATGTGTTTGGTTCGCTCATGGAATGCTGGATTGTTTGCAATGAACAGGGATGCCTGATTGTCACATTCTAAGTTCATAGGAAGTGGTACATCTATACATAGATCTGTAAGCACAGCCTTTACCCACATCATTTCTGTGCTGGCCTGAGCCATAGCCCTATATTCAGATTCAGCACTAGACCTGGCTACCACCGTCTGCTTCTCGCTCCTCCATGAGATTAGAGAATCTCCAATGTAGACTGCAAACCCAGAGGTGGACTTCCTGTCCTTGGAACAACCTGCATAGTCTGCATCTGCACATGCTGAAATAGAAATCCCCTTGCCTTTCTTGAATAGCAAACCTGCACCAGGAGATGATTTGAGGTACCTGAGTATCATATGTCTAGCATCCATATGGACCTGACGTGGTTGCTCCATGAACTGGCTCACACGACTCACTGCAAATGATATATCGGGCCTAGTGATCATGACATATAACAGTTTGCCTACCAGTTCTCTGTATCTTCTTCTTTCCACCTCCTTTGTATCATCATCATATAGCTTCATGCTAGGGTCCATTGGTGTTGTAGCAGGCCGGCACCCAACCATACATGTTTCACTCAACAGGTCCGAAACATATTTTCTCTGCAACATTACTAGCCCATACAGATTTCTGGCGAATTCTAGCCCCAGAAAATATCTAAGGACTCCAAGGTCCTTAGTGACAAATTTGCTACCCAGCTTTTCTTTCGCCTGCTTTATTCCTTGTTCATCATCTCCTGTAATCAAGATGTCATCTACATAAACCATAATTACAATGATACCTCTCGAAGTCTTCTGTACAAACAAGGAATGATCGGCATTGGAGCGTTTGTATCCTTGTTTTTCAAAGAGGTCTGAAAGCTTCTGAAACCATGCTCTGGGGCTCTGCTTAAGGCCATAGATAGCCTTATGAAGTCTACACACCTTCGAACACTCCCCCTCAACAGCAAAACCGGGAGGTTGTTGCATGTAGACTTCCTCCTGTAGGTATCCATATAAGAACGCATTCTTCACATCCAACTGATATAGCGGCCACTCTCGACTAACCGCAACTGACAGCAAGATCCGTAGGGTAGAATGACAGGCTACTGGCGAGAACGTATCAAGATAATCCACCCCGTATGTCTGTGTAAACCCACGTGCAACCAGGCGGGCCTTGTATCTGTCAATACTTCCATCTGCATTCTGCTTGACTGTAAATACCCACTTGCAGCTCACTGGGGTCACATCCGCAGGTATAGGAACTAGACTCCAAGTTCCCATAGATTGAAGTGCCGCCATTTCTTCCTCCATTGCTAGACGCCATCTAGCATCCTTCAGAGCATCTTCATAATTCCGTGGAATATCTACAGCTGACAAGGCAACCACAAAGTTCCTGAAATCCCCAGATAGTCGCTCAAATGACACAGAAGCTGCTAAAGGATATTTGACGCAGCCCCTCTTCGATTTGCGTATAGCAATAGGAACATCTAAATCAGTTGTGTCCTCATCTGGCCTCTGCAACATATCCTGCTCAGAAATATCATTAAATCCATCAAGAGTAATATCTTCAGTACATACCTTAGGCGAGCTAGGAGATGAGTCATGACCATGAGTTGGAGTAGGCCTGCGGGTATAATGAAATGGTAGGGGTGAAACAGGGATAGTACTTGGAGGTGCGGATGATGGTAAAGGAGCTGGTGGTGGTGGTGGTGGTGTCATATAGATGGCATCGGTAGGAACTGGAGGTAGTTGCTGATCACCTGAGGATGAAAAATACATTACGGATTCAAAAAAAGTAACATCTGCACTAACAATATACCGCCTACGCAACGGATCAAAACACTTGTACCCCTTTTGAGTTCTGGAGTACCCAACAAACACACACTTGACAGCACTAGGAGAGATCTTGTCAGTACCGGGAGACAACTGGTGAACAAAGGCAACTGAGCCAAACACACGAGGAGTAAGGGAAAACCGATCCTTACCAAGAAAGATAAGGGAGAAAGGAATATGTTCACCCAGAAGAGAGGACGGAATACGATTAATTAGGTAGCATGTTGTGAGAACTGCGTCACCCCAGTAAGAATAAGGAGCATTGCTCTGCACAAGAAGTGATCTTGTAACATCTAGTAGGTGGCGATGTTTCCTTTCAGCAATCCCGTTTTGTTGAGAGGTACAAGCACGGGATGTTTGATGGATAATCCCTTTGGATGAGTAGTAATTGGTTAGGACATGAGTACACAATTCCAGGGTATTATCACTTCGCACAATTTTAACAGACGTGGAGAAAACATTATGAATTTCATTAAGAAAATGGATAATAACATTCCCTGCTTCAGATTTATTTTTGGGATTTTTACACCCATATTCCTGAGTAATTTTGCAATAACATTCATAACCCTGCATAATCATGAATTACGCTCAGGACCCTGAATAAGTGTGTTGTCTTACACCTATAACCTTCCGTTACTTTGCCTTGTTAACTCAACCAGATGATTTGGTTAATCTAACCAATCAACGATCTAACGGTTGGAATTAATCTAAATAAAAAATAAAAATCCTGCTTCTTTCTCCTGAACCATTGGTGGTAACAAGCGAAGTGAAGGGCGACGGTGGAGTACAACGGCAGGGGTGGAGAAGTCGCATGGCAGATCGATGGTGACAGGTTGCGGCAGGCCTGCAGGGGTGGTTCGGTTGGCGGGGGGCTTGGGGGGGCGTCGACGCCGGGGGACCTCTTCGAGATGGTGCAGTGGGCAGGGGGGGATTCTAGCTGGTGCGGTGGGTCGGGAGGTGGGGACTCCGAGGCAACGGGGGGAGCCTTGCAGGGTCGGTCGACCGGGGCGGAGGATTGGGAGGGGGAGGGTGGGCGGTTGACGCAGGGGCCGGGGGGCTTGAGGGAGGTCAACGCCGGGGCAGGAGGGTGGGGGGCAGAGCAGCACGGGACTTTCAGGTATCGTGGGGCGGAGGATTGGGAGGGGGAGGGTGGGCGATCGACGCAGGGGCCGGGGGGCTTGAGGGAGGTCGACGCCGGGGCGGGGGGCAGAGCAGCACATGGTCGGGAATGGGGGTGGCGGGGTTTGCACACCTACGGGCGGGGGGGAGGGGGGGCTTGCAAGTACCGTGGGGCGGAGGATTGGGAGGGGGAGGGTGGGCCTTCGGACGGCGAGGGGCTTGAGGGAGGTTAACGCGACGAAGTTGGGCTATATAGACACATACACACCTTCTTCTCTCTCCATCTCTCAACTATGGTTGTGCTGCTGTTGAACTGTGCGCCAAAGTGGCAGTTGTGCTGCTTCCTCTCGTGTTGATCCTTGCAGGATATAGACGCCTAAACAGAGAGCCCCAATCGTCGGGGGATCTCAAGAAGAGGAAGAAGCGTCAAGCTCCGGTGGCCGGAACGTTCTTCCATCAGCTTCTCGACTTCAACACCCACTACGATTACATGATTGGTCTCCACAGGAAGCACACCGCCTCAAAACCAACTTCTCCAACTGGAGGTCGACGCCCGGGGGGACGAGAACAGCACATCGTCGGGGGATGGGGGTGGCGGGGCTTGCACACCTGCGGGGGCGGGGGGAACTTGCAGGTACCGGGGGCGGAGGATTGGGAGGGGGAGGGTGGGCCTTCGGTCGGCGAGGGGCTTGAGAGAGGTCAACGCGATCGGGGAGGGGGGGGCAAGGTCGGTCGACGCAGGGTCCGGGGGGCTCGAGGGAAGTCGCTACCGGGGGGGGAGGGGTTGCAGGGTCAGTTGATCGAGGAGGGGGGGACTTGCAGGTCGGCCGATGGGAGGATGGGGGGACGGGGGCTTGCAGGGTCGGTCGACGGGAGGGGGGGAGAGCAGCTTGCAGACGTGGTCGGGAATGGAGGTGGCATGTTCCGTAAATAAGAATGAATATTAAGGGCTGTTTTTTATTTTTTTAACGGAAATCGTCAACCATAACGGACATCCCTAACGGAACATGACACAGGGTTATGTCATGTAAGAGTTAAGCGTTGTACGGGGTTTCTCATGTAATTCATGATTATGCAGGGTTATGAATGTTATTGCAAAATTAATCAGGGTTATGTGTGTAAAAATCCCTTTATTTTTCAACAAAAATACCCATGACACACAAGAGAAGTCATCCACAATAACTATATAAAATTTGTGTCCCTGATGATCAGGTACACGACTCGGACCCCAGATATCAATATGAAATAACTCAAACTTGGAGGTACTACTCCGACCTGGACGACCGGGAAAGGTAGACCGGTGATGCTTTCCCAACTGACAAGCCTCACATTGGATGGATGTGTGAGGTAGACCCTGGGGTAACTTAACGCCTAGGACCTCTCGGCTCATCCGCTCAAGCTAGAGAATAAGAGGACTCTATTTTCACTACGTAATTAGACCTATGTGCCTTATCATCTATCGAGTTGGCCTTAGACGTGCGTCGAGCAAGCAAGACGAGTCAAGTCAAGGCCAGGCACGCGCATTCTTTCCTCCAATCAAGAACCTACTTTGGAGCGAGCAGTGTCGCCGGTTTCATGATGATGTATAGACTCCCACCCGCTCCGCACGCTTTGTGAACTCTTTCTACCGACTTTGACGCGTGTAAACTGAGTGATCAGGGAGCGGGTGGATTCATGGGACCGAGCTCGCATTCTTAGAGGCGATCGCGAGGGCGCAAAGAAAAGCGAAGGGCTTTTGGGTTAATCGATTCGACGTCCAAGCATTCATCAACTGCGAGGGACGGAGGAGGCTAGGTTTGCCGAAAGATGGTTATCGCTTTCGGGTGCTACTTCCTCTGCTGTTCCCTGCTGAAGGCGCAGGCCAGAAATCCAACTAGATTGCAGTTCGCAAGGTCTCCTTGCTGGAATACTAGACACCAGTATTTGGAAATGATCTTTCTGTTTCATTTCCTGCAAAAAAGACCTAGTTGACTCTCCCTTTCTCGTCAGATACTATAGTCCCATCAAAAAACATGACGTAACTTCTGAAGTGGTAGATGTCCAAAGCGCAGATGCTACAGCAGAGGAGATACGGATCCAGCAGGTAGGGATGAGGTTCCAGCAAAAGGAGTCTGATTGAGGCGATAGAGGCCTCCTTGCTCATATCCACGACCAATCACGTTGCCCGTAAGGATGTCCTGAAAAATAAGAGAAGATGGATCAAAAATTGCCCGACATTGTAAATCTTTTGTAGTCTGACTGATTGATAGTAAATTCATTGAAAAATCAGGCGCATGTAACACATTCTTGAGCTGCATGGAAGATGTCAGTCTAATCTCCCCCTGACCAGTAATTGGGGAATGTGTACCATTGGCAATGACCAATGTTCGGCCTGAAGGAATCTGAGAATATCCTGTAAGTAAACTCTGATCGCCACATAGATGATGTGTAGCGCCCGAGTCCATAATCCAAGGTAATGTATCTGATCTACTACTGGTAAATGCACGTATGCTACCTGATGCACTGTAGACGCAGAGGCAGATGCAGCAGCATTAGATTGATTCTCAGTAGTGGGTGCTGGGCCAGATGGGGGAATAATGCCCCTTAGACGGGCAACTAGATCATCGAACCGCTGATCCAAGGTGGCAGCAGATGGAGGCTCTATCTGTTCAGCGACTCGTACAGATGCAGGAAATCCATGCTTAGAGTAGCATGTGTCTTCATTGTGGTCGACGCGATGGCAGTAGGTACATGTTGGTCGAGTGCGGCCTCCCCTGCCACGCGGTCCACGTCCACGGGTCTGATGATGAAAACCACGACCCCTGTTGGCGGCCATGGCTGAAGCATTCTGATTCGTGGCCGTAGGAGGGACGGTGATGCGGCTCAGTCTATGAAAGGCTTCCTCCATGGGAGGAATAGTAGAATCGGCCAAGGTCTAGGATCGTGCCGCCTCATACTCTGGATCAAGTGCAGCAAGGAAAACGCCCACTATAGTCGCATTCCGATATATCTTCTGTTGCTCTGGCGTAGCTGTCAAGGGCATGAAGCTGTATAGCTTCTCAAACATCCCTCGCAGGGATGTGTAGAGTGAATGTAGAGGGCGACCATTCTACTTTATAGTGAATATATCATGCTGGAGTTGCATAATCTTTGTCTCATTCTTCGCCTGAGAGTATGTGGCCGCCAGAATGTCCCACATGTCTTTGGCCGTGGGCTGATGTAGAATGTCATTGGCAATCTCGATCACCAACGTACCAGATAACCAGACTTTGGCGTATGCGCCATCAGCCTCCCATGAGGCATTGGCTCCAGTCTTCTCAGCAGGCTCTCCTTCGATAAGAATGTGCTTCTTACCAGTTGACTTCATCATACTCATGAATTGCATCACCCACAGTTCATAGTTCGTACCATCCACCTTTACAATAGGCGTTGGACTACGAAAGGCGCCAATGGATGGAGTATCCGCCTTGCTTTCTGACATACTGGAAACTGAAGACTGGAGCAATTGTTTGAAGATAAGATTTGCCTACACAGACATAGACGGGTTTAGTTGCATGTGTAGACCTCAAGCAACTAAACCCATTTAGTTGATGGTGCGCTTTAGGGATGATTCAAGAGCACACGCTTAGGGCTCTATGGTTCCCGTTGGATCATGAATGCACGCAAGAATACAGGAGCGCGAGGGCAGGTGCCCAGTCGCGCAGCACGAGGGCGAGGCGTAGTCGCACGCAGGTGCGCAGTCGCGCGCAGGTGCGCAGTCGCGCAGTCGCGCGCAAGGGCTAGAGCACTAGGCGCAGGCGCGAAGGGCGGAGCGCACGCGCGGTGGAGGTGGTCGCGCGTATGCGCCGGCGGCGGTGAGAGAGAGAGAGAGAGAGAGAGGCACGCGGGTGGGGTAGGGATAGGGTTAGGGTTTCGAGAACTCCGGTCTAGGACCGTCGCTCTAATACCATGTTGGGAAAAATGAAAGAGATGTTTATTCCATCAGCCCTAGGCTCTCTTATATAGGAGAGTAGCCTATGGGTAAATTACATAAAGCATACGGCTGAAAATAAAATTAACCGAGAGATACAAAGGAAATTAATATATATGTTAACAATAATCAAGATGTCATCTACATAAACCATAATTGCAATAATGCCTCTGGAAGTCTTCTGTACAAACAAGGAATGATCGGCATTAGAGCGTTTGTATCCATGTTTCTCAAAGAGGTCTGAGAGCTTCTGAAACCATGCTCTGGGGCTCTGCTTAAGGCCATAGATAGCCTTATGAAGTCTGCACACCTTGGAACACTCCCCCTCAACAGCAAAACCAGGTGGCTCTTACATGTAGACTTCCTCCTGTAAGTCACCATATAGGAATGCATTCTTCACATCCAACTGATATAGTGGCCACTCACGAGTAACAGCAACAGACAGCAAGATCCGTAGGGTAGAATAACGGGCTACTGGCGAGAATGTATCAAGATAGTCCACCCCGTATGTCTGTGTAAAGCCACGAGCAACAAGACGAGCCTTGTATCTATCAATACTGCCATCCGCATTCTGCTTGACTGTAAATACCCACTTGCAGCTCACTGGAGACACATCTGCAGGTATAGGAACTAGACTCCAAGTTCCTCTAGATTGAAGAGTTGTCATTTCTTCCTCCATTGCTAGACGTCATCTACTGTCCTTCAGATCGTCTTGGTAATTCCGTGGAATATCTACGGCAGATAAGGCCACCACAAAGTTCTTGAAGTCCCCAAATAGTCGTTCAAATGACACAGAAGCTGCCAAAGGATATGTAGCGCAACTCCTCTTCGATTTGCGTATGGCAATAGGAACATCTAAATTAGTCGTGTCCTCATCTGCCCTCTGCAACACATCCTGCTCAGAAACATCATTAGATCCATCACGAGTAATATCTTCAGAACATACCTTAGGCGAGCTAGGTGATGAGTCTTGACCATGAGCTGGAGGAGGCCTGCGGATATAATGAAAAGGTAGTGGTGAAACAGGAATAGAAGGTAGAGGAGCTGGTGGTGCTGGTGGTGCTGGTGGTGGTGTTGGTACTGGTGGTGGTAGTGGCTGATGAATCCACGATTCATTACCTTTTCTGTCGCATTTTGTCTTAAAACCCTTAACAAATACATGTAAATACTCATTAATTCTCATCTTTTGACAAAACATCATTCATGTATAACTATTCACTTTTAACCATCAAAAGCATGTAAATAAATAAAGAACAAGAAAAGAACAAAGGCAGATTGAATATATGTAAATATATACAATATGACTTAAAATATAAATATAACTGCAAGGTATATTTATAGCCTAACCCCCGAGACCAAGTCAGCATGGATTGGTCGACAAACCAAAAAGTAGGGGGAGATAAGGAAAGAAAACCGTAAAAATAAATTAAGTATACACCTTTCACTATTTATAAAATAAATATAAAACTTCAAAGATTTTTAATTACTTCATATGAAAATATTTTTCACCAAACTCTTTTCCTAATTATTTCTAAAAATGTATATAAAAATATAAAAATAAGTTAAAAATATTACCCTGTATATATGCCAAGAAACCCAGCCTATAAATTGTCAAAATCTCGACTTCCGAACATCATAACTTCCTCATACGAACTCCAATTTCACTCTACTCACCTTTAAAGTTAATAAAATAATATTCTCTAATTAATAAAGGTGGTTTCATCGAATTCGGAGTCCGTTTGCAAAAAGTCGGTTTTGGGACCAAAAGACAACGGGGTTTCTGGGCTATTTATTTTATATAACACACATTATTTATAGTTTCCTTAATTTTATAATTTCTAAATTATTTCATGATCTTGTATTTTCACCCTAATTTATTTCATAATTTTTGAAGCATATTTATTATTTTAATAAAATCAAAAACCCTAAATTATAGGTATAAATGAACTAGATAACCTATACCTCTATTTATTAAAATATGTAAATTAACTTATTAAAATCTATAAAAATTCACATAAACCTTATTTATTATTCTAATAATTAAGAAAATATCAAATTAATATTTATTTATTTATCTATTGATTTAAAAATCTGAAACCTATTGATAAACACATATTTATTAATATAATATTTATATTTTAAATAATATTTATTATTTATTAAAAGTAATTATTCCATAAATTAGATAACTAATTTATTTACAAGTCTTGTATTTACACTTATTTAAAATAAGATGATTTACTATTTAATATCGATTTTATAAAGAATTGATCATTTCTGGCCAACCAGATGCTGACACTTAACCAGATGCTGACACTTGCCAGAACCTGGGTTATCTTCTCCACGAATCAGTTCTACCGAACTGTTCTGACCGGCCAACTTCCTTGATTTATTCCAAGCGCATCCTAACCATTCCAAGCGATTTAAGCCCTCGATTTGATCCTCCTAACAGCCAAGAATCTCGCTGGCCATTAGATCCTGACTTGCGGATCAAGCAATCCACCTATAAATATCCCTAAAGATCCGCCATTGTTAACTTAACCTTCCAACTAACCTGAAGCTCCAGGTCCAGTATCCGACCCCCCATCTTTCAAGCCTCGTACCGGCCATCCTCGGTGGTGACAGCAGCTAGGAGACGCCGCGCGTGGAGGAGGGACGTCGGAGGAAGAGTTCCAAGGAGGCTTTCTTCCTTGCACCGCCGCAACCGCCACGTGGAGCTCCGGCCAAAGGTCGACCGTCGAACGAATTCAGTCCAGGTAATACACCTTGACTCCCCAGACCTACCCCTTCATCTTTCAACTTTCTTTCTCGATCTTCGTGCCATGATTAGCATGGTTAATCGCATGATTAGATAGATTAATCATCTAGGTTAGACGCCCAATCAATTTCCACTCTCATCTCGTTTCAAATCTTCCTCCATTCGCGGTCCATTTCATCGCCACTTTCACGCCATTACCAATAACTCTGGAAACAATGTTTTCTTCATGATTTGATCTTGCAAATCTATTAATCTTGGGCCGATTCTTGGTGAATCGAGCACGTATAATTGTCCTTTGCAGGTTCTTCTTCAACAAGGAGCCATTAATACGCATCAGGAATCCTTCGATCATCAAGAAAATCCATCTCCAAAGGGCCTCATCAGACTCCATCAACCTCCAGGAGCATTGAATCCGTCGTCTTCATCGCCGAACCACCGCCGCTCCGAGTCGCCGCCGCCAGCCACCCTACCGCGGGCGAGCTCGAGGGGTGGAGGAGCCACCCCTCTGGCCCCGCCGAAGAGCACCAGTCGTCGGCGTTTGATCGGGATAATTCGGAGAAGAAGCGCCCTTCGTCAAGCTGCCTAACCGCTCAAGAACAGACGAGCTACAGGTGCTCGACACGTGGCACCCGCAGAACCATTGATCAGCGCCTGAAAGCTTCTAATCCTGTCTGTTGATTACGAACCGGTGGAACAATTGCAAACTTAATCCAGAAGGTTTCCAGATAGTTCATCTCACTCCTCAAGTTTCCAGTATTTGCATTTAGGTCCCTCCGCAGGGACCTAAATGTAAAACAATTGTATTTTGTTTACAGAACAGTCCCTGAAGGACCTATTTGCAAAACAATTTAAATGTATTTTTACGCTTATGCCCCTGGGCTGTAGGGGTTGTTTTGACCTCATTTGACCTTGTTTCTCGACGATTTCTTTAGGGTAGTTACACAACTACCCCATCTAGGTTGTATTAAATTTCCGTGAGTTTTTGTCGTGTTTTCGTCGTGTTTTGATTTTTCGAAAACCGCACTCGTTTTGTTTTGTTTTCTTGTGTTGTTCGAGCTCGCTGCTCGAACCGCTTCTACCTACTATATTGTATCAAATACATATTTCTACCTATTATACAATAAATAAATCTTTTTGAAAAATATCCCTTTGTGAAAAATAAATAAAAATTTGAAAAGACTAAAATCAAATTAAAAAAATAAAAAGAATAAAAATCAAATAAAAAGTGTTTTCTTGCTTTGATAGCTTAAAGAAGAGATAAAATAAAATTGCAAAAATATCTCCGAAAAAATCGAAGTCTTCTATTCTGCCTCCTTGAGTTCGACCCAGGCACACTTACCTGGATAAATATTTTGTGTTGGTTTTCCTTCGGAAAACTGAATTTGTTTGATAGACTGAAGATCATGTTTTCGCGGCTTTTTCTACATCAACCACGTTACTTTCAAAAAGCCGCTAACTAATTTTTAGCCTCATCAGTGGCACATAGATGGCATCGATAATAGGTGGAGGTAGTTGTTGGTCACCTGAGGATGAGAAATACATTACGGACTCAAAAAATGTAACATCTGCACTAACAATATACCGCCTGCGCAATGGATCAAAATACTTGTACCCCTTTTGAGTTCTGGAGTACCCAACAAACACACACTTGACATCCCTAGGAGAGAGCTTGTCAGTACCTAGAGACAACTGGTGGACAAAGGCAACCGAACCAAACACACGAGGAGTAAGGGAAAACAGATCCTTACCAGGAAAGATAAGGGAGAAAGGAATCTGTTCACCTAAGACAGAGGACGGCATACGATTTATTAGGTAGCATGCTGTGAGAACCGCGTCACCCCAGTAAGAATAAGGAGCATGACTCTGTATAAGAAGTGACCTGATGACATCTAGTAAGTGGCGATGTTTCCTTTCAGCGATCCCATTTTGTTGAGAGGTATAAGCACAGGACGTCTGATGGATAATCCCTTGGGATGAGTAGTAATTGGCTAGGACATGAGTACACAATTCCAGGGCATTATCACTTCTCACAATTTTAACAGATGTGGAGAAAACATTACGAATTTCACTAAGAAAATGGATAATAATATTCCCTGCTTCAGATTTATTTTTCAACAAAAATACCCATGACACACGAGAGAAGTCATCCACAATAACTATATAAAATCTGTGTCCCTGATGATCAGGAACACGACTCGGACCCCAGATATCAATATGAAATAACTCAAACTTGGAGGTAATACTCCGACCCAGACGACTGGGAAAGGTAGACCAGTGATGCTTTCCCAACTGACAAGCCTCATATTGGATGGATGTGTGAGGCAGACCCTGGGGTAACACAAGACGCAACTTCTGAAGCGGTAGATGTCCAAAGCGCAGATGCCACAGCAGAGGAGATACGGGTCCAGTAGGTAGGGATGAGGTTCCAGCAAAAGGAGTCCGGTTGAGGCGATAGAGGCCTCCTTGCTCATAGCTACGACCAATCACGTTGCCCATAAGGATGTCCTGAAAAATAAGAGAAGATGGATCAAAGATTGCCCGACATTGTAAATCCTTTGTCATCTGACTGATTGATAATAAATTCATTGAAAAATCAGGCGCATGTAACACATTCTTGAGCTGCATAGAAGATGTCAGTCTAATCTCCCCCTGACCAGTAATTGGGGAATGTGTACCATTGGCAATGACCACTGTTCGGCCTGGAGGAATCTGAGAATATCCTGTAAGTAAACTCTGATCGCCACATAGATGATGTGTAGCGCCCGAGTCCATAATCCAAGGTAATGTATCTGATCTACTACTGGTAAATGCAAGTATGCTACCTGATGCACTGGTAGACGCAGAGGCAGATGCAGCAACATCAGATTGACTCTCAGTAGTGGGTGCTGGGCCAGATGGAGGAATAATGCCCCTTAGACGGGCAACTAGATCATCGAACCACTGATCCAAAGTGGCAGCAGATGGAGGCTCTATCTGCTCAGCGACTCGTGCAGATGCAGGAAATCCATGCTTAGAGTAGCATGTGTCTTCATTGTGTCCGACGCGATGGCAGTAGGTACATGTTGACCGAGTGCAACCTCCTCTGCCACGAGGTCCACGTCCACGGGTCTGATGATGAAATCCACGGCCCCTGTTGGCGGCCATGGCTGAAGCATTCTGATTCGTGGCCGTAGAAGGGACGGTGATGCGACTCAGTCTGTGAAAGGCTTCCTCCATAGGAGGAATAGTAGAGTCGACCAAGATCTGGGATTGTGCCGCCTCATACTCTGGATCAAGTGCAGCAAGGAAAACGCCCACCATAGTCGCATTCCAGTATGTCTTCTGTTGCTCTGGCGTGGCTGTCAGGGACATGAAGCTGTATAGCTTCTCGAACATCCCTTGCAGGGATGTGTAGAGTGAATGTAGAGGGCGACCATTCTGCTTTATAGTGAATATATCATGCTGAAGTTGCAGAATCTTTGTCTCATTCTTCGCTTGAGAGTATGTGGCCGCCAGAATATCCCACATGTCTTTGGCCGTGGGCTGATGGAGAATATCGTTGGCAATCTCGATTGCCAAAGTTCCAGATAACCAGACGTTGGCGTATGCATCATCGGCCTCCCATGAGGCATTGGCTCCAGTCTTCTCAGCAGGCTCTTCTTCGGTAAGAATGTACTTCTTACCAGTTGACTTCATCATACTCATGAACTGCATCGCCCACAGTTCATAGTTCGTACCGTCCATCTTTACGATAGGCGCTGGAACATGAAAGATGCCAATAGATGGAATATCCGTCTTGCTTTATGACATACTGGAAACCGAAGACTGGAGCGATGAACTGAAGATAAGATTCGTCTACACGGACATAGACGGGTTTAGTTGCAGGTGTAGACTTCAAGCAACCAAACCCATTTAGTTGACGGTGTGCGCTCTAGACGGTGATTCAGGGGCACACGCATATGCGCTTTCAGGAGCGCACGCACGTGAGATGAGGCGCGCACAGAGCGCTGAGATGCGCGCTGGAGGGCACGGAGATGCGTGCTGAAAAAACGCACAAGGGCGCGCTGGAGCGCGCTAGAGGGCAAAAAGATGCGCGCAGGTGCAAGCGCGAGGGCGCGAGAGCGCGCAGGCGCAAGGGCACGCTGGCGCAGGAGCGCGCAACGCACGGGAGGTGCCTACGCACTGGAGGCGCACACGCGCGGGGAGGTGGAGGCGCGGAGGAGGCGCCGGCGGCGGAGAGAGTGGCTCGCGGGTGGGGGGGTAGGAATAGGGTTAGGGTTTCAAGAACTCCGGTCTAGGACCGTCGCTCTGATACCATGTTGGAAAAATAGAAAAAGTTATTTATTCCATCAGCCCTAGGCTCTCTTATATAGGAGAGTAGCCTATGGGTAAATTACATAAAGCATACGGCAGAAAAGAAAAAATAACAGAGAAATACAAAGTAAACTAATATATGTTTACATATATCATACCATTCTCTTTTTGGAACAATAGTACTCTCGAAGATCTCAACCCCTAATTCCTGTCTGATTTTGACATGTTGGAACTGTTATGATAAATCCGATCCCAATTCGTGCTTGTCCGTATGTGGGGGATGGTGTACTTAAGAGAGAGCGAGTACATCCTTTCTCACAGCTAGGGCTTTGATTCAGACAATCAGATGGCTTCATGTTCGTGTGTTTTGGGGCCTTCTTGCATCTCATTGGGCCCTCCCAATGATAGTCAATGGGGCTTTGAGTTTAATACTTGTTAGTGCTACAAGCTTTATACATGACCTGCTGGATTCTTTCATATGTTACGAATGAATTAGTGTATCCAATTATGTAGATGCAATTTACCATTTCTGCACATGCAGATGCATGCAGGGTCAATCGCTTGCAATTTGATCTATGGATATGGTTGTTGTTCATAAACTCTATGTCTCCAAATCTAACCCTTCGGATACCTAATCAAATTGTGAGAGCTCTTGTGATAAATATCTAAAATATCTAGGAAATTAAACCTCGAAACTAAGTTTTAGGAGCTACATATAATAGCAGCTATAGCCATAAGAACAAACCCGTTCATACTTGACCACCTAGTGAGGTACCCATGTTTGGTACTCCATGTAGAGAACACAGAATGTGACCCAAGCAGCAACGGTTGTTAAAAAGAAAGGGGTAGCTAGTTATATACATGATATGATAAAGAGGGAAGTCAACAGAAACATTGCCATTTTGAGAGCCATTGAAGATTTGACCTTAATCAAAAGTTAGCCTTATGCAAATTCCCCTGCCGTTAAATTTCTTTGCATTGGTTTTATTCGTTGAAGTTGATTCAACTCTATGGATCAATCATTACATTGTGGAAATTTCATCTAAAGTGAACTCATAGTATTATCATTGATATATATAATTGCCTCGTTGTTTGGAGTTAAAGCTAACCAACACCATGCACATGAATGAGTGAAGATGGATTGATGACATGTTACATGATTCAGGTCACTTGTCATCCTATGCCTCATGCACTCCAAGAAACCTATCGGTACAGAATTACCTTCTTGTGTTGTATGATGTTCAGTTTGCATTTTGTAAAATAAGGAACTTTCAGTAGATAAAGGTTCGCATTTTTGCAATGAGTGTAGATCGCATTACAGTCCAACGGGTATATCTATAACAGTGGGAAATTGTCAAGCCACCATACCCTTCAAAACTAAAATGTGAGCAATACCAAAGCATCAACGCTGCTCACCTGATTAACTTTGGAAATGCATAATTGTTCATGATTTAGATGTTCACGTATTGGCCATATTTGATTTAATTTGCATCTTGTTCCTGTCATCCCTCCTATCTGCATCTCAGTTGTTTGATAAATTCTGTGTACAGGTTGATACTCAATTGTTCAATATTAAAATAAATAGCTAAATGTGACTTCACGGAGACCTAGTGGTAACTCTTACTATAGTTTCTTATAGCTGGATTACGGAGACATGTTGGCTACCGAAGGCTAAGATTGGGTGCATGTTCAGGATGGATTATGATCTATAATTCCTTCAATCATCCTTCACATTTGATATGCCTTTTGATTCTCACAAGTTACTGGCCATATTTTAAATGGTTCACAGTTCAAAGCACTAGCTAATGGCAGGATATTCTGTGGATGTACAATAGAGAAAAGCTTATGTTACTGTTTTCAACTAAATTTTGCCCTTGTTATTCCTGGGATTAATGATGCTAGTCAAGGTCAACCTTCCATCTATGCTATTTTGTTCAGTACACACCTTCAGTATACACCCAATATAGTAAGTCTGTTCTGCATGCTATCTTTATAAATGATGCTTAAACTCTTTTTTTTGGCTTTGTTAACAACCTTACAAATATCTCATCGATCATATAGGTGGTGATTATCATCCTAATGAAGGGTTATTTCATGATGAATGGGTAGGTGGAGTAGTTGTCGCCAAGGGAGGGTCATGCACCCTTGAGGTCCTGGGTAGAAGCCTAGATGACCGCGATCCCAACTGCTATTGTAGCTGCGATGGTTGGGGGACATGTTGCTTGGCACACCGAGGTGCTAATCTGACGGTGTTGGCCTCGCACTTGTGTGTTTTAGCCCGGTGCTCGAGCGCGGACCAAGTAGTCATGGTTGGTCGGCTAGTGTTTCACTTGTCACTTAGAGTTAACACTCGTGTACGGGCCAGTGTAGACCACATTGGTCAGTATTCTGAGTGGGAGCGCTAAGAGGGAAGTTCCGGGAAGTGTGGTTAATGAAGTTGGGAATGGGATATCAGTCTCCTGTGCATAAGGAGGATTGGATTGTCGTGATGATTCGCGGGTTGGAATCTAATTTGTGAATCGAAAGTATCATTGGGAAGTGGGCTAAGTGGACGTGTTGGGAACGTAGTTAGGATGCACTTTACCCCACTGCATGCCTACGGAGGCACCCCAACCCTAAGGTATTCTTTTCGCCTTAGAGTCATAGTGTGAGGTCTCATCCAGACCAAGACCACAGACTATCCACGAAGCCTGGTTACTCAAATCCATATCCAGATCCAGTAATAATAACAACGATAAAGATGTAATTCTTTGTGAGACCAGTTACATAGTTGTTCTTTTGCACACATTTAAATTGTATCATGCTTGTTGTTGTATAGTTTTGTTTAAATCGTATTGGGCAACTTTGCTCATAGCGTACCTACGTGTGAATCCGCAGGCCCTCAGCAGTAAACAACTTGGAGTCACCTTTTTGTGCAGTGTCACACACTTGTTGTAGTACAGATGTTGTTAGTTTTACTATCCTTCTTTACTTCTATCATTTTTTTTGAGAGACATGACATGTAATATCTATGTTAGGACACATCTTTAAAATATGCATACATGTATATTTTATGGACATGGAGGTACATTGCAAATGTAATGGATGGAGATGGAAATGGAATGTAATGGAAATTGCTTTATGGAATGATGAATGGAAATACAGATTGTGGTTGTAAGCAGCTTGAATGGAAAAGCAAGTTTTAAATTCCAGTAAATTGTGTTATTTTCTCTTGATTATGTTTGTGTCAAGTATTCGAATGTGGAATGTGTGTGCGTGGATTTGGTTTGCCGAGTACCCGGATCCGAGGGGCGTCACAGTTTGGTATCAGAGCAGTGGTACTCCATTCCATTTCATGCATATCATTCCTCATTGGTATTCGAATATTTGATTGTGTTGGAAGTCTTCTGACCCAACACGAGTCCACAGGAGAATAACATGCTTACATCCATGTCCATATGACTCTTATGTCTCTCTTGAGTCAAGAAGCTCATCTGATGGTGGGATCGAGTGCATCTCCGCATTAAGAACATACCAATTTCTCTGTTAGAGTTGTGTAGAGTCCCTCGCCTATGTAGTAGACTCAGCGGTACAGGACCAGATGATAGAGGGTGTTAGAGTTGTGCGAGAGTTTCCATATGTGTTTCCAGATGAATTACTTGGATTACCACAAGTATGGGAGATAGAATTCGAGATCATACTACTCAGTCGTCCCTCCATACAGATTGAAACCAGTAGATCTCAAGGAGCTCAAAGTACAGTTGCATGAACTATTGGAGAAGGAATTCATCCACCCCAATACATCACCATATGAAGCACCAATCCTCTTCGTGAAGAAAAATGGATCCTTAAGGCTATGCATAGACTACATGCGATTGAATAAGAGAACAGTCAAGAATCATTACCCACTTCCACGAATTGATGACCTTTTTGACCAGTTGCATGGAGTAGCAGTGTTCTCCAAGATTGACCTATGTTCGGGATACCATCAATTGAGAATCAAGGAGGAAAATGTGATGAAGTCTGCATTTCGCACTAGATATGGTCACTGTGAATTTTTTATAATACCTTTTAGACTTACGAATGCACCTGCCGCATTCACGGATTTGATGAATCAAGTCTTCCGTCTGTATTTGGACAAGTTCGTGATCATATTCATTGATGATGTTGTCGCCAACTCTCATGATGAATACAAGCAAGAGTCCCATCTTCACATTGTGCTGGAGACACTTTGAGAGCACCAGTTGTGTGCTAACTAAATACATCAAGTGTTAGTTTTGGCTTTCTGTGGTGGCTTTTCTTGGCCACGTGGTTTCAGGGACGGGGGTGTCAATTGACCCCGGCAAGATAGAGGCAATGATGTCTTGGGAGTGGCATAAAATGGTTACAGAGATTCACAGCTTCCTTGGCCTCGCCAGGTACTATAGGAGGTTTGTCAGTGGGTTCTCTCAGTTGGCTCTACTCCTCACCCCATTAACGCAGAAGGATGTCCCATTTGTTTGGAGTGACAAATGCGAGTTGAGCTTTCAAACATTGAAGGAGCGATTGACTTATGTACCCATCCTCACCCTTCCTTCTGAAACCTTGGACTTCACCGTGTAAAGATGCTTCCAAGAAGGGCTTTGGTGCAGTGTTAATGCAACGTGGACAGGCTATGACGTACGCGTCACGACAACTGAAGAACCATGAATGCAACTACCCCACTCATGACTTGGAGTTGGTGGTCATAGTCTTTGCATTAAAGATATGGCATCACTATTTGTATGGGGTGATATTTGAGATCTTCACAGACCGCAAGAGCCTCAAATACATTTTTGATCAGAAGGAGCTGAATATGAGGCAAAGGCGGTGGATGGACCTACTAAAGATTATAATTGTACCGTCTCCTACCATCCTGATAAGAGGAATGTGGTAGCAGACACCTTGAGTAGACGACCATACACTGAGGGTTTGACAGCCTGGTTGCAGAACTGGGATGTGCTCACTACACTTAGTGAGTGGCATCCATTTGAGGGCACATCTGATGCAGCGACAGTGCCAACCAAGTATAGCAGCTTGTGGGATAGGATTGTTTAGGGTCAACAGACAGATCAGAGGATCCACGACTTGTACCACAGATGCTTGAAGGATAAATTCGATGGATTCGAGTATGTGAATCCATCGTATGGAAGGGGGACCGTGTGTGTGTCCCAGATGACAAGGAGCTGATGAGAGAGATCCTAGATGAGATGCATACCTCGAGACTTTCTATATATCCAAGTGGCACAAAAATGTACAGGGACATCTGCCAACACTTTTGGTGGGAAGGCATGAAGAAGTACATAGCCGAACATGTTAGCAGAGATGTCTTACCTGCCAGATGGTGAAGGCAGAACACTAGAAGCCTCCTGATTTATTGCAGCCTCTTTTCATCCCGGTGTAGAAATGGGAGAGCATCTCCATGGACTTTGTCACATCATTTACGCGTACCCCCGGAGGGCATGATGCGATATGGGTCATCGTTGACCGGTTGACCAAGTCATCCCATTTTATCCCGGTCAACATGACATATACACCAATACAGCTAGCCAAGTTATACATTCAACACATCATTCAGTTGCATGGGATACCCAAAGAAGTAGTTAAAAGAGAAAGCTCGATCATGAGAGTCATCAAGTCATAAGAACCAAAGACAAGATGGGAAGTCACAGACAGAGATTCTTGTTTCTCATCACACTACTGGGGAGAATTCTTGAGAGCCTTAAGGACCGAACTATGTAAGAGTTCAGCATACCATCCACAGACAGATGGGCGGTTCGAGAGGATCACTCAGACCTTGGAGGATTTGTTGTGGGCTTGTGCGGTTGAATGGAAGGGATCCTGGAGGGATTACCTCCCACTGGTTGAGTTTACATATAACAACAACTACAATGCCAGCATGGAAATGACACCATTTGAGGCATTGTACGAGACGGTGCACCACTCCTTTGTATTAGCTTCAGGTGGGTGACAACACCATGTTCACCCTGCAGATCATTGAAGAGACCTCTAGCGTGGTGGAGACTGGTAGGTGGAAATTATTGACTACGCAGAGCCGTCAGAAGAGTTACGCTGACAGTCGGTGTACAGACCTCGAGTTTCAGGTACGTTGTCGTGCATTCGTGCCCAAATGGGAAATTTTTAGTCAATCCTGTGTGACTAAGCGTTTCTCATGATTACAGGTCGGGGACTTCGTGTTCTTACGTGTGTCCCTAATGAGGGACGTACAACGTTTCGGTGCAAAGGGCAAGCTAGCACCACGTTTTGTGGGGCCATTCGAGATTTTAGTCCGTGTTGGGAAAGTAGCCTACAGGGTGGCCCTTCCCCCACACCTAGAAGGCATCTATGATGTGTTCCACATGTCAAATCTCAAGAAGTACATCCTAGATCCCCAACACGTGATCACCTACGAGGACTTGGCTGTCGAGACAAATCTCTTCTTCCCAGAAGAGCCTGTGGAGATATTAGATCATGCGGCTAAGAAGCTAAGGCAGAAGGAGATCTCGTTAGTCAAAGTCCTATGGTGAAATCAAGACATCGAGGAGGCTACGTGGGAAACTAAGGTGGACATGAGGGAGAAATACCCTCAGTTGTTCACATGTATGGAATTGAAATCGTAGTCAAGTTCTCTTTGAGATTTTTATGCGTTCATTTCCTTGTGAGACTAGGATTCCATGAGCTTCGGGTGTCAAAACCAACCAGAATCATCTTAAGTCTCGAGGATGAGACTTCCTTTGAGATTTTTATGATGTGAAGCCCCAAAGCTCGAGCAGGGACTTAAATGCAAAATCCAGGTTAATCTGGGCTTACTTTCAAATCTGCTTTTATTCAAGTGTCCAAAAAAAATATTTGAGCAATTCATTGCGTAGAGCTCGTCGATAGATTTCCAATGAGTTCAAGAACACAAAAATCCGAGTTCGGGAGCCCGAGTTACGGCTATTTTAACAAAGAGGGGTCCGGGTCACATTCAGATCCGAACCCGGATCCAAACTCAGGTTCAACCCAATAAAAGCACCCCCCATCTCGCCCAAAACAAGTCCAGACCATTCCTCCTCCTTTCCTCCTCCCCTCCACCCGTCGGAGCTTGCTGGAACTCGCTGGATTATCTCGGATCAACGATCCAAGACCGCCTCAACGTAGAGAAGTGTGAGGCCAACTTCGTGGACGGTTTTATCTCACAATCGGGGCAGCGACCATGTTGTTCTTCGTGGGAGGAGAAAACGAGGTAGCCAACTTTTGGAGGTACAATGGTCCTCTTCCTCTTGCTGCAGATTCCACGCGATTTCTGACCATATATCATACCATTCTCTTTTCGGAACAATAGTACTCTCGAAGATCTCAACCCCTAATTCCTGTCTGATTTTGACATGTTGGAACTGTTATGATAAATCCGATTCCAATTCGTGCTTGTGCGTATGTGGGGGATGGTGTGCTTAAGAGAGAGCGAGTACATCCTTTCTCACAGCTAGGGCTTTGATTCAGACAACCAGATGGCTTCAAGTTCATGTGTTTTGGGGCCTTCTTGTTAGTCAATGGGGCTTTGAGTTTAATACTTGTTAGTGCAACAACCTTTATACATGACCTGCTGGATTCTTTCATATGTTATGAATGAATCAGTGTATCCAATTATGTAGATGCAATTTACCATTTCTGCACACGCAGATGCATGCAGGGTCAATCGCTTGCAATTTGATCTACGGACATGGTTGTTGTCCATAAACTTTATGTCTCCAAATCTAACCCTTCGGATACCTAATCAAATTGTGAGAGCTCCTGTGATAAATATCTAATATATCTAGGAAATTAAACCTTGAAACTAAGTTTTAGGAGCTACATATAATAGCAGTTATAGCCACAAGAACATACCCGTTCATACTTGACCACCTAGTGAGGTACTCTTGTTTGGTACTCCATGTAGAGAACACAGAATGTGACCCAAGCAGCAACGGTTGTTAAAAAGAAAGGGATAGCTAGTTATATACATGATATGAGAAAGAGGGAAGTCAACAAAACATTGCCATTTTGAGAGCCATTGAAGATTTGACCTTAAAGATCATGGTTTGGAAATCAAAAGTTAGCCTTATGCACATTCCCCTGCCGTTAAATTTCTTTGCATTGGTTTTATTCGTTGAAGTTGATTCAACTCTATGGATCAATCATTACATTGTGGAAATTTCATCTAAATTGAACTCATAGTATCATCATTGATATATATAATTGCCTTGTTGTTTGGAGTTAAAGCTAACCAACACCATGCACATGAATGAGTGAAGATGGATTGATGACATGTTACATGATTCAGGTCACTTGTCATAGTATGCCTCATGCACTCCAAGAAACCTATCTGTACAGAATTACCTTCTTGTGTTGTATGATGTTCAGTTTGCATTTTGTAAAATAAGGAACTTTCAGTAGATAAAGGTTCGCATTTTTGCAATGAGTGTAGATCGCATTACAGTCCAACGGGTATATCTATAACAGTGGGAAATTGTCAAGCCACCATACCATTCAAAACTAAAATGTGAGCAATACCAAAGCATCAAGGCTGCTCACCTGATTAACTTTGGAAATGCATAATTGTTCATGATTTAGATGTTCAAGTATTGGCCATATTTGATTTAATTTGCATCTTGTTCCTGTCATCCCTCCTATCTGCATCTCAGTTGTTTGATAAATTCTGTGTACAGGTTGATACTCAATTGTTCAATAGTAAAATAAACAGCTAAATGTGACTTCACAGAGACCTAGTGGTAACTCTTACTACAGTTTCTTATAGCTGGATTACGGAGACATGTTGGCTACCGAAGGCTAAGATTGGGTGCATGTTCAGGATGGATTATGACCTATAATTCCTTCAATCATCCTTCACATTTGATATGTCGTTTGGTTCTCACAAGTTACAGGCCATATTTTAAATGGTTCACAGTTCAAAGCACTAGCTAACGGCAGGATATTCTGTGGATGTACAATAGAGAAAAGCTGATGTTATTGTTTTCAACTAAATTTTGCCCTTGTTATTCCTGGGATTAATGATGCTAGTAAAGGTCAACCTTCCATCTATGCTATTTTGTTCAGTGCACGCCTTCAGTACACCCCCAATATAGTAAATCTATTCTGCATGCTATCTTTATAAATGATGCTTAAACTCTTTTTTTGGCTTTGTTAACAACCTTACAAATATCTCATCGATCATATAGGTGGTGATTATCATCCTAATGAAGGGTTATTTCATGATGAATGGGTAGGTGGAGTAGTTGTCGCCAAGGGAGGTGCATGTACCCTTGAGGTCCCGAGTAGAAGCCTAGATGACCGTGATCCCAACTGCTATTGTAGCTGCGTTGGTTGGGGGACAGGTTGCTTGGCACACCGAGGTGCTAATCTGACAGTGTTGGCCTTGCACTTGTGTGCTTTAGCCCGGTGCTCGAGCGCGGTCCAAGTAGTCATGGTTGGTCGGCTAGTGTTTCACTTGTCACTTAGACTTAACACTCGTGTACGGGCCAGTGTAGGCCACATTGGTCAGTATTCTGAGTGGGAGTGCTAAGAGGGGAGTTCCGGGAAGTGTGGTTAATGAAGTTGGGAATGGGATATCAGTCTCCTGTGCATAAGGAGGATTGGATTGTCGTGATGATTCGCGGATTGGAATCTAATTTGTGAATCAAAAGTATCATTGGGAAGTGGGCTAAGTGGACGTGTTGGGAACTTAATTAGGATGCACTTTACCCCACCGCATGCCTACGGAGGCACCCCAACCCTAAGGTATTCTTTTCGCCTTAGAGTCATAGTGTGAGGTCTCATCCAGACCAAGACCACAGACTATCTACGAAGCTTGGTTACTCATATCCATATCCAGATCCAATAATAGTAACAACGATAAAGATGTAATTCTTTGTGAGACCAGTTACATAGTTGTTCTTTTGCACACATTTAAATTGTATCATGCTTGTTGTTGTATAGTTTTGTTTAAATCGTATTGGGCAACTTTGCTCATAACGTACCTACGTGTGAATCCGCAGACCTTCAGCAGTAAACAGCTTGGAGTCACCTTTTTGTGCAGCGTCACGCACTTGTTGTAGTACAGATGTTGTTAGTTTTACTATCCTTCTTTACTTCTATCATTTTTGTTGAGAGACATGACATGTAATATGTATGTTAGGACACATCTTTAAAATATGCATACATGTATATTTTGTGGACATGGAGGTACATTGCAAATGTAATAGATGGAGATGGAAATGGAATATAATGGAAATTGTTTTATGGAATGATGAATGGAAATACAGGTTGTGGTTGTAAACAGCTTGAATGGAAAAACAAATTTTAAATTCCAGTAAATTGTGTTATTTTCTCCTGCTTACGTTTGTGTCAAGTATTCGAATGTGGAATGTGTGTGAGTGGATTTGGTTTGTCGAGTACCCGGATCCTAGGGGCGTCACAATTGCACCCACAACGAGTCTCGTCAGCACTGCAGCAACCCCTCTACAGTGCCACTAGCAGTTGTTGCGCCCCACTAGGGTGCTACCGACACCTCCAACACCGTCGAAGCGTGCTACCAGCACCTTTAACGCTATTGTGGGACCTCTCCCTAGCCTCCAACGATGTCATTGACCTCCTTGATCACCTCCAGCACCGCTTCATCACCTCTAGGGTCCTCCCAACACTACCAATGCCCCTGAGGACCCCTACCACAGCCTCTGATACCACCATGGATCTCCTTTACCACCTTCAATGGTGTTGCAACACCTCTAGTCATACATGGGTTGCCGCTAGGGCCCTCATGGACCCCCTGGACTACTGTGCATCACGAGTTCAGAAATCCTACATGCCCGTGTGTGAATTCGAGGGTACTTTCAACCTCTGTATGCATACTTGAACAATAGCATGACTTTCTTGACCTCTCTACCTGACCACCATGTCATCTATTCCTACTGAGACAAAACCCTTGTGCACTCTATCATCTATGTTAGTACAAGCACTTCTATCAAACTTAAGGGGGCAGAAAACTTCATGTTCTTATCGCATTCCTTTAAGGTGTTCGTTGGTGGTCAGTGGAAATTCTACATCCTGATGAAAGATCCTCCAGAGGAGACGGACAAGGACTATAATACATGGCTCGAAGACAACTACCAGGTCATCACTTGGACGACCAACGGTGGTGAAGCACATATTTCATCGAACATGCTTTACAAGAACACAACCAAGAAGATGTGGGGCGATCTGGAGCAAATCTACTCCCAAAAGACGACTAAATCCCTACCTCACTGACATTTACATGTGTATCTACTATACATCTTAGGGTGACTCTACCTTAATTGAGTAGTACAAGCATCTCACTAGCTTGTATGAGGAGCTTGCGGTCTTTTAGCCTGACTATTGTACTAAACATGTGCAGGAGTGTTCAGATTGACAAGTGTGTCGTTTTCTTGTTGAACGACATCTTAGCTATCAAGTATTAAAGGAGTAATTTCTGATGTCCGACACCTTGTCATCGATGAAGACCATATTTAATCATCTGCTAGAGCTGGAGACATCTGTTACACGGCCCCCTACTTTATCTCTCACGGAGAACTCTTCTCATTTAGCAACATCTGGAAGAGGAGAACAACAGAGTTTCCGAGGACAAGGTCATGATTTTGGCCGTGGACGTGACTTTAGTTGTATATGTGACATGGGTCGTGGTTGTGATCGAGATACTATTGCTCCTCGGTACCCACATTGCATTCATTGTGGTTGTTGAAATCATCTGTTTGAATGATGCTAGAAAAGTATGATTACCCTCATCTATCCAATAATGCCTACGAGAAAGCCTATGATGCTGCAGAGGCGTCTTCTGATCTAGATTTCAGCGAACAGACAATCAAACTCAATGTTATTGATTACTCCCGTCTGATGCAAATCCTCTAGAACCATGGGCACCTGCCTTCTACAAGTGAGACTACCAATGCTACTTTGGATATCACTTCAAGTACAACAACCAACTCTTCAACTACTACTGCTCCTACTTGGATCATTAACTAGGAAGCCTCTATTCATCTGACATGAGAAGGTAGTCTACTAACCTTCTCCAAGCCCTCTTCATCGGTGAAGTCAGTTCGAGTCGCCAATGGGGCTTACTCGCTTGTTACTACAGTCGAAACTATGGAATTCTACTTTAAGCTCCGACTGTCTGGAGTTCATTGTGCTCTCGATTTTCTTCTCAGCTTATTGCATGTTCATAAGCTTTGTAGTGAGCTTAATTGTTGTGTGATATTTGATGAATTATGTTGCTATTTTCATGATATCCGGATGAGAAGAATGGGCTCTATTATCTTGGCATACCTTCGGATTCTACTTTTGTTGGCATTCTGTACATCTCTGAAGATTCGTTTCTATGACATTTGCGCTTTGGGTATCCTTCTGTCAAAGCTCTCTCCATGGTGTTCCCTAAACTCTCTACTCTGAAGCCCTTTCAATGTGAGGCATGTGAGTTCAAGGTACATCATCGAGCTTCATTTCTTGTCCATGTTGAGTCGTATCGCACCACTCTTTTTTATTAGTCTGTTGTAAGTGGTCATAGATATTTTATTGTCTTTATGGATGATTATAATATATTCTCTTAGGCTTATCTAATAAAAGAACGTTGAAGAGTAATAAAATAATCAAGAATTTATTTCACTATGTCAAAAAAATTTCTCTACATGTGTACAAATTATCCGAACTAATAATGCTCTTGAGTGCATCTAACAGGACTTGACGTCTTTCTTTGCCTCCCAAGGGATTGTTCATCAGACATCATGTATGTATACTCTCAGCAAGATGGGGTAGTGGAAAGGAAACTCAGACATTTTCTTGATATTGCTCAGTCTCTCCTCACTCAGATGAATGTTCCCAAGTACTATTGAGATGTTATCCTTACATCTATCCATCTCATAAACATGGTCCCATCTTCGATCCTAAAGGGGGGGCACTCCTTTTTCTCTACTTTATCCCAATGTATCTTTTTCCTTTACCATTGAGGATTTTTGGGTGTATTGAGTTAGTTCATAACTTCCATGTTATTGATAAATTGTCGCTTAGGGCTATCAAGTGTGCTTTTCTTGGGTACTCTTGCGCTCAGAAGGGTTATAGGTGTTGTGATCTTGTTGGGTGTCGATACTATATTTTAGCGAATATCACTTTCTTTGAGCAAACTAGCTTATTTACACATATTGTTGGTGATATCCCTTTGAATCCACCACCTCCATTGATCGTCTATAAATGCAAGCACACCACTGCACATGCTTATGTACCTTTGCATGTTCCTTTGTTGCAAGATGATATGCCTTCTTCTAGTGCTCCCACCACTGCTGCCCCAGATGTACCCAAGGAGCTTCCTATAGCTCTTCGGAAACAAAAAAGACAATGTATTTTTCACCCTATGTCATATTTTACTTTGATTGATGATTTATCTAGCCGCAAAAAGAGGTCTGAAAATGCCTTGATGGCCACTATTGTTCCTGTAAATCATCATAGTGCACCGCAAAACAATGGCTGGTGACAAGGCATGGATAAGGAGATGGATGCCCTTACTTCACAGGGCATGTGGGATCTTATGTTATACTCCCCGGGAGTTCGTCCTGCGGCATGCAGGTGGGTCTTCATAACCAAACAGTCGTCTAATGGGTCCACATATAGATTGAAATCCAGATTAGTTGCAAAAGGCTTTACACAAACCTATGAGGTTGAATACTTTGAGACTTTCTCTCCAATTACCATAATGGGTTCCATACGCACCATTCTCTTTGTTGTTACTAATACAACATGGCCCATCTTTCAGCTTTATGTGAAGAACGCATCTCTCTGTGGCAACCTCGATAAGAAGGATTCTATGATGCAGCTGATGGTTACGTAGTTGAGGGGGAATGTATATGCCGACTACATAAGCCCATCTATGGCCTGAAGCAGAGACCTTAGGTATGGTTTTACAGACTTACCACTAAGATCGGCACTCTTGGCATTCAAAGGATGACATCTGACTACTCTGTCTTCGTCAGACGATGATCTATTAGCATTGTTATACTTGCAGTCTATGTTGATGATATGGTTGTCACCGGATACAATGAAGCTGGCATTTCAGAGATCAAAACCTTCCTCCAGAGGGTCTTCATCGTGAAGGATCTTCGACAGCTCCTCTACTTCCTTGACATTGAGGTGATACGCACTACAAAGGCTCAGAAGGCCTACATCTCTCACAAAGGAAGTATTGCTTAGACATTATCACTGAGGTTGGACTACTTGGATGCAAGCCGTCTAGCATCCCTACAGAAGAGAGGAAGCATTTTACATTTACTGATCTTGAATTTGAGGGTATTGCACGATATAGAAGCCTAGTGGGTAAACTACTATATGTTTGTGTTACTAGGCCAGATATATCATATGTTGTGAGCAGAGCCAACCAGTACATGGAGAGGCACTTTACAATCATTGACAGGATGTTCTTTTGATCCTTTGATATTTGAAGGAATCTCCCAGTCGTGGACTCTTATATGGGGTCAATGTCACATTGATGTCTCCACCTATACAGATGTTGACTACATCAATTCGCTTGAGGACCATCGATTCACAACATGCTACACCATGCCCGTTAGGGGCAACCTGGTTACTTGGCAAAGCAAGAAGCAGACAATGGTCTTTAAATCGAGTACATAGGCAGAATATAGGGCAATGGTCCAAGCCACTTATGAGATCGTATGGCTTGTCTTCTTTTTATAGGACCTTGGACTTACATTTGTTGCTCACATACCTTTATACTGTGGCAATAAGTTTATTACGTACATTGCCATCAATCATGTATTCCATGAGCGGACCAAGCACGTTGAGGTTGAATGTCACTTCATTTGTGATGCAATACGAGGAGGATCACTACTCCACACATGTCCACTGAGCTTCAGCTTGCGGACATATTCATGAAGGCACTACCAGAGAAATGTCTCTCGTGGTTTATTTCCAAGTTAGGCATGATCGATAGATATGCTCCAACTTGAGGGAGAGTGTTTGAGTTATTGTATTTCCTATTTATTTGAGTCGTGTAACCCTTCGGGAACTCATATGTAATTCTTTTTTTTGCTCTCTAGGGTTTCATTTTATATAGGATCTAGACCTGTGAAATAAGAAAACACTTCATTCTCTCCTTCACAATAACGAACAATTTTAATGAAAGCAGAAAACTGATTTTTAACTACTACCTTGACTAATATTATGCAAAACATGCCATATTTAAGAGTTAGCTTTCAAAATAAAGATCCAAGAAATATGAAAACAATCATCAATAATAACATAAATATAATGTTCCTTCAACTCAAATAAATATGATGTTCCTGATGGAAAGAATACAACGAGGATGCCAGACAAATACAGGTGCTTAAAGGCTGCTACAACTAATAACATCATGCTTTGTAAGATGGTGCTTTCCAAACATACAAGACTCTCACTAAACTAGATTGTAACCAAAAATAGCTCAAGGTTCAGCTGCTTGGTACTCTAACAAAATGTAAGTTCAATGGAAAATAAGGGGCTAAAAGGACTGGTTGAATCCTAAAATGGGGAGAGACTTGTATCTCCCTGTGACCAAAGATAAAGAGAATAACGTCCATATGCTCATCTAACTTTCTGTGATATAAAAGGCACATTAAAACATGGCACCAAAATCGACTAGTTATTCAAACTCCCAACAAAAATACATGACACTTCAAAAGACACAGCAGTAACTGCAAGAACGGAATGAGAAGATAAGGCCATTCTAGAAGAATCTTGAGTGAAATAATTGAGTCAAGTGATTAACACATCAAACTCCTCGTAATAAACATGAGATCATGGTTAAACTCCTCAACAATGGCCTGGTGAGGTAAGATCTGACAAACCTGCCAACATATGTCCCCTTGATCTAACTTGTTAAGTGTCCTCCACATGACACGGCTTGCAACGTTCCACAATACATATATTGCTTCATGGACCTACGTCTGCTAGTCACGAGTCAACATCCTTTTGGAGCACAACCACATCCTCGATCATGGAAGGCTGGCATGGCACAGGTGGTGCCTAGAGTGGTGCAACATCATATGCAAGTTCAAGACCTACAAAAAAGTGCATAACAATAACGTGCTTGGAATTAGATCTAAGAGGAGCATGTGCAGATAGGAGTTAGCTAGAAAGCCTCTCAAAAGTCTTTTTCAATGTAGAATAATACTTTGAAAGCAAACATCCATTCTACCTCATACGGACTAAATATGAATCTGAAGATGCGAGAAGAATATGTGGTCCACATGGACTCCCAAGTTCATTTGGCAATGTGGATAGTGTTGGACTTGTAAGCCCTTGGCAACCCATTACTGCAATAAAAGTTATTGTGTTACATTTCTACATCTAAATTGCATGTTCGTGTTTGCACTTAATTAAATGTCCCTTAGTACAAATAAGGTTATGTACTATGGTCATCTTGGATATCATGCAGTTTATGATCTAAAGAGTTAGATAAAGGACACAATTGATTTCCTCATGTGATATTCAAGATTGATCTTTAAGCAGAGAAAAGATTGCAACTTTCTCTAAAGACTGCTTTCTGATATACCACTTGACGCAAGTTTGAAGGAAAAGAGATTCAGAGGTATCGGAATAATCAAGTCTAAGTGTTGACCAAAAGTCAAAATGTTAATCAAAAAGTCAAAATGTGGACTTTAGATCAGAATATGAACTTGACGAGATTGAGATACTAAAATCCTGAATCCTAACTGCCACAAACAGGCACACATCCCCTGACCAGAGACCATGGTTCAAAAAAACGTGCCTCGAGGCGCACGAGGCGTACGCCTCGAGGCGAGGCGGTGAGAAACCGTTCAGAGGCGTGCGCTTCGGTCTGCATCTGCGAGGCGATCGCCTCGACACACGAGGCGAGGCGAGGCGTTCCGAGGCGAGGCGTGGGGCAAGGCGCACCTGCGAGGCGTCATGGGGTTTTAGTGGGTCACGTGCTTCGCACGTGACCCACTTATTATTCATTTCTCTCAAAACAGAGCCCCCGATGCCCCCGAAGCCCTTTCTCGCAAAACAGGAACCCTCGAAGCCCCAGACCTGGACGCCAGTTCCCTCGCCGCCTTGCCAAAGGCCTCGCCATCGCCGGTTCCCTCGCCGTCTGCGGGGGTTTTCGCCCTATTCCGCGCCTCCTGCGTGTGTGCTGGGAACCCCTCGGCCCCTCGCGCGCCTACGATCAACCCTAGGTATGTTATTTCGAAAATTATTTGGTTGGTTATTTTTAGTACTAGCCTATAAGGCTACTAGGAGTTGACATTGTTTGTTGCATATGTATAGGAATTGATTATGTTATCTTCTAGTTATTCAACTAGCATTTCATATATTTTATGAAATCATATGATTGTTGTTTATTTTTGTTGCTTGAAATCATATTATCAATGTATCATAGAGATGCCGAAGTCAAGGAAAGGCCCCAAGACTTCTGAAGGAAACCGGAATGATCCTACATGGAAATATTGTGTTCAACTTGAGATGGAGGAGAATCAAAAAGCTAAAGGATATGTGTATGTTCAATGCAATTTTTGTGGCAAGAGAATTACTGGTGGAGTCGCTAGACTCAAGCATCATCTCGCGAAGATCGGAAAAAATGTGAAAGGTTGCGCGCAAGTTCCTGATGAGGTGTTGAATGAAATGAAGGCCATATTATCTTCCAACGAAGAGAAAAGTAAAAGAGCAATGATGGAGATGGAAGAATTGTGTAGAGCTGGTAGTTTTGAGGTGCAAAATCCCTTTGGTGGTGGTGAAAATCAAGCAATCAGTCCATCTGGATCTAGCAACATGAAGAGGGCAAGAGGTCCTATGGACGTCTTTCTTGCCGGACCATCACCATTGGGAAGTCCAAGTCCAACGACTACAATTGGGATGAGTGGTCATCAAACTACATTGAACGAGACATGGAAGAAAGAGGAGAGAAAATCGTGTGTGTCGTACCATTGGCAGATTCTTCTTCGAGAATGGGTTGCCATTCAATTGTGCAAGTAGCCCTTCCTTTTCGGCCATGCTTCATGCTGTCGGCTCCTTTGGAAGGGGATTGAAGCCTCCATCGGCTTACGAGCTAAAGAGTTGGATTTTGAAAGAAGAAGTGAAGAGCATTTGGGATGTTATGGGTGAGGCAAGGGCTTCTTGAGCGGAAACGGGTTGTAGCATAATGTCGGATGGTTGGACAGACGTAAAAGGTCGTTCTTTAATAAACTTCTTGGTGAACAATCCGAAAGGTACTTGGTTCTTGAAGTCTGTCGATGCGTCCGATAAAGTAAAGAATGCAACCTTGCTTTTTCAACTATTGGATGAGATTGTGGAGGAGGTCGGCGAATGCAATGTTTTGCAGGTTATCACAGATAATGCGTTGAATTACAAGGCGGCTGGACAACTGTTGATGGAGAAAAGGAAGCATCTTTACTGGACTCCATGTGCAGCCCACTGCATAGACTTGATGTTGGAGGATATCTTGAAATTGCCTCTACCTGCTTCAGTGTTCAAGAAAGCAAAAAGGATCATTAACTACATCTATGCGCATGGATGGGTTTTAGCCATGGTAAGGAAGCAAATAGGAGGAGATTTGGTGCAACCAGCTGTCACACGTTTTGCTACGGCTTTTCTCACGTTACAAAAATTGATGAGCATGAAGGATCCTCTGGAGTCGTTTTTTACTTCTAGTAAATGGAAGAAGAGTCCTTATGCTTCCAAGTCTCAAGGGAAAAGCGTAAGTCAAACAATTTTGAGAAGCAAAACTTTTTGGTCTGGTGTTGCCTATGTGATACGAACGACGAAGCCATTGGTTATGGTTTTGCGCATGGTGGATTCCGAAAAATATCCACCAATGGGTTTCATCTATGAGGCCATGGATAGAGCTAAGGAAGAAATTGCGAAAGCATTGGGCAATGATGAAACAAAGTACAGAACATTGTGGGATATTGTGGACGACAGATGGGATCGCCAACTCCATACCAATTTACATGCGGTAGCCTACTTTCTGAATCCTCAATGCCAATACGAACCTTCCTTCTCCAAACATTTTGAGATAAAAAAGGGTTTGTTTGATTGCATAGCGAGGATAGTAGAGGATCAATCTGTAAGGGAGAAAATCGATCTACAGATTGATGCTTTTAAGCATGCAAGAGGCTTCTTTGGATGGGAAAGTGCAATAAGTACACGAAAGAAGAGGAGTCCTGGTTAGTATGTATCTGATTTTGTTATTTATTTCTTTCAATTGATAAAATATCTAACATTAATTTTGTTCATGAAATATAACATTTTCAGCGGATTGGTGGTCTCAATTTGGGGATGAATGTCCTGAATTGCAAAAATTTGCCATCCGAGTTTTGAGTTTGACTTGTAGTGCATCGGGTTGCGAGCGGAACTGGAGTTCTTTTAATCAGGTAATATTTCGATAATATTTACAATTATATTATATCAAGATTTATGATTAATCTAACGATTTATATTGGAAATCCACCACTAGATCCACACAAAGAGAAGGAATCGACTCACACAAGCCAAATTGAATGATTTGGTCTATGTGATGTTTAACCTAAAGTTGAAGCAGAGAGAGATAAGGAGAAAAACAATGGAGGATCCACTATGCTTGGATGACGTGGATTCTAGTGATGAATGGGTGTCAGAGCTCCAAAGTTGTGACTTTGAGGCGTATCAAGAACTTGATGCAAATACCCCTATTGAAGATGAGGTTGTAGAAGCCGAGGATGAAGCTGATCAACAAGACAATTCACGTCGGAAGAGGAGGAAGGACAAAGGTAATGGCTTCCTATTATTTTGATTCTCGAATATCTTTGTTTATGTTAAACACAATAGAAGTAAGTTAAGTAACATTATTATTATCTAATTTAGGTAAAGCGGTAGTGGACGTCGATGATGAGGAGTTTCATGACGGTGATGATGAAGTTAGCGATGAAGGGGAAGATGAAGCAAATTTGAAGTATATGGATGACTCATTGGATGATCCAACAAGTAGCAGTTCTTCATATGATGATCTTTATGCAGATGTTGCAGTTGGGCTTGGAGGCTCGGAACCATGATTAGAATTTTCTGAAGCTTCATCTTTTAGGATTTCTTTGCATTTTAGAACTATTGGACATGGACTAGAAGTAGAATATTCGAACTTATATTGTGTTTTCTGAGCATTGTAATATTTTGTCTTGAACTTTTAGACTTTTACATTAGCCCAAGTAATCTATCAGCCATGTTTATTACTCTTCGTATCGAAAAGTTACTACAAATATTCTTTAATTGCTTTGGAACATTGGAATTTTATTAGACAATATTGTCTTATTGATATTATTACAAGATTCTTTATTAAATTACAAAATTTGGGTGGAAAAACTGAGGCTTACGCCTCGACCGCCTCGAGGCTACGCCTCGCCTCGATTCTAGGGTAACCGCCTCGTTCCGCTTTTCGTTTTTTCCAACCTTGCCAGAGACAGATATGCATGTATATGTCCAAGTATGCACATTTGGCATACCATTAGGTTGATGAGTTATACAAGGTCTATATACCAGCGTGTTGGTGTGCATAGGAGGAGATATGAGATGTATGATCTCTCAATGGAATCATACAAGTTCATACTTGATGAACCCGGAGACAGAGCTCACTCATGAGATATTAGGGTCATACTGATACAAAATTCTGCATGGTCTTTAAGTTTATGAAACAATATATGAATTCAGAGATATAAATATATGCTTTTCGAAAGCATATGATTAATATTGTTGCCTAATAATTGATTAAGAAATCTATTGATATAACCTCGAAAGAGGCAATCAAACAAGGGTTTGAACTCCAGATATATCAAAGTCTTCCGGTATATACGATGTTGAGTATTGGGAATACTTTAAGTTCATACATTCATAGTAGATTATACACCATGACACTTCCATTCCCGTGAGTGATAAAACTGGATGGATTTTAGTGACTCCATTATGTGGCTAATTGAAATAGAGTTAATTGGATTAATTCACTCTGTTGACCCATTTTTGTTGTCCATTTCTAGATACAAATGTTGGAAATGAAAATACAAACAAGAATGGACTCACTTCCATGACCCATTTCTAAGCTCCAAATAGGTTGGAAAAAAGATTAGAAATGGAAACGAAAATGGAACTGAACCCATTTCTATAACACATTTCTGAGCTATGAAAATGGAAGTTGATCCAAATGGAAATGGATCCAAATGGTTATCCCATAAATGGCTAAACCATGATATTGGATAATGGATATCAAGTCCCTATACACAGATAGTATGATCTCCCTGACATTATCTCCAAGTGTCCATGTTTGCTACTCACATGTCATAATTGGATTAGGACTTGTACATTGAGATATCCATTTCATGATGATAATGGTTATTATCATGTATATGACGAGACAATGTGAATGCGATTCACATTATATTATGGATATTGGTTCATAATAATTATATCTATGTGAATATGGTTCGTACATATTTTCAAGATACACATGTTACATTTTGCTTTTGACTAATGAAATGGATTCATTTGTTGGGAGGATATTTTCATAAATCTCCCAATAATGGTATCATAATTTAATTTTAATTGATACTAATCAAAAGATAATTGAATTAAAACATCAAGTCCTAATTGGAATTGGAATTAGAGAGCCACATGGTAGAGCTCGTCATGGACGCCCACCATGTATCAGTTGAAGGCAAATTGGTGGGCATCTATATGGTTACTTGCTCTCTAAGTTTGGTGGTTTATCTTGGCGATAGTGTTGGCTAATTAATTAGCTTAGCCAACTACTTGAAGGACTAAAATCCTTCATTGCCATCCAAGAGAAGACCAAGGGCCATGATGTGGTTGACTACGTTGGGGATTAGGGCTCCTAATGGACAACCACCCCTTGTATTTAAACAGATGGCCTCTCTTTCAAAAAATGATGGATTCTTGCTCAAATCCATGTTGAAAGAACCAAGTATTTTTTCCATTGTTTGTCGGCTACCTAACGCAACCCCCACAAGGAGGGATTTGAAACCTGGCCTTTTGGGTGATATGCACATTGCACTGCCACCAGACCATTGAAGTGGGTATTTCGAGAGAGAGAGAGAGAGATATGCAAAATTGCCTTGAAAATTACAGAGAAAAGAGAGTTGAAGACTCTTTTTGTCCATACATCCCATCTCCTTTAATAAACCCTAGCCATCCCCTCTTTGGTTGGCTTGGCCAATCGTGAGAGAAGACACATTCTTCTTTACACCTCGTGCATGTGAAGGACTTGATTTCGTACAACAAAATCAGGAGGTAAAGATCATCTTGATATCTATTTTGCATGTGCAACTTGGTGGAGACGAAGACCTAAAGTTCACGAGAAGTTACACGAGTCCAATATTGCAGAAGTCGATATTCGATATTCAATCAGAGGAGACAATAAATACGGATTGTTCGATATTCGAGAGTTCATAATTATTCCATTATGTATTTTTATAATTATTTTAAATATAAAAATTATGTCTAATATATATAGTAACCCTTTCAAACGAGGTGGGGTCTCACCAATATTGTGGTGAGCCATCAAGCAGATTCGTCATATTTAAATCTGACAGTTGCATCAAAAAGCTTATCCAAAAGGGCATTTCCGTCATGTTGATTTAATTAAATTCGAGTTTCATTTAATAGTTTGAATTACCATTTTAAACTTTTCCGTATTTGGTATTTTTCACTAATGTCATTATTGATTAATTTCTAACTTTATTTGGAATTTGGTTCAACCGTATCTTTGTAAACTCCATCGAGTATTTGAAAAAGTTATTCTCCTCTTTCTAATTTCGTTAGTATTTTTTGCATTCCGAGTCAATAATTTCCAGTAAAAATGAATATTACATTCTTTCGTAAAAATTTTTTGGTACTTTGTAAATTTCACGCTCTTTTTGTAACTATTTCCATGTAAATCCATATACAGTATTTAGGTATTAACCATTTGTAAAAATTGTGTGAATCTCTGTAACTATATCACACTCCTTTTGTAAAATTCACTCATGTTTTCTATTGCATTATAGTTCAATTGTCACGAACGTTTTCGAGCTCTGCAAAATAAAAAACAACAGTGAGATTTGTTAAAAAAAGTAAATCAATCTATAAATATGTATGTCAATTAAGTAAAATAATTATACCACAATGTAAATCCACGACTCACTTCCCATGCACATGCACGGTCCTCCATGTTGGCCCTCCAGGATCTGCTCTTTGATGCTCTGATTTCTTCAACGTTCGATCGAACTTCGTATGACAATTATTGAAGATGGTGGTCTTCAATATCCAATGTCTTGCTTCGGTGATGCAAGGATTGAGGAACGAGTTTTCATGTCGTAGCATTATCATTTTAGTCGAAGGGATCTGACAGAATTAGAGAGGGAGAAGCTGATTAGATCGAGATTCATGAGTTTGGTTCAGATTAGATAATATGAGATCACGAGAGGAAAAAAAGAAAGATGCGAAGATTTTAAGGAAGAAAAAGAATGATGTGGTCATCATCACCTTCAAACCTCACCGCTCCTCCATATCAAGCCCCTCCAGGTGATCCCAGCATGTGCATGCCTCCTCTCTCGAAGAACCTCGGGCGGCGAAGATGGTTGTAGGTCAAACCCTAAATATGAAGGAGAGGGGCTCAATGCCCAGGCGTCGAATGTGGAGTTGCGTGAGAGAAAGAGAGAGCACGAAAAGTGCAGATAAAATAGGGATATAGGTTGTCACATTCTTTTTTTAGAATGTGACAATGACGAAAATGGGCTTTTCATCAATAAAAAATTAGCATCAATCACCATTTAATCTCAACCATGCGATCAAAATCTAAAAGTTCATATTAATGGCTCACCATAAAAAGTGGTCATACACTACCTCATTTGAAGTTTCTCCTATATATATATTCTTAAATATATATATATATATATGATCACCAATCAATAAGAATCCAAAATAGAAGTACCATTTTTTTAGAGAATAGAAGTACCAATTAACATGTTACATGTATGAAGCTTTAGCATTTTTGGTGATGCCAGGATACATGGTAGCCTTTTGTTGACGCATAGGCTATTTCTGTATCTCTTTGTTATTTTATTTTCTTGTTATTCTCTTTATGTAATTTACTCATAGGCTACTCTCCTATATAAGAGAGCCTAGGGCTATGGAATAGAATAACTCATTCACGTTTTCCAACATGGTATCAGAGCGACGGTCCTAGACCGGAGTTCTCGAAACCCTAAACATATCCCATCCCCACTCGCCGGCCTCTCCTCTCTCTCTCTCTCTCTCTCTCTCTCTCGGCGCCGCCAGATCCGATCGGAGGCTCCGCTTCCTCTTCTCCGATCGGCGGTGATCTGCGATGACCAAGGCCGCAGATTCCCGTAGCCTCTTCACCGATCGGCGGTGATCTGCGGTGACCAAGGCCGCAGATCCCCATCCGTACTCGCATCGGATCTGCGGCGATCTGCGTTGTTCTGCGCTGCGCCTCTCGCGCATCTGGCGCACAGCCGCATCTGAGCGACTTCTGTCAAATCCTGTGCTGTGAACATCTGTGTGCTAGGCATCTGCGTGCGGTGCCATATCTGTGCACATCGAGCGAGCACTAAGACAGTAGATACCGCGCGTCATCTCCAGCGCGTGAGGACTACATAGTGCGTGTACATATTGTGCGCGTGCGGATTGTAGCGCGCGCAGATCCATGGGGATAGTTGCCTGAGGTCTACACATGCAACTAATCCCGTCTATGTCTTTGTAGACAAATATTATCAATTGTCATTCGCTCCAGTCTTCAGTCTCCAGTATGTCAGAAAGCAAGGCAGATACCCCATCTATGGGCGCGTTTCGTGGTCCAGCGCCCATCGTCAAGATGGATGGTACGAACTATGAACTGTGGGCAATGCAGTTCATGAGTATGATGAAGTCCACGGGCAAGAAGCATATTCTCATAGAGCCCGAGCCTGCAGAGAAGACTGGAGTTCATGCCTCATGGGAGGCAGATGACGCATACGCCAAGGTGTGGCTATCTGGCACATTGGCTATTGAAATCGCCAATGACATTCTACATCAACCCACAGCCAAAGACATGTGGGATATCCTGGCAGCGACCTATTCTCAGGCGAAGAATGAGACGAAGATCCAGCAATTACAACATGATATATTCACTATAAAGCAGAATGAACCGCCCGTTACATTCTCTCTATACATCTTTGAGAGGAATGTTTGAGAAGCTTCACAGCTTCATGCCTCTTACCGCCACACCAGAGCAGCAGAAGACATACAGGAATGCAACGATGGTGGGTGTGTTTCTCGCTGCACTCGATCCAGAGTATGAGGCCGCACGTTCACAGATTTTGGCGGACTCGACTATTCCTCCCATGGAGGAGGCTTTTCACAGGTTGAGTAGGATCACTGTACCTTCAGCAGCTGCTAGTCAGAATACCTCAGCCATGGCGGCCAACAGGGGCCGTGGTTCTCATTACCAGGTCGTGGACGCACTCCCCGTGGAAGGGGTGGTCGCACTAGGCCTACATGCTCATATTGTCACCGCATCGGACATACTGAGGACACATGCTACTCAAAGCATGGATTTCCTGCATCTGCACGAGTCGCTGAGCAGATAGAGCCTCCTCCTCCTGCTTCACCTGATCAGCGCTTTGATGATCTGGTTGCCCGCCTCAGGGGCATTATCCCACCATCTGGCCCAGCACCGACGACAGAGAATCATACTGATGTTTCTGCTTCTGCCTCTGCGAGTACTTCAGGTAGTACACTTGCACTTCATAGTAGTAGATCGGATACATTGCCATGGATCATGGACTCAGGCGCTACACATCATCTATGTGGCGACCAGAGTCTACTTTCAGGATATACTCAGATCCCTCTAGGACGGACAGTAGTGATTGCCGATGGCACACACTCCCCATAAGGGGTCAGGGGGAGATTAGATTGACATCCTCTATGCAGCTCAAGAATGTTTTACATGCACCGCATTTTTCTATGAATCTTTTGTCAATCAGTCAGATTACGAAGGATCTCCAATGTCGAGCTATTTTTGATCCATCTTCTTTGATTTTTCAGGACATCCGTACGGGCAACGTGATTGGTCATGGCTATGAGCAAGGAGGCCTCTATCGTCTGAACCAGAGCCCATTTGCTGGAATCACATCTTCTCCCGCTGGACAAGTATCTTCTCTCCTATGGCATCTGCGCTTTGGTCATTTACCGCTTCAGAAGTTGCGTCTTGTCTTACCTTATAGTTTTCCTCACACACCTATCCAGTGTGAGGCATGTCAGTTGGGAAAACACCACAGGTCATCGTTTCCCAGTAGTCAAGGTCGGAGTAGTAACTCCAAAATTTGAGTTGTTTCATGTTGATGTCTGGGGTCCAAGTCGTGTTCCCGATCATCAGGGGCACAGGTTTTATATTATTTTTGTGGATGATTTCTCTAGAGCATCATGGGTATTTTTAATGAAAAATAAGTCTGAAGCTGGAAATATTATTATTCAATTTCTAAATGAGATTCAGAATGTGTTTTCCACAACTGTCAAAATTATGAGAAGTGACAATGCCTTAGAGTTGTGCACCAATAATCTAGCCAACTACTACTCCTCTAAAGGAATTGTTCACCAAACATCATGTGCCCATACGTCTCAACAAAATGGGGTTGCAGAAAGAAAACACCGTCATCTACTTGATGTCACAAGGTCACTTCTCATTCAGAGTCATGTCCCGTATTCATATTGGGGTGATGCAGTCCTTACTGCATGTTATCTTATAAATCGTATGCCCTCGTCTGTCTTGAATGAACAGGTCCTTTCTCACTTATTTATCCTGACAAGGATCTATTCACTCTTACCCCTCGTGTGTTTGGGTCAGTCGCATTTGTCCATCAGTTGTCGCCCGGTTCTGACAAGCTCTCTCCTAGGGCTGTCAAGTGTGTCTTTGTGGGGTACTCCAGAACTCAAAAGGGGTACAAGTGTTTTGACCCTGTGCGTCGGCGGTATATGATCAGTGCAGATGTTTACATTCTTTGAATCCATCATGTATTTCTCAGAATCTGGGAAGATGCAGCCGCCACCTATATCCCCTGACATTGTATTCATGGCACCACCAACATCACAACCGCCACCAATATCTCAACCACCACGGCCACAGCCACCACCACCGCCATCCATAGTATCTCCGTTACCATTCCATTACACCGGAGGCCGAATCAAGCTCATGGTCCTGACCAGTCAACTAGCTCGCCTACGGTATGTAATGAGAATATTAATGTTGATGGATCTGACGACATTTCTCAGCAGGATGCATTACAGGAGCATGGTGATACTACAGGGGACCTAGATGTTCCAATCGCTCTACACAAGCAGAAGAGAAGCTGTGTCAAGTATCCTGTATCAGCAGTGGTGTCGTTTGAGAGGCTATCTGGACCATTCAAGACATTTGCATTGGCACTTTCAGCTACAGACATACCACGGAACTATCAGGATGCTATGCAGGATGCTAGATGGCGACTAGCAATGGAAGAAGAGATGGAGGCACTTCAGTCTCGAGGAACGTGGAGTTTGCTTCCTATACCTCCAGATGTTAGCCCGGTGAGTTGCAAATGGGTGTTTACAGTTAAGCAAAATGCAGATGGTTCCATTGACAGGTACAAGGCACGCCTTGTTGCTCGGGGCTTCACGCAGACATATGGGGTAGATTACCTAGACACCTTCTCCCCTGTGGCGCGTCATTCTACTTTACGGATCCTGCTAGCCGTTGCGGTTGCTAAGGACTGGCCACTCTATCAACTGGACGTGAAGAATGCATTTTTGTATGGAGACTTGCAGGAGGAAGTCTATATGCAACAGCCACCTGGTTTTGTTGTTGAGGGGGAGTGTTCCAAGGTGTGTAGATTGCATAAGGCCATCTATGGTCTTAAGCAGAGCCCCAGAGCATGGTTTCAGAAGCTCTCAGACCTCTTTGAGAAACAAGGATATAAACGCTCCAATGCTGATCATTCCTTGTTCGTACAGAAGACGGCGAGAGGTATCATTGTAATCATGGTTTATGTTGATGATATCTTGATTACAGGTGATGATGACCAAGGCATTAAGCAAGCAAAGGAAAGGTTGGGGACCAAGTTTGTCACCAAGGACTTGGGAGTCCTTAGATATTTTCTGGGGCTGGAATTTGCTAGAAATCCATATGGATTAGTCATGACACAGAGGAAGTATGTCACAGATCTACTGAGTGAGACAGGTATGCTAGGGTGTCGACCTGCTACGACACCAATGGACCCTAGCATGAAGATGTATGATGATGACACAGAAGAGGTGGATCAGAGAAGGTACAGAGAACTGGTAGGCAAATTACTGTATGTCACTATCACTAGACCTGATATACAGTTTGCAGTGAGTCGTGTGAGCCAGTTCATGGAGCAACCACGCCAGGTCCATATGGATGCCATACACATGATTCTGAGATACCTAAAATCATCTCCAGGTGCAGGCTTGCTATTTAAGAAAGGAAAGGAGATTTCTGTTACAGGATGTGCGGATGCAGACTATGCAGGATGCCCCAAGGACAGGAAGTCAACATCAGGGTTTGCAGTCTATGTTGGAGATGCTCTAGTTTCGTGGAAGAGCAAGAAGCAGACAGTAGTAGCTCGATCCAGTGCTGAATCAGAATATCGGGCTATGGCCCAGGCGAGCACAGAAATGATGTGGGTAAAGTCCTTACTTGCAGACCTATGTATTGATATACCTCTTCCTATGATGTTGGAATGTGACAATCAGGCTGCCTTGTTCATTGCAAATAACCCAGCGTTTCATGAGAGGACCAAGCATATTGAGGTCGACTATCACTACATACGTGACATGATTCAGAAGGGGTTCATTGCTACATCTCACGTCACATCAGAGAATCAGACTGCTGATATTTTCACCAAGGCACTATTTAGAGGCCCATTCCAGAAGTGCGCGTCCAAGCTGAGCATGATTGATATCTATGCTCCATCTTGAGGGGGAGTGTTGACGCATAGGCTATTTCTGTATCTCTTTGTTATTTTATTTTCTTGTTATTCTCTTTATGTAATTTACCCATAGGCTACTCTCCTATATAAGAGAGCCTAGGGCTATGGAATAGAATAACTCATTCACGTTTTCCAACACCTTTAAATTAAAAAATAAAAAACCAGCAATCTGTTGCAATAATTGACCAAATATTCAGCTGAAAACTTAAATATTTGGACCAAACATTTGCGAATATTCAAGCTGAAATATTCGGGATATTCGGATTGGATCGAATATTGATTGAATAGCAATATTCTATTCGATCACCCCTCTCGAATAAGAATATCAGGCTGATTATTGGGTCCATTCGATCGAATATGGCAACAGTACATGAGTCATCATTGTGCCTGCAAGAGAAAGCGATGCAAGATCGAACTTGATCCTGGAGATCTCTTCGTTAAGGACTTACACTTCAAATATATTCCTAAAACCCATGTTATTATGCAAAACGGTTTGGAAAATGTTCCTTACACCTTATGGTTTCGAATTAAAATTGTTATTGTGCATTGTATCAATATTCATCACCTTCGTTTGCAAATTTGATTCGCTATTTCTGCCTTTTCGCGATGTATGAAGTAAGACTTCCCTTCAGATGGTGTAGCACATCATTAGCAATCTGAGGAACAAGAGTGGACTTACTCCATGACTTGACATGCATATAATCGCCCTTCCATAACAAAAACTTGTTTGTCCTCCCCTCATGTTATTTCTCCTTTAAAATCTGCTCATTATCTTTTACACCCATTGTGTTAAAGATACCTCGTTCCCACAAGTCATAGTTTGTCACATCGACCTTGACAATTGGCGCAAAAAGGAAGGTCTTTATCTCCCCAATGGTGGTTTATGAATGACCACATTATTCCATAATGCCAAAAGACATCCTCTAACATGAAAGGCTTAAAGAAATGAATTTTAAAAGAGAGAGAGAGAGAGAGAGAAAATCATTGCATCTAGTGCATGCAATTATTATGCATCAATGCGCTAGTACAGCTAGCACCTACCTAGGTGGCACTATCATAGCCTAAAATGTCGATTTTCGACTACATATTGATGAGCTAACAAAATTGAAATATCAATGACATATTGGCAATATTTCGTTGAAATAGGTCTCAACTAATGAAAATGCAAAGGAGCAGATCAATATTCGTAACACCTTGTCGAAAGCGAAATATCAATAAAATTTCGATGAAATTCGTCGACATTTCGATCCATGGGCACTACACCAGTGTTAGCAACCAAGCCTAGGAGACATGAACCTTGGATCAATGAAATGCCCAAAGACACTATGTGATGAATCTCCATTTCATCACCTTTACTCTATCATTTTAACCTTAAAAATCCTAGCTAATGCACGCAAATAACAATATTTTGTACAAATTCTTATTCGTTATTTATTCTCTTTATTGTATATAAATCATTATTTTTAATGTCGAAATTATAGAATAAAGGAAAGAAAAGAAAAAGAATAAAATACCAAAGGTATTTTATGACCCTAAACCCCAAGACCAAGTCAAGCATTGATTTGGTCGACAAGGAATAAAGCTAGAGGAGATAAGGACCAAATGCACAATAAAAATTCCATTCTTTTATTCATCAATAAACATTTTTGAGACCCATTTTATTCTTTATTAATTGTACCTCAAATAAAGAAACTTTGTACATGAAATTTGTGGATAATAATGTATAGAAAAATACAAAATTGAGTTTGTACAAAAATATTTTCTAGTGTAGCTTTTATACTCTAAACAGAAAGGCAAAATCGTAACTTCTCAGACTCATATCTCTTAATAAAATTCAAAATATATCAAAATCACCTTTAATTGTATATAACATTTAATAAGCTGTTTAATGAGGGTGGTTTCACATTTTTCGGAGTAAGGTGTGAAAATTAGGTTTGGGACTCCCATTGTACCATATACCTGAATAAAATATTCATTCTATTTAGGGATTTTATCACTTGTGCCCCTCCGAGATATCGCAATTTCAGTTATGCCCCTATCTTTTTGGTAATATCAGTTGTGCCCCTCAAAACTTGCTAATTTATCACTTGTGCCCCTCGGGTTAGTGACCGTCCATCCACAGTGCAAACAGCCGTTAACTTTGAGGATATAGGTGGAATTACTTTAAAAAAAAGGTTAGGAGGTCATTTTACATCATCTTCCTCATCCTCTTCTTCTTCCTCCTCTTGTTCATTCTCTTCCTCCTCCTCCGGCTCCTCCTCCTCCTCCCTCTCTGCCCCCGCCCCTGCCCCGCGCCGCCTCCTCCCAGCCCCGCCCCCTCCCAGCCCGCCGCACCCTCCCAGCCCGCAGCCCCGACCCCTTCCCCAGCCCCCTCGCCTCCCCGTCCCTGTGCTCCCTCCCTTGAGCCGCCCCCTCCCAGCCCGCCGCCCCCTCTCAGCCCGCATCCCCGACCCATTCCCCTGCCCCCTCGCCTCCCCGTCCCTGTGCTCCCTCACCTGAGCCGCCCCCTCCCAGCCCCGCCCCCTCCCAGCCCGCCGCCCCCGCCGCTGCCCCTACCCCCGCCCCTGCCCCGCGCAGCCTCCTCCCAGCCCCGCCCCCTCCCAGCCCGCCGCCCCCACCCCTTCCCCTGCCCCCTACCCTCCCCGTCCCTGTGCTCCCTCCCCTGAGCCTCCCCCTCCCAGCCCCGCCCCCTCCCAGCCCGCCGCCCCCGCCACTATCCCTGCCCCCGCGCCTCCTCCGGTCCCTTCCGCCCTCCTCCACCTGTAGCTGAAGCTGAACCTGGAGTTGAGTTTTTTCTTAAATTTTGATAAATTTTTGACTAATTGATTCATAAAAAGTCATCCAAAAATTCAATAAAATTCATCGTTAGATCCGTAACGAGTGATATGTCCGTGGAAATGTAAAAATTTTAGAGATTCGATGGATGCATGAAGGTGTTAGTAAGAGAGAGAAATTATGAAGAGAAGGAAGAAGAGCAAATGGAGGAGGAAGAAGATGAAGAAGGGTATGGACCATAATACCCTTCTTAACCACACCATGGTTTGAATAAACCATGGTTATTTTAATTTTTTGACGGTCAATCTGACAGAAGAGCACAACTGGTGACGGAGCAAGAAGTTAGGGGCACAACTGATATTACCAAAAAGATAGGGGTATAACTGATATTGCGATATCTCGGAGGGGCACAAGTGATAAAATCCCTTTTATTTATTCTTTATTATTATTACAATTTTATATTTTGTAACTTAGTAAATATTATTTATAATAAATGAACATATTTAGAATATAATAAAACCACAAAGAAAACAATAAAATAAAATAAGTATACTAAATATATAAATAAATTACATATTCTTATACCCATATAAAATAAAAGTGAAATTCATTTTTTTATTCTTTTGTTCCTTTATATTTCTATACTCTTGTAATTATTATTTATATTCTATTAAAAATATAAAGATACAATAAAATTAAAGAACATACTCTAAAATAAATAAGTTTGCTAAACACATAGATAAAATATATGTATCCTATAAAATATCTATCCCTATTTATTTAAGTGTACATAATATATCAGAAAAATACAATAAAATGCATTTGTGTACCTAAAAATAAGTCATAAATATATAAATAATAAAATCAAAAATATAAAATAAAAATAAAATATACAAAACATAGATGAATATACCTATAAATATACCCTTAAAATTAACTTGTACTAAAATCAACTCATAAAAATAAATAAAATCGTATTAAAGTACTACCTAAAATAATAAACATTTTTTATTTTATACCAAAAAATTAATAAAATCGTTTACTATTGTTAAACCATTTATTTTTGAGTAAAAATCCTATTTGGTCACGGCTTAGGCTAATGTGGCCCAATCGCGTGCCGAGAAAGGTTGACCTCTGGTCAACTGCCTTCCCGGGTCTCTAGACCTGTCAGAAGCATCGTTTCACGTGATTTTCCGCCATTTTTCCTGGGCATCTAATCCATCTTTTTCATCGATTCTTCACTCTAACCGCGGCATCCATCATCAATCTCTCCCACCCAAATTATGGATCCATTGTACATAGCTCGTGTTCATCCTAAAACCTAGGTCAATAAGGGGCCCCGAGTGTTCATAAATAAGAACCTCTGCCTCCCTCTTTGATTTTGGTCATTTTCTGAGCCCCTAAGCTCGATGCCCTTGGCCTAGTGTGAATCCCGATGGCAGGGAGAGTTTCCCCGAGGTGTTGGCGCGGCTGATGTAGGCAGAGGTACACCTACGATGGTTATCCGACCACCGTGCTCCCTTACCACATGAGAAGGTATAAGAGCTGCACATTTACATTTTACAAGTAGATTTTAGTTTCTAGTTTCGTTTCCCGCATTTCGTTTTGATTTTTATCTATCGTTTTAGCGTAATCCAGTAGATTTGTAGTTTGCCGGAGGCTAGCTCCGACGAACATCCCCACAGTCTTTTCGACTATCCCGACCATCCATTTTTGCCCCCATTTCATTTCCGAGCGCCTTCTCTTTCTCCCATATCCATTATCGCTCTTCGATTCTTTCTGGATCGAAGCAGTCGTGCTCCTCTGTCGCCACGTCGCCGAAGCACTATGCTCACTCCATCCTCCGCCTATTCCACGCCTAACTGGGTCGAGGCACTTTGCCCTCGACCCATGAGTTTGTTGGTGCAGGTCCCACGCTAGAAGGACCCCATCAGGGATGGTTTTGTGGTTCCCGAACGGCTCCATGTACAATCAAACTCCAAGGCTTGATCAGCGAGCCCCGAGCTTCTTTGAAGCTTCCAGAAGCTGCAGATCGACGCCAGCATCCTTCTGAACATTCCAGCAGCATTTGTGAACGCTGGAGTAGAAAGGAAGGCCCGGTCGAACGAGCCCAAGGGAGTCTTCTTCCAGTTCTTCTAATACCATCCAGGGTCGTCCGATTGGACCCTATTCTTCCAAGCGTGCAGCTGACGTCCGATCAAAGCAAGCTAGAATTGTCGATCTCATCTGCGAGATCTAATCCTAGATGTCCAAGCATGAACCGTCATCGACCGTCCAACATGCGACCCGTGGCAAGTGACTTAATCTCCAACACACAATGGCATGCTCATATGGGTAGTTTGCATATCTCGCCCCGCTTTTTTGTATTTATTTATTATTCCTATAAATAAAATATATAATGTAAATAAATGTGGATATTTTGCATATGAACCCCTAAATTTATTGTAAATTGCAAATGGGTCCAGTCCACGTCATCTCATGTGTCATCCCACGTGAGATGGCAAATTGCATGTATGCCCTTACGGGATTTTGTGTTTATATTTAGTTCAATAAAATTTAATATATGTTGTATATTTCTAGAAAAATTGCACGCATGACCCTAATGTTTATTTTATTTGCAAAAATGTCCTTCACATGTCATGTATTTTTGGTGCTTGAATTTCATTTGTCCAAAATAGCACCCATGCTCCAAAATTATGCAAAAATAGGTTTAAATGCCTGCAGCATGTACTTTAACGCTATATTTTTCGTTATGCATTTTTTGGCATTTTAACCATTTATTAAAATTCAAATAAGCACATTTTTTATAAATGTTTAACTTATAAAACACTACAAAATAGAAAAAAATTTTTGAAAAATTCCTCAAAAATATATGTTGCTTATTATTGTATTTTATCACTCCACACCAAAAATCCCTAAAATAGACAAATGCAAAAACGCAAAAAGCTCCAAAAATTTTATAAAAATCTAAAAAAATCTCAAAAACTCCAAAAATAGCATTTTCTATTTTATAATTTCCTTTATATTTATCTATCTATTAAAATTGATTTGAAAATTTTTGGACTTTATTTTCTATTTTTAATCTTTACTTCAATTCGGCTTATTTAATTAATCTCTGATTTGGGATGTTTTTTACTTTAAAAATACATAAAAATTATCAAAAATCACAAAAAATAAAAGAAATATAAAATCCAAAACATTTTATTTTATGTATTTTGTTTATTTTTATTAGTATGTATAATTACTATATTTTATAATATATATAGCCCTATATATTCCTATATTAGATTGTTAAAAATAAAAAGAATATAAAAAAGTAGAAAATATAAAAATAACAAAAAATAAAATTAAAATAATAAAGAAAATATATATAAAATTAAAAATCCAAAAAAATACAAAATTAAAAACCTACAAAACAATAAATGGACAAGAGAAAAGAACAAATTTTTTAGCTTAATTGCCTAATCTATCGTTTGCTCCCTGAGCTTAACCTCTACACATGCTTGCACCTATACACATACATTGTAGAGTTATAATGAATTTTAACTCCACATATTTTGCTTTTCACTGTCTTATATATATTATGGGTTAATTGTTGATTATCTAGGGGTTCGTGTGAGGTCGCTTCGATGGCTGTGTTCCCCCCTTGTGTGCAGCACAAGACCTCTGCAAATCTCTAGTTATCACTATGATAATATTTATTTGGATTGGGTATCCATTCACAAGCTTTACGATCGTTGCTATACCGTGCAGGAAAAAATAAAAGACATGTTTATAAGTAAGGAGCTACCTCTTCCTTGTATAAGAGGGGGATGGCAGTCAACCGAAAAAGGTGACTAAACATCAGTTGAAATAGGTCTCAACTGATGAAAATGCAAAGAAGCAGACCAATATTCGTTATATCAGTGCCCATTTCACCATCTTGTCCAAAGCGAAATATAAACAAAATTTCGACAAAATTCACCAGCATTTCGAGCCATGGACACTACACCAATGTCAGCAACCAAACCTAGGAGACATGGACCTTGGATGAATGAAATGCCCAAAGACACTATGATAATACTTATTTGTATCAGGTATCCAATCAAAAGTTTTAGGATCGCTGCTATGATACTGTGCTGGAAAAAATAGAAGACTTGTTTATAATTAAGGAGCTACCTCTTTCTTGTATAAGAGGGGGGATGGTAGTCAACAGAAAAAGGGGACTAAACAATGAAGAAAAAATAGACAACCAAGAAAATATTCTTAAAATATCCAATTTATGCTTAAAAAATCCATACAGTGATAAGTAGGTCATTTTTTATCCCAACCAACAAATACTGACACTATATTTATTCCTAACACCAATCTTACCCAGGGTAGAACTAGTGGCATCAACTATTTTGAGCCCAAGCTTGCTCTGCCTTGTGAAGATAGAATGCACTCTATCCCACCTCTGCTCGCTACATAAGAAATCCTCACTCAAACTAAGCATGACCCACCTCTTTAAGAAACCTTAGTGGTGGGTGAACATTGCTTGAAGAAAAATAAAGCATAACTACAAAATTAATCCATGGTGTAATGTTGAATACAAGAAAAAGAATCTTCTTACAAAATGCGTGGAAGAATTAATGCAACTCACCACAAAAATATAATACAAGAATTTAATATCATCGCACTCATTTGTAATAAGCCTGATAGCTTAAAGCTTTCCAACCAATCCACTATCAGCTGCTTTTTAAGGAATCTTAGCCCTTAAAATAAGTGATCCCCGTCTATGAAAATATAATCCAAGTTCATTTATATTCATGCTGAAAAAAGGTCATCAAAAATCAAGCACCTTAATAGCAGGAAGAAAAATAAGCACAATTAAAGCCGTGTTAGTCTTCAGAAAACTCCTCTTCATGCCCAATGCCCACAAAGCAATTGTCTACATTAAGGATGAAAATGAATACATAAATATTTTTGTATCCGTTCATATCCGCATTCGTCAAATACATGATATGGATATCATTTTCTCGTATCCGATGAATACGAATGTGAATACGAATACAAATGTTCAACATTTGTCGAATACGAATACGAAGATGAATATAATATCCATCAATTTTGACAAATACGAATGTTTAAATTTTTAAGGATACGAAAACGAATATTCATTTTTAGAAGGATACGAATATGGATACAAATACAAATAGGAATATGAATACCAATGTTCAAATTCTGAATGATAGCAATACTTACATGGAAAACAAAGAAGCAAGTTTGGTTAGCTTTCTTTTATTATTTAGTTATATATTTACATTTCCTTTTATAATTTAGTTATTTTTATGCACATATTCATTATTAAAATATTTAATACACTTTTTATATATTGAAAATTGTTATGAACTTAGAATACTTATTGCTTTTAAGTAAATTTGGACATGTATAATATTCGTATATTAATTCGTATTCATTTGTCAAATATTTGTATCTGAATTATCAATATTCGTCTTGCATTCGTATTTGTATTTTTGAGGATATGATTTTACATTTTGCATATTTGTATGATATTCGTATTCATATCAATTTTAAGAAGGATAAGGATATGATAATACCTATATATGTATCCGTATCCAGTTGTTTTCATCCCTAGTCTACATGGTAGCTAACGATAGAAGCATCCTTGTTACTAGACTGGCATGCACTACTGGCCTTCTGACAAGCTATGGAATAATCAGTGAGGAGCTTTAATATCACAAAAAAAAACACCTGCCCCTCAAGCAGTGAACACGTGGACAATCGGCCTCTATATGCACACTTCGGAACTACTTATTCTCCATGCAAAGTAGTCCATATCATCTGAAGCGAAGACGCTAGACTATATATCAAAGACAACCTATGGATGATTCTCCCCATGCAACTTGTCAGTTACACATCAGTTTCAGTCAGTTACTTCTTCTCACTTGTTCACCTTACAAGTTCGAATGTCATTTTACTTGCTCAAACATCGAGAGAGCAATGTCATACAAGGTAACAAATATTCATTGAATTCAACCCCAGAGACTGTAAATGACATTGCTAAAAAACCTAAGCAAATAGTCGTCTAAACATTCTAATTGGATTGATGAGAAAATAATTTCCACATTTTATTACGGTAATTGCTGTTCCGTCCCTCTGTCTTTCCTGCCAGTTCTTTAGGAACTGCTATTAAAAAATATATCTCAATTATGAAAAAACAAATCAGACAAAAGATATTACTAAAAATATGAGGAACTAATCATGAATTCAATTCACAACAAATCCTAGACCTGACAATAGCAGCATACACATAAGGGGAGCTTTCCGCGTCATCAACATTAGCTGCATCAAGAATTTTGAGGGCATCCCAAACTTTTCATAGAGAAAACATTTTTTTAACAGGAATAAGAACTAAGAAGAACAAACAAATAGTTACAACCCCCATTCCCGACAAGAGCAACAAAGTGACAGAATGTATCGCAATCTCCACTAAGGCCCAGCAGACCTAAGCATAACCTCCATTTGTCTACAAGCAAATCACCAATAGATGTGCACTCAAACTCCCTATTGTAAACAACAGTGCCTTCGTCTCTTCTGCTTTCCCTGAAAGACCACCAAAAAGTCAACTAAAAGTGGAGTCTAATCAGGGAATATTTACCATTTACCTTACAACCTCGCAAAGGAACAACCAAAGAACAAAGTATAATTATGGCCCTTAGAAACCTAGGATTCTGTGATACTTGGATCAGATGGATTGAGAATTGCATCTCATCGACGTCTTACTCGGTATTGATCAATGGCTCCCCTTGGGGGCTCTTCCGCGGTTCCAGGGGCCTCCGCCAAGGTGACCCTCTAAGCCCTCTATTGTTCGTGATCGCCATGGACTCCCTTTCGTGCTTGGCTAATGCGGCTTCCGCTTCTGGGAAGCTCAAGCCCCTTGGCCGGGGGCGGTGTGCGGCTCTATCCCACCTCATATATGCTGATGACCTCCTCTTCTTCTCCAAAGGGTGCATTAACTCCCTCCTTACGATCAAGGATATCCTATGCTCTTTCGAAGCTATTTCGGGTCTGGCTCTTAACGTAAGGAAGAGTAGGATCATTAGACCTACCTCCTTTGTGGATAATTTTGCAGACACTCTCCGGTTGGGCGTTCTGCGGAAATCACTGCCCTCTGTGTACTTAGGACTACCGCTCGTTTCTTCCGGTGGTCGCTGCTGCGTCTTCAGGGAGTTAATTGATCGTGTCCGGGCCTTGCTTGATGGCTGGAAAGCCAAGGCCCTCTCTTTCTCCGGCCGCGCTCAACTTCTCAATTCCGTGATCAAGGGGATTGTGCTTTATTGGTCTGCTAGCACCCTCCTACCCGCAACCATTGCTAAAAAGATTGACCAAATGAGTGCAAACTTTTTCTGGGGTCGGTAGCAGCATCCGATTGCATGGCGTACTCTCTGTCTCCCCAAATCGGAGGGGGGTGTTGGGCTTCCCTCTGCTTTGCTTCTCCGGGATGCCATGCTGGCCTGTTGGACTTGGAGATGTCTCTCCTCTGATTCCATTTGGGCTGCGTACTTGCGGTCCAGGTACCACGTCAATGAGCACTTCTGGAGCCTCTCCACCCCAGCCTCGGCTTCTCAGGTTTGGAAGGCTATCTTGGTTTTCAGGTCGCGGATCCGTGCGGCTATCTCTGGTCAGGCCCCCACAATCAGATGGCTTCCTCAGCCTCATCGTTTCTCCTTTGCTGCTGCTTTGAACTTCCTACGCCCCCGTGCTGAGCCCCCCTCCTGGGCTCCCATTGTATGGTCGAAGGGCTCCCCGCCGAGCTTCTCCTTTACCCTCTACAGGGGGGTGCGGGAGCGCCTCCCTACCACTGATCGGCTCGCCTCCTGGGGTGTCTGCCCCCATACTATGTGTTACCTCTGTGGGATGGATTTGGAATCTCATAGCCACCTCTTTTTCGGCTGCGATTTTGTGACATCTGTTTTATCTTCCATTTGCATCGAGATGGACCTTCCTTTACCCCCTCTGTCCTCATTGCTGGCATCTTTGCAATGGATTTCTGCGCTCCCAAGCAAGGCCGTCCGTCAAAAGTTTGGCCCTCTTCTTGCAACTGTGCTATGGAGTATATGGCAGGAATGCAACAGGAGATGGACCGGTCTGCAACCTTCCTCTGTTACTTCCGTCAACCGACATGTTTCACAGTTACTCAGAATTATCTTCAGTTAGCCCATGCTGGGTTCTATGCCTATCTTATACTGGGCACTTTCCATAACCTCTAGTTCCCCAATTTTGTGCTTTTCAGTTGTAATCCCCATTGGGGTTTTTGGACTATACTTGTATATCGTTTTTGAGTGATATCAATACAATTTACTTACTCATCAAAAAAAAATAATTATGTCCCGTGTCACTCCTGCAAAGTGGACAGGCAGTATCAGCCAGCAGGCATAGGTTTCACAAAACAAGGCGGATTGAGGCAGTTTCCTCGCAATCGATGCACGGCATAAGTCTCAAGGTTGTTGAGGCAACCTTCATTTTTTATGAAAAATAACAAAATTCAATTTGTCCATCAAAATTATAAAACTAGCAAATTATTTTTTTTAAGCCAGAAGAGGGGGAAACACTATGTGGTGTCCCAAATTTATTGACAAAAGTTCAAGAAGACTTACAAAAGACAAAACTCAAGGAGTGTCTTAGAATAGAATATTACATTTTTCGCATAGAAACGATTAGAAGAGAGGATGGAGTGGTTTCTGGCTAACCACGCCGCCCAGAAAATTGCAAGAAGTCGAAGAAGATCCTCTCTAGGCCGATCTTTGGCCTCAAATAAGGAATTACAAAATGAGTCAATGTTCTGAAGGGACAGCCAATCTGCCTCGTTATCTCGCCCGACAAGCAAAGTTTTCTCAAGATGATCAACTAACTCAATATGTTTCTCACCGAGAGAGCATCTATCAGATATAACTTCAAACAATCTGGCGCAACGATCTCTAGTCATGATGCGTTTTCTACGGAAAAGCCATATGAAGTATCCAATTCTACTTGGCAGCTTCAGATTTGAGATAAAGCTGCAATCACAAATCAAAGTATCTATCCTTGATGAAGGTGGTCTATTGATAACATTATAGGCATGCTTAACGGTGAAAGGGTTGGACCTCCGCACCCAATGGTCCCGCTCAAAGTATAATTTACAACTTATGTGAAGTTGGTTAAAAAGTTTTGATAAAATCATGAATTGATAAATAAGTACCAATACCTCAGAACTTATAGACCGGTAACGAATAAATGAATAAAATTATGTGAGTACTTGAAGTTAATTATATAATTATAGTTGAAAGTAAATACTAGAGTTTGTTTCATTTTAATGGCTGTTAATGCGAAGGTGTATCATGTATGTATCAAGAAAATATGGATTGTACATTACAAACTGACTATATGAATAACTCAAAACTTTTGTTTCATAAATAATTTGATGCAAATAATAATAAAAATTATACACAATAATGTTTAGCTAACTAGATTAAAACTCTCGATAAAATGGTGAATCCTTCTCCCACTATAAGTAAAGTTGGCTGCATGGATTCTTGCTCAAATCCATGTTGAAAGATTCGACTACTTTTTACATTAGTTTTCGATTACCTAATGCAACCCCCCAAAGGAAGGATTTGAACCCTGCACATTTAGATGGTAGGCACACTGCACTACAACCAAACCATTTAAGTGGGTACAAGAGTTCGAGATTAACACTCTCAAACTAACATTAAATAGTGCTGCAACTATCAGCTTCTTGATGTTTGTTGCTATAGAAAGTACCTTCTTCTTTTTTAGAAGTGTTAAAAGAATCATTATAAGGGAGGTCTAATTCCTAAGTAAAGCATCAGGTTCAGAAACAACATAAACAACTTGCATAGTGTAAATAGAATGACTTGGCTAGCTAAACATGGAACTAACGTAAAAGTGCTTAATAAATATTGTGACCAGAATGGACCTATCAACTTTTATTGAATAGCTTAAGCAACAGAAGCTGACAAAGAAGTTCACACATAAGAAGCAAAAATAACAAAAAAATGCAGACATTGTTAGACTTCTAATTTGTATATTATAGCTTTTATTTTTTAAAAGGAAAAATGGTGAAGCGCTGAAAACAAACCCACCTAATATATTATAGTTTTAATTGGATAGAAACGTTACATAAAATTCTAATTTTTATGATATTATTAAATTATTGTAAAGTTATTGTTATTATTAATATATATCAAGTGAATGCAATGAAATGCAAGTGATAAGATAGAAAAAACACTGTAATTTGAAAGTTACACATTGCTTATGCCTCGAGGTTCACCTCGATAGACCAAGGCTTACACCTCAACACATAAAACCGGGGCTTGAGCCTCGAGGCATATGCCTCAACCATCTCAAGGGCAGTTCCTTAAAACCTTTAACATGTAGCTGTCTTCTATGGGCCTTGCTAACGATCCACTCCCTCATTAGCTACTTGACTTTGATTATAATTTCATATCTTAAACAACGGGAAAAAAATGACTCCACTACGTAGCTTTCATGCCATATCCTAATACAAGCCACTCATTACAATTGAAGACTAGACCGAATGTGTCACTGTGTGAAGTGTAATTACATTCCCATTCTGAAGTTATCGTAAATAGAAACAAAGGTTTGACCTCGATTTGAGGTGGAGAAGATACCACCAACGTTTGAAAAACGAAAGGTGGAACGAAGCGTTTTCCCTGGAGGTGAGGCGTAAGCCTCAGTTTGTATAGGAAAATACATGCAAAAGTATGATAAATATATTTACTGATGAAATTGTCTAAATTTACATACATATAATATATAGCATTGTATCCATAAACCTATCTACTAAATTTCTACCCAAGAAAAAAAAAGAATCATTGGCTATAATTGTTATTAAAGTATCAAAGATAACATATTTCTTCGCTAAAAATATTGTGATGCATAAAAAACTAGGACCAGATGTTATATGACAACATTGACATGCCTTGAATCTAATTTTGTTCTTTCTAGTTGGTATAGTACATCATTCATTATGTCACCTCTCTTAACATTAATTTTTCTTTAAGTTTTGTGGATTGTGTACTTAAAAGTGTAATATTAAGAATTTCTTGAAATAATTAGACAGGTCTAATTCTCAATATAAATATGAAGAAACTTAAAATTCCAAGCATTCATCTTTTAAATATATATATGCTAGACAACTATACATTTATAAGCATCTAAAACTATCAATAAGATGATTTAAATCATTAGAAAATGTTTTAAAATCCAGAAAATGCTTCACAGAACGCCTCGGACCGCCTTGACCTTCTGAGGCGCATGCCTCATCAATACCATCCGCGGTATCCACCTCGAGCACCTCAAGGCTAGTCTTTTCAAAGTTCAAACCATGTTGCAAGGGATTCATGGAGGGAAAAAGCAAGCATAAGCATAAATTATTATGTTCTACTGGACATAATAATATATTGATTCTCCAAACCTATTGAGGCTATAAAAGTATATGGTTTAAAGAATATAGTCTAACAACATAACAAGGTAGTCTAACTACATTGGGTGCAGCTCAAATAAGGCAAGAGTCTTCACATCTTAATAATGAGTGTAAGGGACGAGGAGCTAGTTTTTTTTAGAAAAAAACAATCAGTAGCATTCATCATATATAATAGAAATCACAAAACCAGCCATACAGTATTTAAGTTGCAGAAGCAGGTGTAAAGGTCAACCGCACAGGCGCGGGTAAAAAGTGACTGGAAGCTCAACATCAAATCAAAGTCGCAAATCAGGTGAGTCTAAAGTTTAGCAAGCAAAAAGATGAAAATTTGGAAGTCCCTCGCCTCCAAAAAAAGGTGTGCCACCAAATTTATGAATCAGCATTTCCCTAAAGGTACATGTTTCCCAAAGTACCCAAAAAACAACAGCTCAGCCTAATGCAACCTCAGATAAGATACTTGTGAGGTGAGAGAGGCAATCCTGATGATTTTTTTACTTCGCGGGAGCAGAGTCGTCACCACGCACTTTCCCTTAGACGGAGAAGAGGTGCCCTGATCAAGTCACCGCGCACTTTTCCTTCGACGGAGAAGAGGTGCCCTTATCAAGAACACATTTTCCTTTCTGGTAAGGAGTTATTGCAGGAATACAAATTGTGGAAACGAAAATAATGATTGTGTGATTGACAAGATCATCACAACGGTGGTGAACACAAGATAAGATTGTTTAATTACGAAGAAATGTTCGTTTTTATTCAGTGCATCCTATGAATCGTGTTGTGACCTATTTATAACAAACATGTTCTTTGAGATAAGTGGAGAATTCTTGGTCGCTTAAAAGAGTGGACTCTGACAACATTGATTTATTATATTACTTGTAAAAAAAATAGGTTCTGCCGTAAGGGTTGTCCATTTTATAATCCCATTGCATTGAGCATTTAACTATTGCTTTTTATCAATTTTGGAACGTGCATCTAACGAGATCAAAGAAGAGACAAACAACAGACGTATTTACATGTTGGAAGGGCACCAACACCAAGCGGGTGGAACTTCACATTAAAGTCTTGGAAGAAAATAGTTTACCATAGACTGGGAGCTTTTCTGCCATTCATTTTGCAATAAGTACAGAGCTACACATGTATCACATCAGATGCTTGACCGGGATAGGAAGTTGCCACAAATCTACTCATCTTCTATAACGTTGTGAAGAAATAACTGGGAACAACACTACCGGCAACTCTTCAATGCATCAGGATTTATCTAGCATCCACAAGCTGTGAAGTTTGTGTTCTACGACAATGATCCAACTAATCTAGGATTAGAGCTACTCCCTAAATCGACATGCAATCATGTTTGACATCTAATCAAAATGAAATTAAGCGATAACTATCCAAATCCAAATCGGGACAGCATTTTTATCTCCAGGCCCCATCTCTATCCTCAAAACCAAACCTTGCATTAAAACCGCATCAAATTCCCTCACCTCCCTGTACGGCAGCGACCGGTGCCCCGACACGATCTCCCCGAGCCGCCCCATCAGCTCCGCCCCTCTCAATCCATCGTGCCGGAGTAGTACCTCCCCACATCCTCGCATGGATACGCCGCCGCAAGTGCGCAGCCCGCGGAGCCGAAGAGCACCGCCGCCGCGGCGGTCGCACCGAACGCGGATCTGCCCACGAAATCCGGCAGCCTGGAAGAGCATGGCGACCGATAAATGGATGAAAGTGGAACTGGGAGCGGAGATTGATATAAGGGATTAGGGCTTTTACCTCGATTTGGAGACGACCGTGCTGTTGGGAGCAGAGGGCATTTGGAAGAACAGTGGCGGGAGATAAGGGAGCGCGAGGATGGGAAATGGATGGCGCTCTTTATATTTATAGTGAGGGCATATGGGTGTTTCAAAATCTCTACGAACGGTGGTGGTTGGACAATGGAATAACAAAAATCCACCATGTACTGCTTTCGTGGATACACCAATTCTTTTTCTTTGTTTTAATTAATATATATATAATATATATGAGTAAAATGGGGCTAGGCCAACGGGTTGTTCCGCTCCCATTTTCCGTCTATTGTTTTATTTTATTTGGAAAAAAAATATGTATATTCATTGTTATATCTCTCTAACATTTCATTAAAATTTCATCAGAATCAGAGACTCATATATCCTTCATCCGGAACAGGTAATTGTTGTAATCGATCTGTTCTGGATGGAGGGCATAGGAGTCTCTGTTTCTGACAAAATTTTAATGAAATATTAGAGGAATATATTGATGAATATACATATTTTTATTTTCAAAAAAATAAAAAAAATAAGAGGAAAAAAAGTGTGGGAGCAATCAGTTGGCTTCGAGGGAGCAGCCCCATTTTACTCAATATATATAGGGAACTGATCTAGTGCGCCTACGAAAAGTTGCGCTCCGTGCGCCTTTGTTCCACATTCGCTAGGCATTCCGCAAATTTTTTTCCTTACGTTAATCCCCCTTTCTCTCCCGGTAACCTCCATAACCTTTCTCTTTCTCTCTCTCCAATTTCCTCTAAAGATTACATCTCTCACTTATAATTAATATTGAGTTTTTTATTCTCTTTTTAAAATTTAATCTCCTCTCTTTACGAAAGTACTCTCTCTCTCTGCCATATTCTTTGAATCTCTACCTTACATTTTCCCTCATCCTCTTTAACAATAATCGTTATACTTACAGTTATTAACTATTATATTAACATCTATATTTTTAATTTAATATGGATACAAATATGTGCATGGCCAGATATTGAAATGAATTAACAAAAATGGATGTGCCAGGTTAAAAATATTTATGGAGAAAGTTTAAATCCATAACAAAGTATATAATACATGTACATAGAATGTCCTTAATAGTATATCATCATATAATAAAGCATAAACTTTACCACGTTGCTTTATAATATTATAATTTATTGAATCATATTAATGAACGATATTTTCATCATGAATAGTGATAACAAAACATTAAGCAGAACAAAACAAATCAATCCAGGCATTATAAATAAGGGGAATGAGAACTCAGTTTAGAGAGAATAATATAAATGATAATACATTGATTATGTACACAAGAGCAAGAAACAAGATTATACATTTATTGAGTCAGATAGTATCATGTTGAGATAAGAATAAAGATAAATGAAAATACTATTTATCTTTGAGAGATGGAATACTAGTGTTATTAGATTCGAGAGGGGAGCTATTTCCCGATTAGGGCATGGGCTTCACAAGAATGCCCGGTTAGGGCATGGGTTTTAAAAAATTTCCAATCAGGGCACCGATCGGCGAACGGTTCGCCGATCGGCAAACCATTCGTTGACCGGTGCTTCCACTGACACCGATTGATTTTTTTATATATATATATTAAAAATAATATATAATAATATTCCGGAATGTTATTTTTCGTACGGAAGCCGATCGGCGAACCGTTCGCCGATCGGTGCCCTGTCTGGGAATTTTTTAAATTCCATGCCCTAACCGGGCATTCTTGTGAAGCCCATGCCCATACTGAGAAATAGCTCTCGAGAGGGAGAGACAAAATGAGAGGAGATTGGAGAGAGAGAGAAAGGGCGTGTATATATATTTGTCCAGATTTAGGAGTGGAAACACACGGAGATAGTTATTGAAGAGAGGGATAACTAGCAAATGAGGAGCAAAGGAGCACTGAGCGTAGCTTTCCATGGCGCACCTGATCTGTTAATCAGTTCAAAAATGTGTATGTCCAATAGGGGGAGCTAATTAGCTCCTTCTGCTCCATTTTTCACGTCTTTTTTTAAAATAAAAACCGTGTAAATTCATTATTAAATCCCTATATTATATCATTAAAATTTCATGTGAAACAGAGACTCCTACGACCTCCATCCAGACGGGGGCGATTTAAAAAATCATGAGACCGTTAAAAATGTTTGTCTGGATGGAGGCCGTAGGAGTCTATGTTTCACATGAAATTTGAATGATATGATATAGGGATATAGTGATGAATATTCATGGAAGAAATTTTCAAAAAAAAACAAAAAAATAGAGAAAATGGAGCTGGGGAGCTAAGTTAGCTCCCCCTAGGGGGCAAACCCATTTATCCCATGTGTGTGTGCGTGCACGCGCGTGCGCATGCGTGTGTGTGCAGGCGCGCGTGCGTGTGTGTGTGCACGCGCGCGCGTGCGTGTGTGTGTAAAATTAGGGTTGCCCGGTGGGGGTAGCCAACATGGTTGCTCCCACCTTATTTTCTGCTATTTTTTTATTTTTTAGGAAAATATCACCATATATATTTATCCCTATATCCCTTCTACATGTTATTCCACTACAACAAAATGGCCTTATAGCGACTGACCTGTGGTGACGGAAAGAGGACCTATGGTGACAGATTTTGGTAATATGACAGCCTAACGGTCTCCAGTGATCCATCCCCAAAAGTCGCGTCGCCACTGACTATGCCGACAGCTAGCTAGTCGCCATATTTGTTGCGATGATCATTCCGTCGTAACGGGCTTAAATGCATAAAATTTGTGGCGACCAATTATTCCGTCGCCACAACGCTAAGATCTATTATATAAACATTGTGGCGACAGAATTCGGTCACCCCCAAACAAGTTTCAATAGTCAAATATGCGCTCATCTAAAATCCCCATGCCAAATCAAAACCAATATAGATCGAAATGAGACAACCTCTACCAAACACGAGTCATTATAATAATCAAGTTGTTATAAATGGATATAATATACAAAATTAGAAATGTGGTAACTCTAATCCAACTACTACAAAAATCACCATCCTCTAATTCCTACATCAACAATATTGCTAGAGAAACTTTTCTTAACGAGATCAGTTAAGAAGGTGCCCCAGTTCATGTTTGTTATGAGATCAGTTATTCAATCCTCGATGAAAACGGAGATTGGCCCGCAAGAACAGTAGATCTTTTTATGTCGCTGAAGTCCTCCATTATGAAGGTGCCCGTGTTCCTGTTTGTTATGAGAACAGTGATTCCAACAAGGACACAGATTGCAATGCCTGCAGAGAAAAACTAGTTATCATTCAATCTCTTGGTTGACCATAACATCATACAGTCTCTTGCTGAAGAGTCGACTAATAATTTTGTATTCATTAATTATATCTTAATTAAGGGAGCATCAACTTGTTTCATAGCACCAGACTGAGTTATATTGCGTACCTTAACCATGGACTCCAACGACTTTCGAAGCTCCATATCTTAATAGAAGGAAGTAAATCATAAACCTGCAACATTTTTCTTAATGAGACCACCATGTCGATACTCGTCTATCATTTTGATTGACTTTCAAAGTTATTGCAGTACTTTCAAAAGAATAAGAGATACGAGTCCAAGGCTGCATTTGCAAAAAAAAGTATCGTTAATTTATAATTTATCATCAACAGTAACATAAATTGTGATTGTATAATAACAATAACTTACCAATTTTTCCATATAATACTAGGATATGTAGCTGCATCACAGAAATACCATGGTAACACCACCTTTGCCTTACGTAATTTGAAGCATATACCAAGAAAGGCTAGAACTGTGAAGCCATCAAACAATCTTACGTTTAGGAAGTCAAGAAAATGACAACTAGGATGATTTTATACCAGCTTTCTCTACTGCAAATAAGACCCTCCTATATTAGGTGATCTGTCAGATTCTTGCTCAGGCTTATTGAAAGGAAGAGTCGTGCTTAGATTACAACTTCATCATTTGTAAGATAGTATTACAACCCATCAGATGACTATTTTAAGAACTGGTCTCTTAGATACAATATGTAGTAGTGGATATATCGAATCCAAACAAAAGCTTTAGATCCGCCAAGACATAAGAAATATGATACAAGAATATCATGTTGTATGGTATAAATGGTCATCTAATAAGAAATTCAAATAAATGCAGTTCCTGTGAACTAACCAAGTCTAAAAGTAAGATCCAACAAATATATAAGAATGCTAAGATTACATTTTCTTGTTGTACAGAAGAAAATTTGTTTGCGTGAGATAAACATCCGGAAAATGCTAAAATTTGTTTCTAGACCAGTTCCATCAAATATATATAAAGGCAAAATCAGGGAGCAAAGTATAAATTGAATAAAAGATAGGTTTTCTATTAGTTGTACCCCTATGAGATATTGCAATATCAGTTATGCCCCTCTCTTTTTTTGGAATATTAGTTATGCCCTCGACTTCTTTCACAAATATCACTTGTGCCCCTCAGGTTAGCTGTCGTCCATCCCCAACGCAAACAAACGTTAACTTTGGGGACACAGGGGGAATTGGATAAAAAAATAGGGTTAAAAGGTTTCTCCTCATCCTCTGCTCCTCCTCCTCCCCCTCCTCCCATTGAGAGCATGATGAAGATGCATCGCATCATGGAGCTCATGGTCTAAGCTTTGTCCACACAACCATAGATTTGTGGACTTCCTTTGCCATATATGAGAATTAATTCGGGAGCAACTCTCAGGCTGAGAGATGTTGCATCCATCAATCAATATGAAAAACCATGTCTACAACATCTATTATTAGATCGTATACAGTATTAAAGGTGTCTTGAAGGGCAATTGAAACTACTCAACATCCAGAAAATAACATATAAAGATGTCTTCAAGGGGAATTGAAACTGCTGCACATCCAACAAATAATATAGATATACCAAGCTTGGCAAATTTTTAGATCTCATACTCGCATAAACCATTAAACTGAGCACTTCGAAATACTAGTTCTAGATGCCCATATAATAGAAAAAAATTGGAAACAGAGGAACTACCGGGAAAAAATCTAATGGCATCATTGTGTTGAACATTTAAATGAGAATGAATGTCTTCTAAAAATTGAATTGGAGCTAAACTTGAAAGATTATCAAATCCAACCAACACTTGCTCCTACACGAAACAACATCTGGGATTAGGCAGAAATTTAAATTTAAGGTTGAACTTGAAACCAAGGTATATATCGGTTTACAACTTATGAAATATTTAAAAAATAAGAATATATTATTTACGATTATGATTTTACCAACTACAGTTAGTCAATACGATTTTACCTTTTGAACATCGATTCATTAGGAACTTGACAAGCTCCACATCAAGCGTCAGGCCGTTGCCCCTCACATCTCAAATGTCTGTAGTAAATATCCATAAATTGCTGTCAGATAAACCGATGCATTCATTTCTAATGAGGTGTTATGAGTTTATCAATCGGCTAAAATGATGTTACATGAAGAACTGGTTGCTTTCAACTTTCAAGAGATGAACAAGAGAGCTTAAATGATGCTTAATATGTGGCATACATATTTCAAATAGATAATACCTGAAATGTGGTATATGGTTTTTATGTAACCACCGAGGAAAATCACAGGGCGCACAGAGGTTTGATGCTTCGTGATGGGTCTGTCGAGCCCAATGCCTCCATTCTCCACCTAGTATTCGCATCACCCGTCCTCTACTTATCATCCTCGGTCCATCGGTCGCTGAACGCTGCAGCCGCCCTCGCCCATTGCCTCCATCATGATTCAATTCCATCGTGTTCAGTGTTCACCCACTGATCATAGACCCCGTGCTCTGCTCATCGCTCTCACACTGCCATAATCACCCTCCGAAACCACGCTCGCATTCTGCCCTCCACCTTTGACATGATCCAATGCCCTTGCCGACAGCCATCGCAATCTGCCCCACGTCCACCGCCGTCACAATCCGATCAGCCCACTGCCCACTAATGTCATGATCATTAATCACCACCTCCACCACCGCCCTGTGCTTCCACCATGATCCAACACCGTCGCCCACTGCACACCGGCATCGCGATCATCATTGATCATCGCCCTCCACTCTCGCATGGACCTTTTGCCTCCGCCTCAATTATCGATCGCCGACATGGGAGGAGCGATCTCCGCCATGGGTGAGAGGAGATTCGCCTATCTCCGCCATGGGTGAGAGGAGCCCGTTAAGAGAGGAAGGGTTTGGAAATTCTGAATCGTGTTTATGAGATGAGATCAGTCGTATGTCTGTTTATGGTTTATATAGGGGTTAGGGTATTTTTTGGGGGTATTTGTAATATCGTGAATTAAGACGGGTAAAAATATTATTTTCCGTTATGGCGATCAATGTGTGGTCGCTACAGGATTCCGTCACAACAGATCTGTCGTTACAATCCAATTCTCCTGTAGTGTTCGAATTTAATCAGAAACATAGACTCATATACCTTCCATCTATAACAGGTAATTTTGACGGTCTTAGACATGTTGTAATCGTACATGTTTTAAATGGAGGGGGTAGGAGTCTCTGTTTCTAACGAAATTTAAATGACATGTAGAAGGAATATAGGGATGAATATACATGATGATGTTTTTCAAAAAAAAATAAAAAAATGATAAAAATGGGGGTGGGGTAGCCCCATTAACCTACACACGCACGCGCGCGCGCGCACACACATATATCTCTGTGTGTGTGCGTGCGTGTGCGTGTGCGCGTGTGCACGTGCGTGCGTGTGCGCGTGTGTGCGCGCGCGCGTGTGCGTGTGTGTGATACGCGCACGTATGTGCGTGTGTGTGTGAAATTACTCATATATTTCTTGCATATATAAAAATCGATTCTCATTGTTAATATGCATGAGTGAAATTGAACATGTGTATAGAACACCAATCAATTTTCACACGATAAACTTTCGCGACAGTATCGATCATGGCATTAATCACGGCAGGCAAATTTTTCCATACAATGTGTTTATCTAGCTGTTTTCTCCTATGAATTTTGATCTATTATCTTTGATCTCTCGTTATTTTTAGAGAATGGAAATTTGTGTGATTCAAATCATCGATTAGAAAGTGGATTCACATTGTTAAGTAGTTAGAAAATGCTTGTCATTTTGATCAATCATTGGACTATTGAAGTGGGTTTATATCGAATTTCTTATGGTTGATAACAATTCGATTGACATGAATCAACTTGTTACGCGTACATGAACGAATACGATTCAAGCACAGTCTAATGACTCAATCGTCACTTGAATGCATGAAATGCAATGCCAAGTGCAGATATGAAGAACATACTTTATATGCAGGTAAGATATGTGTGTGTCTTATTTGACTCTGGAACATTGTTCCTTATACAAATGTTGTGATCCATATTCATGGCATGCTGCGCCAATTGTCTGGATGACATAAAATAGATTAGAAAATATTATATATATATATATATATATTGATGTAATGGAAATATAATATAAAATGGGCCAGGAAATATTACAAGTAAATGGGATATTGTTTTAATAAATCGGATATTATGTAAGGGTAAAATGAGGTTGTCCTTCGGGGGAGCCAACTTGACTCTCCCATCCATTTTTTCCTAATTTTTTAGGAAAATAAGTCCATGAAAAATCAACATTATATCCTTATATTATGTGCTACATTATCCTCATCTCGTTCCTTCCCGATTCAGCCGTCGTAGCAGGTCCTCCGCAAGAATATAAACATGGTAGACACACATGAAGTCGGTAGGTGCGACAATTCAAACTTGAGCATCATTGAAAACAACCTATCTAAAGTTGATATCATTGAGAAGGGGTTGCTGGACCTAGAGAAGCTCGCCAGAATCGAGCAAAGGATGAAGGGCTTGGACAAGCTCGATATTATCATCTAGCAAGTGGAGTTGTTGGTGAACACCATTAGTTCCTATAATGTAGTGACTGCCGCAACTGAGCCTTTAGCTGAGAAGAAGGAGCAGACACAGACATAGTCGCCTCAGCCGAGCCCCAGTCAACCTCTAGTCCAACACTTTTGCTACGTGCAGGCTCCGGAGCAGCCATCATCGCAGTTGTAGATATAGATGATTGTCTACCAGCCTTCTGAATTCAACCCTCAGTACCTCAAGCCTTGTTCTACACATCCCACACTCATTCAAGATGTGAATGGTATTTTGAGCAATAATCAACAGTTGACTCATCCTTAGGAACAACTCTAGGGTCAGAACCAGGTCAGCCGGCCATATCACCGACAGCATAGAGGACGGAATTTCTAATCCAAGTCGGCCCATCACCACTGGCCTCCTTCACAAGGATACGCCTGGGGGCAGAATAACTATCAACAGCAATCCAGATACCTTCGTTAGTAGTATCAGCAGCCAGTTGCTCCATATCATCAACTATATTCCTCCCTGCTTTACCAGAGTAGACTAAAAAGCAAAATTAATCGAAACTAAATCCTACACTAGATTATCTAAGATGCTCAGAATGAAATGAGCAAAAGAAAACTAAGGTTCTACATGGGAAGCATGGATAAGAAGGACTTTTACGGCTACTCCGGCAAGGTTTGGATCGTCGCTGTTGTGCCTTTTCCTCCACGCCAAACTATAGGGTGGAGATGTTGCTGTCACCAACTACCTCAAGAACCAAGAAGCTCATGGATTTCAAAGCGGGAGCGAGATCGAATAAAAAAGGAGGTCCACAAGTTTATTTTATACAAGGATATCGTTGACTGAATCTCCTGGCCACTCCAATGTCCTAGCCACTCCAATGTTCCATTGATTGGGGTGACAATGCAGCATGAAAGAGCATCGATCGAGAGACAAAAGTATGGAAGGAACTGGTCAAAGAGAATGCAAGAATCGAGCTGCATGAATTGAAGAAGTCAAGGACCTGGCATTATGACATGGCAAACCTAAGGAGATCGGGGAGTTGATCGAGGTCAGCCTATTCTGGTCTCCCATCGGTCCATGTAGGATGATAAGAGACAAACCATAAATAACCATTTTTATTAATTAAAATTAAAACAATAAATGATTTTATTAATTTTAGGTTGAAACACAAGACATATTTAGTGTTTTATGTAGTATTCCATGGTGATTTTATTTATTTTTACAAGTTTTGTTTATTATAAGTTACTTTTTACAAATATAAACATAGGTATATTTATCTATGTATTATGTATCTTATTTTTATTTTGTATTGTAAATTTTATTATTTTATCTACGTAATTTATGTATTTATAACTTATTTAGATATACACAAATATATTTTTTATTTTATTTCTCTGATATTTCAGGTACACTTAATTAATTATAGCTATGTATTATATATGTATACTTAAATATATTTCATCTACGTATGTATACTAATTTATTTTAGTGTACTTTTTATGATTTTATTTTAATCTAATTATGCATATATATTATAAATAATATTTACAAAATTGTAAAAAATAAGATTAAAGAATAAATAAATAATTTTTTTGTTCATGTGTAATGTACAACGGGATCCAGAACTCCCATTCTACTGAAGGCAATCCATTCAAACTCCCAAAAGACAACCAGAAAAACCATCTCATGATGCTTTCAAGCCTCTTCCTCACCCCTATGGGGTGGAGCCCAGCCGAAAAGAGCAAATCAGGATCGCATAGAGAGTCAATCACAACAACACCAACATGTAACGTCTAGACAAGCAATCCGACCTCCAATCAACTAGTCTCCACTCTATCTTCGCAGTCATTGGTAACCAATCAATCATGCACATTCCCAGTGCTGCCAATAAGCCAGTGGTGGGTTTTAAAAGACTTAAAGACCTACCTCATTCGAAAGAACTCCCATATACATATATGCGTATGCACATATATACATACATGCATATAAATACACATATACGCATACATACACATATATGATCATCAAACAATTGAGAATAGTGAAGAGGAGAGATATCACCAAACTGATACATATGTCGTCAAACTACGGTGAAGTTTGTTGTAGAAAAACTGCTCCAAAGATTACTCCCTCCAAACTTTGTTGTAGTCACATATCTTTTTTCTTTCTTCTTCTTCTTTTCTTTCTCTCTTTCTTTCTCGTGCTGTGAGAGCTTGTATTGGGATGATCTTGGTGTGCACCTCATGTCCTCTATTTATAA